>NW_004624750.1:25501683-25512843 GCF_000247695.1 Heterocephalus glaber | reverse complement strand
GAGTCCAGGTGGTTTAGTATCAGAGGGTTCCATCTCATTTCCCTTTGGGGTTGCTGTAGGTGATCTTAAAGTCTGTTTTTGAGGCTTGTTTATGTGTCTTTTCATTTCCACGGGGTGGTGGTGGTGGTGGTGGTGGTGGTGGTGATGGTGCTTCTGGCACCCATGCGGCTCACCTTCTCTGCCCTAGGAGCTTGGGATGGCAGCGGGGGAGCTTCCTTCTGGGTGCTGGGACTGGCTGAGCTTCACTACCCTAGGAGCCTGGGATGGTGGGGGGGAGCTTCCTTCCTGTTGGTGGGACCAGCTCACCTTCTTGGCCCTAGGAGTCTGGGATGGAGGCGGGGGAGCTTCCTTCTGGGTGCTGGGACCATCTGAGCCTCACTGCCCTAGGAGCCTGGGATGGAGGGGGGGAGCTTCCTTCCGGGTGCTGGGACTGGGCCTTTTCTTCTTTTAAATGAAGAGGGGTCCTGGCCCTAAGTTTTCCCATTTCTTTTTATTGGGAAGGATTCTGAGGGAAGGAAGAGAGAGGGTTCACTGTATTTATTCCTTTGGATTCCCCAGGGAGAATCTACATTATAGAGTTTCTGAGAAGTTTTATATAAATTTAGCACAGTTCCTAACATTTATATGTGCTCAATGAAATTTCTTTTAGTTTTTTTGTATTGATAAGAATGATCAATATAGCTTAAGAAGTCAATATTTCCCCATGTTTCCTCTGGGAAGCTGACATTTCTTTGGGTCTAAGCTTTACTGGTTTTATTTTCAGATTTCTGCACACTTTCTGGTTCGCTGTCTCCACTCTGGGTGCTAAAATGAATTTCTTTGTCAATAAACTCATCTAAAATTGTCCTAATATGAGTATGTCATCTACTTTCTTTTGAAATTCTGAAAATTACGTACTTGAAGCCAAGTAATTTCTTTCTTAAACTATTGTTTTGTGTCCATTTCTGCTTCAGGCAGAGCCAACTACACATGCAATTCTGAATATACTACTTCTCCCCTAAATATTCAATATGTGTCCCTTAGATTAGACTTGATGATTGCATTATTTAAAATCTTTTATACTAACAAAAGTTTTATTCTATCTATATTATTAATTTTTGACTTCTCCATCAGCTTTTTTCCATGTTTCTTATTTTTTATAGTGCTCAAGCTTTTCTTTATTCGTTTAAAGATACTTTGAAGTTTTTTTCATTTTTTATTTCTATAGTCTTAGATTTTCAGCTTTCCAATCCCTCTGCTTATGCCTGGTATTTCTTACACATTATGAACTGTTTCCTTGAATTTATCTTTAGTTGTGTGTATTGTGGGGTGGGGGGTGGGGGCATGAATCTCATGGTGCAGACTGTGGGAAAGTCCTTGTAATGTATTTGTTTACTCCAGGATCCTGAAAAGTATCAAAGAGAGGAAACATTTTATGTTAATTTCTTGGTTTTGAAGTTCTTAAGCACACACCCAAATAGGTCTGTTGTTTTGATATATCTAAAAATTTTCTTTTTTTTTTTTTACCCACTCAGAGGGCAGGAAGGGTACAAAAAAGCCCATCTCTTTCTTCCTGTGCTAGTGGTAGAATTTTTCCTAGTCTACCCTACAACTAAACATACAGTCATTTGAAAGCCCTGGGATTGCAAGAGTATCTCCAAAATCTCCACATCACACAAACCACATTCTTTTCTTCGTGTGTGTGTGTGTGTGTGTGTGTGTGTGTGTGTGTGTGTGAAATTCTAAAATAGCTACCGGATTAGCTGCTTTCCTTTCCATCACTCTTTCCCAATCAGAGCATTAGCTAAAGTCATTACACGAAGGTCTGGGGGAATCTTGTTTGGCATCTGTGTATTTTACTTACTTTTTTCCTGAGTTTGGCAATGCAATTCAAGAAAGTTACATTATAACCAGATATTTTTCTAATTTGTTGTGGGAGGCTTTTGGGTTATCAAGTCTATCATATTTTTGGAAACATATGCTCTTGAGTTCACTTACTATACTTACTATTCTGCTCAGACTTGTCCAGCAAATTAACCACATCATTGGTGAATTTTGGTCATGTTTCAATTTTCCTACTACCTGGCTACTGCAGCAAATTTTCCTTTGGTTAATATACTACCTCTTTGCCTCCAGGGTGTCTCTCAGTCCTGATTCACTATTAACATCTTATTTTCTGTGTTCCATCTGTCCATACCTAATTGCTGTTTCCTGGGATTTTCCTATAATTATTTTCTCATTTCTCCTAAATACTGTCCTTGGACGATTACATCAACTTTTATAATTTATCACTCTTTGGTTGATGCCTCCCAGCCTTCCACTGTAGTCAACTTTCCCTGTCTGAAACCTCCTATTTTAACTGATTATTCAACATTTCCATATAACATCCTGTGGGCTTCTCACACATGTCCAAATCTAAATTCATTACTTTGCTCTCAATTTTTGCTCATTTTAAATTTCTTATTCTCAACATTATTGTCAAGTTAGACAGGAATAAGACTTGGCCTTTAATGTTGATTAGCATCTGAGAATAAACAACTTTGACAACATTAAAATGTGTCCTTATATGTATCAGAAATACAAACTAAATAATGAGCTTTCTGTGCTCTGTTTTCTCAGTAATATTTTCAAAGTCTATGCTTCTTGAGTTACTTTTTCCTGTGTCAAGTCATGACAAACAGTTGTTTAACCTTTAAAGATAAAAAGGACAAGATTAATTGGAATCACAATCTTCATTTCTTTTCAGACTTTCTAGAAGAGGTGCTAGATAAACTATGTTGTACAGGATTTTTTACAATGAAGACATAAAAGAACTATGCTGGTACAATAGCAATAAATTTAACAATAAATTGATACAGGTAATAGGAAAGATGTTATTTTAAAGGAACTTGTTTGATAAATGGTCTAAATTGACACCTCCAGGCTCATGTTTCAACCACCGATTCCTTCCTCCTCATGCAATCCATGAACTTTCACACATTTGGGTTTTTATTCATGCTTTTCCATACCCTTTGTACAATAAAAATTTACTCAATATTCAAAACTCAGGTTAAATGCTGCCACTTCTGTGGAACTATAGTTCTCTGAATTAAAATTAACCCCTTTTTGTACTATTAAAGCACTAATTCTGGCATTTGAAGGGCATTTTTGTTGCAGTAAAATCACATAACATAAATTTGCCCTCATATAGTTTTCAAATGTATGCCACAGTTTTGTTGACTATATGTAAATGTTGTAAAATTGATCTTTAGAACTTTTTCATCTTGTATGACTGAAATTATAGCAAATGAACAGCTCCCTATATCCCCTCCCCCAACCCTTGACAAACACCTTTCTATTTTATATTTCTATGAGTTGGATTACTTTAGATACCTCAAATACATGGAATCATATAGTATTTGTCTTTATGTGATTGGCTCTTTTCACTTTGGGTAGTGTCCTCAAGGTTCTCCATGTTGTGGTAAGACAGAATTTTCCTGTAAAGGCTGGATAACATTCCATTGAATGCCCGTTCTAGATTTGCTTTACCATTCACTCATGGATGGACATAAAGGTTGATTTCACTTCTTAATTATTATGAATAATACTCCAAAAATCATGACATGTAAATATCTTTTCAAGACTTTGTTTTCAATTTTTAGATGTATATGTAGAAGAGGGATACTACTGGATGAAATGGTAGATCCACTTTTAATTTTTGGAGGAAACTCTATGGTGTTTTATATAGTGGTTGCACCAGTTTATCATCCCACCAATATGAAGGTTCTTATGTCCTGTCTAGCACCTGTGACTTTGTTTTTCAATAATGCTGACATATATCTCATTGTGCTAAAAGCAGGTTCTTCTATAATTCTGTCATGGATTTTAATTAGTTGTTTAAATGTCTGTTTCTTCAGTAGAAATTTCTCCTTGTAGTAACCATAAAATCCCTAATTCATAGACAGTGCTCAATTCATATTTACTAATTGTTGGCAGGTAAATGATTTCAATCTTATTGGTTACACCTCTATTAGTATGTGTAGAATATTTTAGTCTTTCCAACACCAGCCATATCCTCTACTCTTTAAAATATATGACAGGATTATGTCTCATTATTATTCATTTTCCCATGAAATTTGATGACTTATTGTTGAAGTTGGTATTTCATAAATATTCCAAAACAAAGATTTTAAAAGAGAAATACATAATATGATTATAGTACTTTATTATATAATAGCTTTGTTTTAAAATAAAGTGTTATTAAGTTACAAATTAATACTTAAATGCTTACCTGTATTCATCTACATATAATATGTACAGGAGAAACTATTTTACCTATGATGAATTAGACACGATGACTAATGACAACTCACAGTAAGTGAACAAACTTCTTGAAGGCAGCTAGAACTACATAATTTATTGAACATGATGGGATGAAAATAAAACTTTTTTACCTTTTCTCTTTTAGTGTTGTACTCTAAGGTCCTCAACATTTTCTATTACAGCTTTCTAAAGTGTGTCAATAAATCTCTACATTTTTCTTGCTATGTTATTTTATCTTTCTCTTGGACATCTGGTCATACTTCATCCTTTGAGAATCTTTAAAAGGCTCTTTACCGTCTAAGATTGCCTGCTAGAGCTGACAAACATGTGTGACTACAAAATGGGAAAAGGATAGCCAGACTCTTACAAATGTTTCAGTCACATTAACTTAGATCAAAAGTGCTTATTCTATTTTTCCCGTCACCTGCTACTTGGGATCTGCCTTTAGGCAAACTAAAAAAGCATGAGCTCAGTGGGACAATTAAAAGGTTAGGACTTGAATTGAACCATGTCTACAAAGACAAGCTTAGATAGCAAATACAGTATCAATAAGTGGGAAAAATGCACAACAGATTTTTAAACTATCAGATAGAGTATTCTGTAACAAAAAGGATAACTATGGTAATATATGGTTAAAATTTAATATTTATGAAAATTATAAAAATAAAACCTCCACAAAAAGGGAGCGACAAATTATAAGCTATTCTGGCAAAATGTTTGTGTTGCCCTTTATTTGTAGACTATGTCAGCAGCTGTGCTGTGCCTCATGTGATCGAAGGGACTGTGTAAGTGGCATTGCACTTGCTCTTCTCTAGCCCTGTGTATTCAGCAAACTAGATGCCAATACGCCCTGCCAAGCTCTGTAAAGAATTAGGCCTCATTAACATTCATACATGTACTGTGCTGCTAGGGGACACCCTTCTGTGTAAGGTGAGCCTCAACTTTTCCTTCTTTCATTTGCAATCTCCCCTTTTTATTTCTAGGCTCCTCTGGGAAGGGTCTTATGATATCTCAGGAGCAAGCACGCTAACCTGCTTCTGTGTCTTTGATGTCTGCTGCTCGGGAGGTGCAGAGTGGCATCTTCTCATTGTCTTGATGGCTGGTGCTGTGCAGTCTGAACACTGTTGTCCCTTCTGTTGCTCCGTCTACAACTTTTCTGCATTTTTCATAAGAGGCATCAAAACAAGCCACTCTGCCTAGACTCTGCATCCCTAACCCTGTACACTATGAGTTCCGGGGCTCTAGATAATTACTGACTTTCTGGCTCTCTGTGCCTACGAGCTCCATATTCCTAACCTCCCCAGCCTGGTCTCTGTTGTGGTTTGGATCTGGAATGTTCCCCCAAAGCCTCATGTGTTAGAAGGTGGTATTTGTGGGAGGTGATTTGAATATGGGAGCACTACAGCTGACTTGCTGTTGGGAGGTAGGCCTGTCTGGAAAAGGCAAGCGTTACTTGGAAGGGTATATTTTCCTCCTGGGCTCCTTCTGAGCTCCTGGTGTATTTTCTCGCTCTGTCTCCCATGTACCGTGGCCTGAGCAGCTTACCTCCAGTAAATCCTCTCTTTCTGTTTTCCGACCCCCATGACATATGCAGCCTTTTCTCTGCTCTGAACCTGTGGCATGCTGTTTCTGCCTGGCAAGCAGCCGACCAGGGACTGTAACATGAGCCATAATTAACCTCTCCTTTAAGTTGTGGGCACCACAGATATTTTTCCCAGGGACAACGAAAGTAACTAAAACAGCCACTTTGTGTATCACTCATCACAGACTTTCACACCTTCAGTTTACCTGAAATTCTGGTCTCAGCTACCTGAGTCAATCCCTTCCTGTTGAAGCTATATCCTGCCATGACAGATTTGACTTTTCAGAGACTAGAAACAAAACGAAGGAATGTGACTGACTATCTCTTGCCCATACTCATTTTGGTAACAGACCCTCAGTCAGCTGGGGTCTTCTTGAGGACACTCGCCCAGGCCTCCCTCAGACCATATGCTCTGGAGTCCAGATGGTGACATGGTTCCCCAGAGTCCTGAATTCACTTAACAGGTGATGGCAGGGCTATGCTGATTTTGCCTAGGGTCTAATACAAGCACAGAGTTTTTTATTTTGTTTTCTAATTTGGGAAAAAGGAGCAAACCTTATGTGAAAATCATGTTCACAATGTGATTTCAAATTCTCTCACAGGAAGTCTAAATTTGCGTGATTAAATTAGCATTCATAAATGCCAAGGGAAGAAAGCAAATTAATTTGTTTTTGCCATTGGAAAAGAATAAAGATGACTTTGGACCACCTAATATATTAGGTTATTTATTTCATCTATCTGATTTCCCTTTGATTCTTGCTGTATCAAAATAGGGACTAATACATTTATTTTGTTAAGATATACTCGGTACAGATTCACCTTGGTAAGAGATAGAGGCAAGTTGCTTTTTACCTAAAGTTATAACTACTACTTTAAACTATATTCTGGCACTAACCTACTTTCAACCAAATTATGGCTTACAAGGACAGTACATATTGGCTTAAAGTTATCTCTGTTTGTACAGTGTGTTTTCTGGTGCATTTGTGCAAGTGTGGATTAAATCCCTCCTTTTGCTTCAATGCTTATTATCACTGAATTTTTGGCTAAGGAAATCTGGGAAAACATTCTAAAATCATAACATGGATAGTTTAGGCTTGAGAAAAAAATAATATGGCTTTTTATGAATGGTCAAGAAATTTATAATGACTACAATGGGAATAGTTTATGGAGTTTAGTCAATTTTAAAATTTTAACAACATAAAATTTCAATCAACATTTTAAACATGAAATTTGTAATATCTGGAACCACAACAATTCTAAGCTCTAGAAGATCAATTTAAACACACAAGTGACAAAAGTTTCTGTAATGTTCTTTTCAGTAGTATGACTTGTGAGTTTCATGACGTAATTCATAAAATGGTCTTCCTTGTTTCCCTTGTGCCTCACCTATGTTCAATATATTTGTTGTTGTCATCATTTCTTACCTTGGAAATTAAGTTCAGTGAAGAGGAAAAAAAGGCTAGGAAAAGATGGAGAGAACCAATAAAGGAGAGAAAAAAAATCAGAGTAGCAGGACTACTATTGCTCAATTAATGTTCAATATTTGTATTACACGACTTTCCTACAAATATTCACAGAATATGTGTCAAAGATTTTATTTGGTTTTCAAATCAGTGAAGGAACTAGTAAGATGTTACAGAGATTTCCCTATTGGATGAAATCTATTTGCATTTGTATGAACAGTAATTATTTGTACAGATATAGACAAGAAACTTTATCATTTCTATCCATTCTTTAAATATTTCACTAAAGACAACAGAGATGGAATAACCCTAAGGGAACATTGACACTTACTTTTTTCTCTTTTTTTGAAAAATGCCATTTCAAAGTCATAATTGTTGGGAGTGCTTATATGTATAACACTTAAATTCCACCATAACATAAGTAAGGCAAAACATTTCCAAAGGGGTGTTGCTTTATTCTAAAATTAATATAATTATGGAACCATAGCAGCTTGCTGACCAGGTAACTGATGCCTTGCCACTGATGCCCCTTCCTCCCAGCCCTCACTCCGACAGCATTTCTATCCTGCCAATTTACAGGGATGTTGTGGATTTGATGATTATGTAGCCCTCCCTTTCCTTCCTGCTTCCAGAGACAGCTTTGCCTGCCACTGCAGTGTCATCTTCTCATTCTCTTCAACTTTTCTTCTTCCTAAAAATGTATCCTTTCCCCAGGATGGAGGCAGGAGACACTAATTTCAGTGGGTTCTATTAGTCCCACTTTCAATAGTCCTGACTTTCATCTAAATTTTGTTTCTATGGGAGAGAAAAAAGCAAACACAAACTTGTTGGCTGCCATTCACCAACCAAAAAATCATGAAGGTCCATCCCAGGAACAGTTCTGAAAACAGCCTTCTCCCCTCAAAATTATAGTCATGATGATCCTGAAAACATGACCAACACAGTCTAGGATTCTTACTGTTACTTTAAAGAAATGTATGTCTTTGTGCCTCTCGGTGCTACCAGTGTCTTAGGTCTTTATCTGTAGGTTCTTTGTCTCCTTAGCTCTTTCCTTAGCAAACAAGCATCTTGGAGTCTTCTAAGGGGATATCTCAGAGTTTATAATACTGTGTTCCCTGAGTGCTTTGACTGATAGAAATTCCAGTAACACTTAAAAACACATCATAATGGGAATGCCAGAGTAATGAGATTAATGGACCTGAAACACCAATTTAACTAGTGAAAATTATAAAAAACAGTCATTTAAAGTCTCTGGAAACTGTCCTCAGGGTATACAATAAATGGAAAAATATGCATTCAAGGAAACCTACATATTCTTGCTAAGAAAAGCTATAGTGTGTCACATTTTATTCATGACTTGCTTTGTGACTACCCCCATGGTCTAATCCGGACAAGCTGGGGTCAAGGAGATGGGACAGTGAGTACTTCTGGTCCAGAGAGATGTTTGTTCAGTTTACTTCTAAAAGATTCAGAAATGTTGGCAATAAATGTTAATTCCAAAATTTATTGGGCACTGTTATGAGCCAGGAATTGTGGCAGGATCTGGGAATTCAAAGATATACACTGATAGAATCAGGAAATGATGGCATTTAAAAAATTACTTATTTACTAATCTAGTAGGATAAGGTCTTTCATTAGAGTATTTGACAAAAGCATGTCAACAAGGAGGAATAATTTAGCACAACTAAAATGTTTTCACTCCATTAATAAAGTCTTACAGAATGCTTTTATGCCATTATTTCATTTGACTGTCATAACTACTTGCTCTTATAGAGCTGGGAAACTTGAAGTTTAAAAATGTCAAATCCTTTCTTTTCTCGTTTTTTTTCTTTTGCCTTCCTTCCTTTCTCTCTCCCCCGTCCTTTGTGCCCCTTCCTATTTGAACATTTTCTTCCTATTTCACAATATCTATTATACATTTTGGTCCTTATTTATACTTTCAGTTTCTCACATCAGAGAAACAACAGGATACTTACACATGTGTGTCTGATGTATTTGACTTAAGAGTATGAAACTTAATTAATAATAAAAGCCAAAATAAGTCCAATTCAAAAACCTAATATGTAAACATATTTAAAATATATCAAAGGAAAAAAAGGTGCCTACATAAATATATGTATTATGTGATATCACTAAAATGTACACATGCATAGCATACATACATTCATGCCTACGTACACAAAAAAGAAAATTCATAGTTTGGAAACAGATAAACCAAG
Source organism: Heterocephalus glaber (assembly GCF_000247695.1). The sequence continues at coordinate 25,503,298 of NW_004624750.1, read as the reverse complement.
GTGTCTCAAATTGTTATTTTGGAATAAACATATTTTGTTTTATTTCTATTTATGTATATATTTTCCAATTTTTATTTGAATGAAATTGGACCTCTCCAACACATTATGGCAGAAGTTAGCTCAAAATGGATCATAGCTCTAAATGTAAAGGACAAGAGCTCTCAAAGACTTAAGAGTCATCTTCATAAACTTTGGTTAAGCAAAGTCTTTACCTACAATATTAAAACAACATTTGCTAATAATAGGTATTATCTTCAACCAATTTTTGGAAAGAAAGAACTGAGGTCCAAAGAAAGGCAGAGACTTGCCCAAGGGCACATTAGCAAAATTATCTCCGAAACCAGGAATGCTAGACTTCTTCAGTTGAAGCATCTTTTTTCTACCTTACCATGGAACTATCAAAAAAAAGGAACTTTATTTAAAATTAAAACATTATAGTACAATTGATAATATCAAGAATGTGAAAAATTCTACACAGTAAAAGAAAATATTAGGCAACCATGTATATGATAAGGGAGATGTATTCAAAATATATAAGAACCTCATATAATACAACAGCCTATAACTCAATTAAAAATAGGCCAAGCTTAGATATTTCTCTCAAGCAGCTATACAAATGGCTAATAAGACTTGAAAATGTTCAATATTATCAGTCATTAGGGAAATGCAAATTAAAGCACAATAATACAGTTTACATCCACTAGGATGATTTAATGAAAAACAATATTAACAAACACATAGATACACTGTTTTATAAATTGCCAGAAAATGTAAAATGTAGAACTACTTCAGAAAATAGTTTTGTAGTTATTCAAAATGTTAAATGTAGAGTTAACATAGAGTCCAACTCCTATAATCTTAAGTATATACCCAGAAGGAAAGACATGTTCACACAAAAACTTTTACATGAATATTCATAGAAATATTATTCACAATATCAAAAATGGAAACAACCCAAATGTCCATTATTTCATGAATGGATAAATAAAATATGGTATATCCATGCAATGGGATATTATTAGTCAACAAAAAGGAATGAAAGTACTAATGTATGATATAATGTGGATAAACCTTGTAAACATTTTGACAACTGGAAGAAAGACAGTTATAAAAGATTATCTCTATATCATTCCATTTTATACGAAATGTTCAAGATAGTGAAATTTATAGACAAAACAGTCAGAGAAGTAGTTGCTAAGAAATGTGACTATCAGGAGGAGAGGTGGATTGACACTGACTGGTAAGGGGCATCAGGCTGCTCTTTTGGGGGATTGTAAGATGTTCTAAATGTAAACTGTTGTGATTTCTACACCCTCCTGCAAATATACTAAAAACATTTAATTTATATTTTAAATGGGTAAGTTATATGGTATGTGGATTATTTCTCAAGAAAGCTGTTAAAAGTGGCATAATGACTTTAGGGTGTTTTATAGTTAGCAAAGGCACTTTCCTAAACATTTCTCCTAAATCATAATAACTTTTGTTATTATCTCCTAATAATAGGTATTAATTTCAATCACTTTTTTTGTTAAATTCTTTTATTGGTACATTGTAGGTATACAACACATTTACATTTCTCATTGGGAATTGTACCTTTACATAATGCATCTTGGTT
>NW_004624750.1:25440673-25460996 GCF_000247695.1 Heterocephalus glaber | reverse complement strand
AGGAAAAAAATGGAAATGAGATCTTTGCAAATAGGGAAGGGTGGAGGGGGTGAAGGGAGGGCAAGGGAAGGGGAAAAAAATAAGAACCAAGAGACTCATGTAATGGTACAAGATCTCAATGATGAATGTAAGTGTATTTTATACCTAAAATGTACTAATAAAGTTAATGGGGAAAGTTATTTTCTTTCACACATTTTTCCAGATTCCACATTGAAGGTATTTTCTCCAGTCAATGCAACACTTGCTTTGTTTTGTCACCTCATTTTTCAATCATCTGCTTCTAGCTGATAATAAAAAAATGAATAATATCCCAAGTGAATGCTCAATTCTGAACATGTTTTACTAATGGTAGGAACTTCTGTACATAACAGTAGTAGATCATTTCTCCAAACTGAGAATAATTTAAGTTAGTTTGACTTGTGATGCGATGCCTACTGTAGACCCAAAAAATAAAATATTAAATTTAATGTTAAGCTTGCTGATGAGATACAGCATATTTCAAACATTTTAGTATAAGTGAATAAAAGAAATATTTTTTCTGCAAGTGATACAGAGAAAATATTTAAATATTGACTAAAGCCTTGTAATTTTTATGGTCACAGCTTTGTCAAAAAGATGTTATCTTCCTGGCAGCATCATGTTATATGTTATCAAAGATGTAAACCTTAAATCAACAGCTGTAACACCTCCAGCAAGTTATGAATTTTTCCTGATTTATAGCAAGCACTCTTTTTATTTTGCTTCTCAGTCAAGCAGGGAAATTAAGGTTATTTTCATGTAAAAGACATACACATTATGGCTTAGTATTTCACATAATCCACATCTTACCTTTTAAATTAAATTGCTACTGAAATGAATGTGATCTGAGGGCTCTTTTGATTAATAACAGAAATATTGTCAGTAAGTAGAAAGTACAAACATTATTTAAATAAAAATAGAGAAGATAACACAGACATAATAATAGGGATCATTTTTATGATTTTTATGATTTATATCATACCAATATATCAGAATAAAATGAAAATAAAGGCTAAGGAGATTTGTGGTGGCCAAGGAGAGAAATGCTGCAGCAGCAGTGCTATTTTCATTGGTATTTTGTGTTCTTCTTCTTTTTTTTTTCTTAAATCTACTATTCCCTAAATAGATCAGAGAAATTTGCATTTTGGAGAATTTAGGTAAACAATACTTTGAAGTTAAAATCAATTTATAAAGCTAAAAATGACCTTCTAGTTTCCAAAACTGTTTGCCCAAATTAAGGATAATTAACACTTACTAAATGTTTTTAATGCATTATTCATTGTACTAGAATGTTTTCTATGCAGCATCTAATATAATACTGACAACTCTGCAGAACTAAGAACTATCACATACCTATTTTATTGAGGATACTGAAAATCAATATCTGGAACAATACTTAGTGGATGAAACAAAAACTCTAATTTAAGTTGTATGACTCATTAGAAGGAAGTTTTCAACATATGGAAATCTTAAACATACAACACAGATTCCTGACTACAGGGAAGACTGTCTCTGGAGAATCAAGCACTCTGGAAGAAGCAACTAATACAGAATTGTCATGTTCTTGATAGCAGACTTTAGCTGGCATGTTTATGGATTAATGATATTTATTTTATTTATCCAACACACACTGTTACAGGGGCTCATACAGGAAACATTCTAAGGATTTTATAAATACTAACTGTATAAGACAGATACCATTATCATCCCATTTTATAAATGAGAGACCTGAGGTACAGATTTAACTGGAGGAAATGCAGCTAATAAACTGTAAATTAGACTTAAAAGAATGTGACTTTATACTTTATACCCTTAACTCTATATTAGCAAGGCCCCTGTCTGTATCAGTTCACTATGGCTTTAACAAATTATTCCCAAACTCAGTGGGAACAAGCATATAATTTCCTTGCTCACAGGTCATTTGGTTAATTATGGAATGACTGATCTATGATGCCTTTGCATCCAGCTGTAGGTCAGATAGCTTTCACTCCAGGATCTCATTTGGGCTCCATTTGCTATGTATATATCTTTTGAGAGTCTTATGGTACAGGGGATCAGCTCCCAAGTGCATGAATTTTATTCATCTTTCTATTACTCAAAACACCCAAGATAATCAATCTATGAAGAAGAAAGTTTTATTTTGGCTCATAGTTTTAGAGGCTACAGTCCATGGACACTTGGCTCATTGCTTTTGGTTCTGTTAACACAGCATACCATTGTGTAAACTTATAGCAGAGAAGACCTGCATACTTCATGGCAGGTGGGAATCATGGCAAAAGTGTGTGGCAGAGTGAGCTGCTCACCAGCCAGGAAGGCTAAAGGAGTGGTGAAAGAGGAAGAGGGGAAGGAGGGAGAGAGAGAGAAAGGGGAGGAGGCTAGGATTCCACTTATATTCCAAGGGAACACCCCCAGTGGCCTCACTTCCTTCCTTTCACTGGACCCCATGTCCTAAGGGTTTCACCACACCTCTTGTTAGTGCCATAGCCTACAGCACATGGCTTTTGTTGGAAAGGCATTCAGGATCCAAATTATAGTAATGCTGTTCTCAGGTAGACCACCAGAGAATCACAGTTAAGCCCAAATCACAGAAGTATGTTTAGGGTCTCTCTACTCACAACAAATCTGCTAGTGTGCCACTGGCCAAAGAAAGTTGAATACTATCATTTAGATATAGGTTCATATCTTCAAAGTTTGGTCCTCAGTATGGCAATGGTGGGAAAGTAGGACTTATAGGAAGTGAGACTAGTGGGAGGACCTTATCTCATTGCAGGATCTGCCTTAGGGTAGCTTTAATGGGACTTCTGAGTAAGTTGTTATGAGTGAACCTGACCCTAGAATTGCTTTCTGGCTTCCTGTTATGTGATGTAATCTCTTCCTTCCATACAAACTTCTGTTGTGAGGCTATCTGCTATGTGATCCTCCCCATAGCTGAGCTCACCCTGGTGCTTTGCCCTTAAATATTCAGAACTGGGAATTAATTAAAGTTCTTGTCTTTGTAAAAGTCGGCTGACTCAGGGCAAGTGAGTGTGCAGGGCAGTCATGTCAAAGTAGGACACCATCTCTACCAACTCCTTTCCGTACCTCCTCCTGTAGAAATGAATGTGGGGTGTGAAAGCCCAGAGTTTGCACTGGTGTGTCCAAATAGGAAGTTTTGAAGTCTCAAGGCAAAGTAAGTCTTTTGAGGAGCATATTTTGTGATGATGTGATTTTCTCAAAGCCACTTAGAACAGACATTTTTCTTCAGTTATATGAATATATACTACCTTTCTTCTGGGCTTCAGACAAATCATATCTTCCAAAATTAATGTTCACCATTTTTGTTGAGTATGACCAGTTAAAATTCTCCATAATTACTTAGCCTTTTTTTCTTTTTCTGCCTTTTAAAATATGAAATTGATCATTAAAGACATTCAGAAATGAAAGATTAAATTACTCTTCTATAGTGCCAAGTCGAACCCAATTTTGAGGCAGAATTGCAGCTAAACTATGAAAACAAGTATTCAATTAAAGATGTTTTCATGATATGACTCACCAATTACTGATACAATAATTATAATGCCTATTGCAATGAAGAGATTCAATTACACTATAGTAAAATTACTATAAAATACAAAATTGATATTTCTTACCATTTCATTTGCAGGAGCTTGAAGCATCTAAATCACATCTTTGTAGCTGTCAGTTTTCAATTATTATTTATGTCAGATATATTATTGATTGATGAATGCTAAGGTATTCCTTGCTCCCTTTCAAACTCTCAGAATAGTTGCCTTTGTATCTAGCATTTTGACAAGTACTTTTTTTGTCAAAAACATATTATATCACAGCATAAATCAATGCTTTGGGCCCAGCATGCATGATTTTCTAAAGGGAGATAAAATCTGTTAGGTTCCTTTATGGTGAAAACCGATAAAACAAAACTTCATGCAGAAAATTTTTTCTGCTTTATCATATCCAAAACATTTTAGTTCAATTTTCAGCATTTTCTTGATACAAGCTATGCAACAAATTTAACTAGGAATGTGGATGGGCTATTTTTGTGTCAACAATATGATGATAAAAATAATAACTAGTTATGAGAAATTATGCTTTGATCTTATTATTTTCTTGAGAATTTCTATGTCTTGTACCTTAACAAAAGAAATATATTTGCAATGTTGCTAAATATTATGTCGTTTGGGGGGATTCTTGTTTGTTTATTTGACTTAGGTGGCCCTGAGAAATATTTCTTTATTTTCTGCCTCTCTCTTTTCTCTTTTAAGTAAAATTGTTAGTTGATGGGAAAGATGTGCTCTCTAGAGTTGAAACAGCTGGTGTCTCAGTATCCATATTTTTAAGCTGAAATAGCATAGTGAAATCATTGTGGATAGAAAAGAAGGAAATAAATCATCTTGTGAGATATTATCATTCACTTTACATTGTGACAAACAAATACAGCTGTCACATCCTAACATTCACAATAAATAAACTGAAAATATATGTCATTATTTAACAGTGAAAAAAGGAGAAGAGTACTAAGGGATGTACAGTATTTTGGTATATATTTTATTAAAGCAAAATAAGTTGGCTACTGGGTGGGAGAATTGCAAAGAGCTTATCAAAGTGCTGAGTGAGAGAATGTATAGAAAAAGTCATACACATGTAGGTACAAACAATGTATCGGGTTTAGTAATCTCTACAACAGGTTGTATCATTGTGTGAAGAGTTTTTAAAAATATGAAAAGCTATGGAAAGAGACTGTTCTTTTATTTTCTCAGCACTTCTCATTTCTTTTGGGAAAAGAACCTAGTTCTTTTAAGAAATATTTTTCTGTCCTCTCCCATTCACATGGGAAGCCTTGTTGCTATTTTGTGACAGAAACTAGAATTTCTGATCGTAGTGATGCCCAGGGTTAGGATGGAGCGAGGTGGGTGGAGGACCTCCTTATTGGAACTGAGCCAGTCATAGTATTGTTTCCTCTCTCCAGGTTGCATGTGACTTAAACTAGGTCCAATAAAATTCAGTCTTTCTACACGTTTCCTCCCCTCCCTCGCCCTCCCCCTTCTCTCCTTTCCTTTCTGCTCTTTCTCCCTCCCTTTGTTTCTTCTATTATGGCCAGGTGCTAGGAGACAATTCCTTCTACAATCAGACTGGGTTAGGATGGAATAAGGCCAAATTATAGCAGAGAAGGCTGAAGAAAGAATATTGATTGTGTGTGGATTGTGTGCCTAAGCTCTAAAGTCTCAGAAACTACTATGTCATGGCTTGATCCTTCAGTGTTTCCTTCAGTTCTGTGAGACTTCACAATATTCCTTCAATAAACATTTCTCCTCCCTGGCCCCCAACCCGGGTTGTTGTTGTATTTTTTTTTTTTTTTTTTGCTTCAGAAAGTTAAATTTCTATAATTTCCTATGAAATGAATCCTGACATATCTATATAGTCCATATAATTACTTATGTTTATGAAAATATTTATTTGACTTAGGAAAATATTTAAATTGAAAGTCCATGTTTTAAGACTAGATTGATAAATTTTAATTGGATATAAGGCATTTTGGATTATGTGGCTTCCAGGAATATATTATAGGATATTTATCCTCAAAGTTCTCAAAGGCAAATTTTATTTTACTTTATTTTGGTATCTAGTGAGAAAGCCAGTTTCTAGCACCCCAGTCATACAATGAACTCTTTATTTTAGGTACGCTAAGGATACAGTGTGAAAAATGAAACAGATAAGATGCCTATCTTCATGGAACTTAAATAGAAATTAAATAATATATAATAAAGTAAGTGAATAAATCAAGAGATGAGAAGAGTGATGGAGAAAACATAAAACAGGGAAGGGAGGAAGAAGCCCTGGCCCAAGGGTTACAACTTTAAATCAAGAGGTTAGAGACAAGTGAGTAGATGAGACCGAGCAGACTTCAAAGAGCTAAGGCAGTGAGCCATGAGTACGGCGACCATATAACTCATCATCCAAGCTGGGATACTTTAAAGATTGTGCCTATTATTTTGAGATAACAGGTACAAATGGTGACTCCTTCAGCCAGACCAAGGTATGTGTGATCACCCTATCTATTAGGGAACCAGAGAAAGAATTGCAGGCAGAGGACAGTTACTGCCAAAGTCTTGCAGATAAGCGTGTACCTGGCTGGTGCAAGGTCCAGCAAGGACATTGTGGTTGGAGCCAATGAGCAAGGAAGAGCTCAGGAAGAAGAGAAGAAGGCCAAGCATTTCATTAGGGACTTGTGGCCATGATAAGGACTCTGGTGTTTTCTCACAGTGAAATGAAGGGTCAGGGGAGGGTTTTGTCAGAGGAGTGATTGACTTGATGTGTGATTGTGGAGTGTGGCTTGAGTAGAAGTAGAGACTTCCTGTAGAGGTTTATTGCAGTAAGCCAGGTAAGAAGCGATGGTGCACAGGATTCAGTGTGAGTGACAGCAGTGCCCATAGTGAGAAGTGGTCAGATCCCTGATATATTTTGAAAGTAAAACCAACTCTATTTGCTGATGGATTTTAATGTAGAATGTGAGAAAGAAAAAGGAGTCAAGAATGATTCCAAGATGTTTGGTCTGGGTAGTAGAGAGATGCAGGTGCTATTTCCTGCAATGCTGAAGATTCTACATAGAGTGTAGTCTAGGGGCAGAAATGAATTCACTTCTGGATGTGTAAAGGTGCGTTTAGAGACATGAGAAGACTATGAAATAACCAGAATAATCCCTCCAGATAAAATGGAGGTTCTGTCAGCAGAGAGAAGAAAGTGTTGAAGAAGGCTAGTCTGAGGACACAGTGAGCATTATACATAGTAACTCTGTCCAGAAGAGGAAATGAGGTTTGTCTGCCAGGACTTATATTTAGTGAGCCTAAGCTCAAATCCTAACGGTGCTTCTTTTCTAAATTCTCCAAATCTGTTCTTTCAATAATTAGGCATAGAATTTTGTTATAGTTTTCAGCATCTGACTTATTTGTTTTTGAAAATTGGAACTACTTTTGAGTTTCTTCTGTTCTCCAAAAGGTTTTGCAGTGTTCTGGGGGAGTGTGTAATTGTAACTCTTTTATAAAAATCTGTGTGTTCCTTTGAAACCACTTCATTTAGAGCTCCTATTTTCTTAAAGTTTCTTTCACCATTTTTTAGTTATTTTAGAATGATTTATTTGTTTTGTTTTATTTTAAAAATAATATGAGTGAATTGCAGAGTATTTAGGGAATATATATGTGCAGCAAGATTGAAATCTACACCCAAAATATGACAGCTTACATTTCATGGTATGTCCTGTTCATATTATGCACACATATGTATATAGTTAATACATATCATGTAAGTGTAATATTATGTTATAAATATTATAATATTTATATGAAACATATATTAAAATTAAATAGAATTATTTTAAACATTCTGTTTTTGAAATCACCATTTTCACTTACACAAAGTCATCCTAACAGATAAAATAGAGGCATAATAACATTTAAATAGTTACATGTTCTCTCTGTCATCTGTGAACCTTACACCATCTGCCCTTAACAGAGGGCTTATTGCTTCCTGGTTTCTGCTCCAAATAACTTAAAAAAAATTTGCTTGGACACTTTGTTTGACACATCTCAATTCAATCCCAAGCTTTAACCACAATTTCTAACAGATTTAAGCTACTGTTTCATGTTCATTTGTACTTTATTTCATGCTTCTAGTGATCATGTTGGTTGCATATTTAATACTTACCTCTCCTTTCTTCTTCCTAAAAGGACTCCAATTTGTTTAATTATTCTTAATCCTTCTCTACATCCTACCTCCCATAATGCTTCACCCATGTGCCTAATCAATTCAAAAATTAGCATACAGTTGAAGTTTTTGGTGTGCAGTACCACAAATTTTAACACATGTGTAGGCTCATGTTACTATCATTATAATCAGGACACACAACAATTTCATCTTTCCAAAAACACTTCATTGTGCTATGAATAGCACTTCATATATGCTTTGTAGTTACACATTCCTCCTTCCTACTAACCCCTGGCAAGCACTGATCTAGTTTATTTGTATCATTTATCTCTTTGAGAGGGTGTCATATAAATGGAATCATACAGTATGTGTATGTAACTTTTGGGGGCAGCTTCTTTCACTAAGCAGAATGCCTTTGAAATTCATATAAGTTGTGTATTTCAACACTTTATTATTGATAAGCAGTATTTTATGATAAATATATTATTGTTTATTCATTCATTTTTATTCATTTTCCTGTTGAAGAATATTTGGGTTGTTTCTGATTTGGGGGGATCATAAATAAAGCTGAAATAAATGTTTGTGTGCAAGTTTCTGTGTGTAAATTGCCCTAGGATAAGCATCCAGGAGAAAGATTAATAATAAAATAACCAAAAAATGGTGAAAGAAACTTTAAGAAAATAGGAGCTCTAAATGAAGTGGTTTCAAAGGAACACATAGATTTTTATAAAAGAATTACAATTACATACTCCCCCAGAGCATTGCAAAACCTAGGGTAAGCATCCAGGAGAAAGACAGATTGGTCATATAGTATTTATCTAACTTGAAGGAAGCTGCCAAGCAGTTTTCTAGAGTGGCTAAAATATTTTGCATTGATATTGGCAGTTACTGACAAAATCTCTGTGTCTTTGGCTGCTTAAGGTATTATCAGTCTTTTTAAATTAAATTAAATTAAAATTTTTTGCCATTCTTGTAAGTGTGCATGGGTATTCTATTCTAATTTTAACCTGCATTTCCCACATCCTTGATGAATTATATACTTATTTGTTTTAAACATGTGATCCTTGGTAAAGTATCTGTTCAAGTCTTTTGCCCATTTTTAAATTGAGTTATTTTACTGCTGAGTTATGACTGTTCTTTATATATTGTGGATACAAATCCTTTGCTAGATACATGATTTAAAACACCTCTTAGTCTGTAGCTTGTCTTCAGTATTTAATAGTGTCTTTCATGGAATAGACATTTAAAACATGATAAAATCTAATTAACTTTTCTCTTTTATGGAATTTACCTATGTTATCATATCTAATGCTTTCCTAATTGCCTGATGTCCAATAATGCAGAATTTCTTTCCAATTAGTTATAAAGGTGTTTTTTTGAACTCTTTCCTTTCTACTATCTCTTTAGTACTGTGGTTCTCTGGGGTCCCCTTTTATGATCCCCTGTCTAGAAAGTTGGAGCTTGCCTTAGCCTGCTCTGTTACATGTTTTCAACTCCAGGGCTAAGCATCAGAGAGAAAAATGTTGGTGAGGATTCTTGCCACACTCTTCTACCATGGTTCCTCTAGTCAGAAAAATCACTTTCTTCAGTTTTAGGTACTGTGGACTCCTGCTGCTGTGACTGTTGCTACCAGTAGACTCTTCCGCTCTTTAGGGTTACTTGAGGCCTGTCTACCCATACCAATGTCCACAGCTAGATCTTGGGCTCCTTTGAGACTAGGCTGTGGGAAACTGGAGGAAAACTCAGTACTGGCTCAGGGCTGATTTGAATCCCAATCTCCTTCCCAAATCCACCTGCTCTTATTCACTTTTACGTGTCCGGAGTAGATACTTACATTTTGTTCTGTTTATTTTGTTCTAGTTTTATTTTCATTATTCTAACCTGAAGACAGGTTAGAGTGTGCCTACTTCATCTTACCCAGAACTGGAATGCTCAGTATCCATCCCTTGGCAGAGATTGACAAAGAAATAGTATTTAATTTAACTCTGGCCACTGAGATATGGAAAGAATCCTATGGGAGTAGGGGCACCTCACCACAGCTTTTTCACACTAAGAGAGACACATGAGAGCTGATGTTCACTTTCTTCTACTTCTGAATATTCTTGTATCAAAATATGTCATATGGGACTACTGCAGCCCAGATACCAGCTTTGGGATAAAGGCAACACACAGATGGTGGAATAAAACATGAAAGAAACCTGGTCTTTGATGAAGTGATTGAGTCTGCCATACTTCAGGTCTTCCAGCAATGGATGATACTTGCTTTTCTCTTTAAGCTTATTTGAGGTTTGGGGTTTGAGGCTTTTACCTGCTGTATCTTATAGTACAGCACTCTTCTTTCTATTTTGTACAATTTCTTTTTAAAAGTCTGAAATTTAGAGAGTTCCCTCAGTTGCCATTCATTTTCTTTATACTTTTACTATCCAAGAAGATAGCCAGCATTCATGTGTGCCTATTAAACACTTAAAATGTGACTATTCTGAGTTGAAATGTGATATAAAGTACAAAATATACATCAGGCTTGGTAGATTTGATTGAAAAGAAGTATAATATTTTGTCAATAATTTTTATATTTTTTACATGTTAAAGTGACAGTATTTTAGAAATGTTAGTTAATATGTTGTCAAAATAATTTTGTTTATTTTAACTTTTAAAAATGTAGTTGTGGAAATCTTCAAATGACATATACTGCATAGCATGCATTGTATTTCTATTGAATAGAACTGATTTCTATAATTCCTCCTTTTTATGTCTTTGGAATATTACATTTACATCATCAGGTTTGTTTTAAGTGCTTCTCAACCACATTGATTGATCTAGCATCAGTTTTAAGCATTTATTCCCTTGAATTACTGAATTGCTTTTGCTAAGTGCTAAATTGATCTCAAACATGACAAACTTACAAGTGGAATTATTATAAAAAATTTCTAGCCCCATCTTCAGACTATAAATAATTAAATCATTGCATTTTCTGCAAACACTCACTAACAAGCTGTAGAAGGAATGCATGATATATATCTGTACCCCACTTTCCCTCAAATATTTCTGTTTATCTGGAATATGTCCTTGTTTTTCATCATTTCACTTCACTTCCTTAGCCATGGTGTTCAGTATTTATTACCTTATGTGATTAAATTTGTTATTCTTGCTTGCACATTGATATACAGATAACTGTGCCTCTGATGTTACCAATCTACTTCTTAGTGAGTTTCTTATGTGGCCTATTAGACTTGCACCATCGTTTGGCATCATCCTGACATATTCCATAACAGTGATCTTCAAACTGGGACACATATAACCATGGAGGTAAATGAGCTTTTAAAAAAGATATTGTATTCGATTTAGCTAATTTGATAGAAATCCATTGTGGATTCTTCTATAAATGATACATTTAATGAAACTTTATAAATGCAGCTCTTAAGGTGGCTTAATATGTCTCTTCCTTTGGTTGTTAAAATTTTTTCACATTTAACTCATTATAAATAAAATTATAATCATCCATGACTATATGAACTAACTGAAAAAAGGAATGTCATCATTTCAATAAGAGGTGAATTTCCAATAAAATTTCACTGTCATATTTTCCAATAATAGTGCTTTTAAATATATTTATGTTTTGATTGATTACAAATTTCAGTGCTTATTCAATCCAAAAATATTGCTATAATTAATGGCCCCCCAAATTTTAAAAATTAACTTTGTAAATGTATTTTATTGAAGAAAATATAATATGTTAATCAATAAAAGATTTTTAAACTGAATAATATATTATATTGAGATCAAATTCTGTGGTGGCTGAAGGTTGAAAATGTGAGTTCAGAAAGAAAAAAGACTCATATGAACTTCCAACTGCTAAATTACTATGGCATTTATATTCATTTAATTCACATTAAACATGTTTGAACAATTCTATTAATGCCATTATTTAAAATATAGAAGAAATAATATCATTTGCAACCATTTATACTTATATTAAAATTTTCAATATTAAGAATGTGAGAAGTATATCAATAATTTAAAAAATTATTTTATGGGGTACAAGAAAAATTCCTGGTCTAGAGTAAAAATTGTCAAGTTTTATCTGTTTTTATTCCAGCTTATTCTATTCAATACAAATTTTTCTTAAAGAAGTCAGATACTGTGCAGTTCAATATTCATATTGCTTGTATAACATGAACACATTCTCAATCTACTGTATTCATGGTTTAGAAATCCAAATCCCTTTCTATGATTATGTATCTAGATCTATAGATCTCTCTCTCTCTCTCTTTCTCTCTCTCACTTTCTCTCTCATCTTATCTTTCTGTTCTCCAGCTATCCACTTTCCATACACTAGTTTTACCTCTTTAATTTCACTATTTAACCTGCAGAGGGGAAAACAAAACAAAACAAAGCACTTTACCTTCCTGAAATCCTTCCAGACTAAAAATTCTTTAGTTTTATTTTCATGGTTTCGTAGAAGTTTCTCAAGTTTTCTCTATAGGAATGTTTCACTTCTAATTTCCACCAGCTATAGCAGGATATTGATATTTTTTCAAAAGGTCTGCCTTTACCCAAGTGTTTATAGAGCTATGCTCATAGAAATTATTTTTAATATTTATAGAATTTCAAAGTAGAGTGTTTAGTTAAAGAGAATTAAGGAGTATTTATGTGAGTATTCTTAACTGAGGCAAAGTATAAAGTACTGACTGCATCATTTAACCATGCCCACATGGTGGACATGCAGAAGTCTTTCAGTGTTTAGTCATAGTCACACACAGTGCTGTGAATAACATTCTTACAAATATACCTTTGTGCTCCTATTTGGTTATTCCTCAAATATAGATTCCTGTAAGTGGCACTACTGGGTTAATGACTGCACATTTCCACCTTCAGTTGATATTGACCACTAAAACACCTCTGCCATTTTACATTCAGGTAACAATGGAGGGAATATATGTCTCCTAATGCTTTCATCAAAAATGCATGTCATCAACGTTTAAAATGATTATCAATGAAACAGGCAAAATGATTACTTGTGAATATTTTTAATTTTCAATCTGTGATGTCTGTGCATTATTCTGTGAGAAGTGGCATGCACTTAATTTGAGTTTCAGTAATGCTGAATTACTTTTTCTCCCCTAGGCCATATTTATCTCCCGAGTATTATTTGGATATGCTTTTGATTCCCCTCTGACTCCTAAAAACCATATTTTAAGTTTTCTTTTTGGATCATTTCCTTTTTAAATTTTTGTCTTCATCTTCTTGCTATACTGTATGGAGGTCCTCCTCAGGCCTGCTTGCCTTCACCTCAAGCAGCTGATTCATTTAGCATAAATAGCTGGATATTGCTTCTGGCAAGAACAAACTGGAGACCATCCCTGAAGGGCTAAGGAATAATCACCTCACTTTCCAGTTCTCTAGCTTTTGGACAGTTTCTAACACTTTGTTGTCAAGTGTTGGAAAAGTTATTTTCTTCTTTATATTAAGGTTGTGGTTTTGAAACTTTTCTATCAAACTGCTAAGCAGGAAATACCAAAATTGTAAATGATGATTTGTTTTTCTTATGTCAAATCTTCAAATAAAATTAAATGCATATGGATATTTGGTTTTTTTGTCAATTATTTTAATCTGTAACAGAGCATCTGGTTGATCTCTGTATTCAGTTGGTTGAAAAGAAAAATTATGGCTAATGTAGTTAAATTTTATGAAATGTATATATTGCATGCTAAAGTTGTATTTAGCAATTATATAGGAATTTGGGGGAAAGTTTTGATTTTGACCTCATAGACCTCTTTAAAGCATCTCAGAGACCTCTAATAATCCATGGGTTACACTTGGAGAAGCACAAATGTAGGGCATTGTCCCTGAACATGAGAATCACTGAAACACTGAGTTCAGATCCAGAAAATTTGATTCAATTAGTTTAAAATTCATTCACTGACATTTTATAAAAATTCTTGAGGTTATTTTAACATGCAACCAGAGTTCCAAATCACTCCTCTAGAGCACAGTGGTTTTCATTATAGACACTCAGAATCTATTTTGGGATCATTCTAAGCTGTCTACAAGTGCAAAAAATATTTAAAATGAAATAAAGTCAGATACTACCACTGTTAGGGTTTATAGATAGATGTCCCTCAAAAGCTTTATACACTCCTAGGTGGAGCTTTTGGAAGGTGACTAGATTATGGGGGTGCTCTGGCTAACTTGCTGTTGGGAGTTGAGACCTAGCAGGCACCTTTAGGTGTGTCTCCCAGTCCGGTTCCTCCTTTCTCTCTCTGCTTCCTAACTGCCAGGACATGTTCCTCTGCCCAGGACCTTTCAGTATGTATTAGTGCCTTAAAGCCAGCCAACTGTGGGCTAAAAACATGAGCTGAAATAAACCTCTCTTCCTTTAAGTTGTGGATGTCTGGCATTATGTCCCAGGAATGAGAAAGTGACATTGACATTGGGACATTTTGTGAAATTATTTTGTGTAAAGATTGGGTCAATCAGGCCAATTTTAAGGATCCTTTTCTCAAATTATAGTCACCACAATGGTGTTCAGGAACTTCATTTTATATTGGGTATGGACTACTAGTATCTGCTTAAATATCAATTATCTATTATCTATATTTTTATGTACCTATTGATCGTCTGTTTATGTAGGTATGTATGTATGCATGATTATGGGTGTATATATCAAACTAATAGAATGAAACACTTAAATAGTGAAATGTTTATTCATATGTGCACACATAAAAATTGGCATTACAAGGTGTTTTTGTAAGTTATTATGAAACTCTTCTCTTCGTTCCCTGAGGACAATTAATTTCAAAGAATAAATTTCTGGAACTATATTAGAACACGAGGGAAGAGGAACTGTAACAACAGCAAGTGTTCAGAATTTACTCTTTGTGTAACAGTTTTCCCAAATCAAGTATAAGAGAGAGGGAATTTTTAGAGTCCTCCCTTTTTCACTGCTTCCTTGTAAGATCTACTGAACTGTGAAAAATTCAAGAGTAAAGAGAGAGCTAGGGATTCTTGGTAGATTAAGTTCTTGATAGACTAAAGTGGAAGTTCTTATAGTTAATGTTTTTGTCTTCCTAAATGTGAAATATGAGCTTTTTGCTAAAAATCTATGCAAATTACATGTTTAGAACCCTCATTTGGTAGAACTGGATGTTCTTATTTGTTGCATTTTTAGTAAACTTCAGTTTTTAAAAGAGGATCTCTAATAAACTCAATTTAAGTAAGTTGAATATTGATGGCAATGGAGAAGTAGACTTCTGGCTTTTATTATTACTGTTGAATCAAAAGAGATTTAGAATGCATCATAGACATAAAGATAAAAAGTGAAATCATAACAGCTATAAACAAAAACAGGAGAAAATATTCGGGACATTGGAGTAGGCAAGCATTTCCCTGACAAGACACAAGAATATTTATTATAAAATTCTTAAAAAGGATAAATTAGATCGTATTAAAATTAAAACATCTGATCTTCAAGACACTCTTAAGTAAAAGAGGTAAGCAATGGATTGAGAGGTAATATTTGTAAATATGTGCTTAACAAAGGATTTTATCCAGAATATATAAACTCAGTTATAAGAAGACAAGCATCTAAATTTTAAAAATAAGCAATGCATTTGAGCAGAAAAAATAAGATATATGAAGACTAAAAAGCCTATAGAAGATTTGCAATATTATTAATTGTCAGAGAAATTCAACTTAGTACCACATGTTATACTACCTCACAGGCACTAGATTGGCTAAAATTAAAAAGATTAAGCAAACGTGAGCAAAAATGCAACTGGAACTCTCATATGTTACTGGTGTGAATATAAAAGGGTCTGGCGCTTCCTTATAAAGTTAAAAAATACATACTTATCACTGGGTCCTGCCATTCCACTTCTAGGTATTTACCCAAGAGAAATGAATGCATATGACTTTGTATGAAGACCTGCACATGAATATTCATAATAGTTTTATTTGAAGTTTTATTCAAAATTATGAATACCCAAATGCCCATAAAAGGTAAATGAATAAGTAAAATAATTAATTATAATTTATATAATAGAGTACTACTCAGCAACAAAAATAAATAACTACTAATGCCTAATATTACATTGATAAATATAAAAAACATTATGCTGAGTTAAAAAGACAGGTAAAAAAGAATATACCTTTTATGCTTCCATTTAAGTAGAATTCTAGAATATAGAAAAGTAGCCAACAGTGATGGGAAAAAAATTTATAGTTACTTGGCGCTTGGGACTGCAGAGAGTGGGCAAGCAATGAAAGAATTCTATAGCTTGATTATGATTATTGTCACACAAGGGTGAATTCATTTGCTGATATGCATTAAACTTCTTGTTAAAAATTAGTGCTTTTTTGTATACTAGTATGGGTAGTAACTTGTATAGAAATATAGAGATGTTTAGAGATGAGAGCATTAAAGACTGCTAATTTAGGTGCAGACATGTCAGTTCCGGGTGAATGCTTTAAAAAGCAGCTGAAGACACAGGAAGATCACACCCATCTCAGAGTCAGATAATCCAGCTTTGAGCATACTTCTCTTCTAAATTTGATTATAGATTGTAAGGGGTCAAAAGATGTTGTTCTGTTAAGCTGAATGTCAGAGTAAGCAAAAACCCAATAAAAAAAGAACTCATTGTGTACGGTTAGAAATCAACTTAAAAACAAACAAACCAACTTTCTATCAAGCTGTAAACAGACTCTAGTGGTTGTGCAAAGAATATTTGTCAAAGCTGCTTTGCTAAGCTATCAGAGACTTAGTAGTACATGGCTTCAGGGTGGATCTGAAGATTTTTTTCCCTTTTGTCCAGAGAAAAGGGCAGAAACAGTCTAAAAGACAGTTGTTAAAGCTGAAAGTATGTATTAATGTATTTACTTCCCTGAATTTTGCCCCAAATTTTCCAAATGTGTCACTGTTAATATAATTTAGATCTGTTACATACTTTCCCTGTTTAAAGCATGAGATTGCTTAAATTAACTCAGATCTCCACAGGAAAGCCACTCACTTCTCCTCTCACTTTTTTACTTAACTTTTCATTTTGAAATAAATGAGATTCACATGTGTTATAAAAAAATAAAAATATCCTGTGTATCAATCACCTAGTTTCTCCCAGTGTTCTGATGTAACTATAGTATAATATTGTAACTGGAAAATTGACATCGACTACATTCTATTATTCAGATCTCACAGATTTTACATGACTTTGAATGTGTATGCAGGTATTTAGTTCTATGCACTTTTATCACGTGCATAGATTCATGTGACCACCAGAATGAAACACAGAATTGTCCTATCACCATGAGGATCCTTTATGGTGCTCTTATCTGTACTTCCTCTTTCCCACTCCCTCTCACTTCACCTAGAAACTATACACCTTACATACTTGTGAATGCCCCTAGAAACTACAAATTAGTTCTTCATTTCTACAGTTCTATCATTCCATTCCAGCAATCAAATCTTGTAGTATCAAACCTCTTGGGATTGTTGTTACTGTTTTTCAATTTGTATAATTCCTGGGAGATTCATCCAAGTTGTTGTGTATATTAAAATTTTTTTATTAGTACATATTTGTTATACATATTGATCATATTTATCATAAGGAATTTGTATCTGTATCTAACATATCTTAATTCTTTTTTTCCCATCCCCCTTTCCTCCCTTGAACTTCCACTTCCTATTTATAAAAGCTTTGTTTCTGTTTTTACTTCTATTCTTCTTTTTCCTTTTATTCCTTCTTTCCGTTACCCCCTCCCCTATGTTCTTCCCCTTCCCATTTGAACATGTTCTTCCTACTTCCTAATATCTATCCTCCATTATGCTCCTTATTTACCTTTTGGGTGGTGGGCACTTATAACCCCGGTATCATAGGAGGCTGAGGCAGGAGGATGGCAAGTTCAAGCTGAGTTTGGGCAATTTAGCAAGACCTTATCTTAAAAAAAAAAAAAAATTAAAAGAGCTGAGGATATAACTCAATGCAAAGGCCTTGAGTTCAAGCCCCAGTACTACAAATTATAGTAATAATAGTAGTGATAATGATAATAATATTTACTGAGTTGTACTTAATGTTATACACACATGGATGTACCAAAGTTTGTTAAGCCATTCACTCATTGTAGGGCATCTGCATTGTTTCTGATAATTTTTGGCTATTATGAATAGCACTGTTAGGAACATTCTTTATATTTTTTAATGTAAGCATAATAAATTTTCATTTCTATGAGATAAATGCTAAAGTTTAGAATTTCTGGGTTGGGTGATAACTGCATGCTTAGTGTCTTAAAAAGTAAAGTGTAAACTGCTAAACTATCTCAATGGTGTCTTTGCCTTTGTATAGTCCCACTAGGATGAGTAATTCAATTTCTCTACATCTTTGTTGACATTTGGTTTGGTCACTTTTTTTCTCCCAGTGGAATGTGGTGGTGGTTATTTGTGGTTTAATTCACATTTCCCTAATGACTAAAGACATTGAAAATCTTTGTGTGCTTGTGTTTATTTGTATGTGCTCTTCAGAAACATATATGTTCATATCTATTTTCTAACTAGCTGGGGTTTTTTTTTCTATTAAGTGCTGGAAATTCTTCATTTATTCTAGATACTAGTCTTTTGTCATATATGGAGCTTTCAAATATTTACTTTTAGTTTATAACTTGTCTTTTTTATCATCAATGGGATATTTTTCAGAACAAAAGTTTTTAACTTTGATGGGGTTTATCACCTTTCATGAATTGTGTTCTTAATATCAAGTGTAAGAATTATTTGCCTAATCTGAAGATTTTCTTCCAGAGGTTTACTGATTTATATTTTACATCTTAGTCTATCACCTGATTTGAGTTAATTTTTACATAAAATGTGAAATTAAGCTTGGTGTTCTTTTTTCATTTTTTCTTATGGATGCCCACTGCTCAGCATTTATTGAAAAGGATATCCTTTCTGCATAGAATGACTCTTGTACTTTGGTCAAAAACTCAATTTGTAAGCTATCAGTTGGAAATACTTGTATTTTTATGTTTCTAGGTTTTTCTCTTCTGTTCATCAATCTGTGAGACTATCCCTCCTCCAATACTGTATGTCTTGATTATTGTTGCTGTAAACCTTAATATCAAGTAGATTTCTCATAATTTATACTTCTTTTTGGATTATTGTAGTAATTCCAAAATTTTGTAATAAGTTTGCTAATTCTTACTTTTAAAAACTTGCTTGTATTTTCATAGGTATTATGTTAGGCCTGCCAATCAATTTAGGAAGAGTTGAAGTCCTTACTATGTTTAATCTTAAAAATTCATGAATATGGTATATCTTTATAATTAGGTCAACATTGAGTTTTTTCAGCACCATTTATGTTTTACTGCATACAGATATTGTATATGTTTTGTTAAATTTATATCCAAAAGGAACCAAAGTTCTAGCTCTTTCACAAAGTTCTTCCCTATCTCAAGATACTGCATACATGGCTATTCTAAAGAATTACAAATAAGAAAGAGGAAAGAAACTGGTGGGCCCAATGTCACCTGGACAAATATCCTACAATAAATTTCAATTCCATCCTTTTTACTGGTCAGAAAAAACAACCTGATTTCAATTCTGAGGTCTCTCACATATAAGCCTGTGCATGATTCTTCAGCAAAATCTAATCATTTATCAACACTCATTTGGCTGCTACCCTTGTCCAAGCTACAACTATTTCTTGCATGGGTTAATTCTATTGGCTCAAAACTACTCTTTCTTTCTTAATCTTTCAGGGAATTCTAATTAAAACCACCAGGAGGACTTCTCTAAAACCCATATCAGCTAATGTTATTCCTCAGATCACCATACTCAAATTGCTTCCCGTCACTCTTAATAACAACCAAAGTTTTCATCATGGCCTAAGAAATCTTACAAAATCTTGGGCCCCTATTGCTTTTTGACCCCACTTTCTTTTTTCTCTCACTACCTTATTCCAATCTAGCTGCTTGGGTGTTCTTTTTTTGTGTGTGTATGTGTGTGTATGTGTCTGTGTGTGTATCAGTTTCTTTTCTTTTTCCATTTCCCAAAATCAAAAAACATCAAACTTTAGCAAGTCTTAGAATTCTACTATACCAAGAATATGTTTTTTGTATATCCTTTTATTGGTACATTTTAGATGTAGAATATAATGACATTCATCATTGGAGATATGCACCTTTATATACCCTCTTGGCTCTTATTTTTTCCCCACTTCCCCTGCCCTCCCTTCAACCCCTCCATCCTGCCCTATTTACAAAGGCTTTTTTCCATTTTTTCATTTTCTCATATTAATTCCATTCCCTTCTTTCCTTTCCCCTACCCCTTCCACTTCCACCTCCACTTGGCCGTTTTTCTTCCTATTTCACATTATCTATTATACCTTTTAGTCCTTATTTACACTTTTAGTTTCTCACACTAGAGAAACTATTCAGTATTTACACATATGTGTCCTGTTTATTTCACTTAAGAGTATCACCTCAATGTGCATCCATTTAGCAATAAATGTCTCTAATTTCTCATTTTTGATGGCTGAGTAGTACTCCATTTTATTAAAAAAAAACACATTTTCTTTATCCAGTCTCCAGTTGATGGGCATTTGGGCTGTTTCCAAGTTTTAGCTAT
>NW_004624750.1:25409380-25438153 GCF_000247695.1 Heterocephalus glaber | reverse complement strand
TATGAATTTCCCTCGTAAGACTGCTTTCATTGTGTCCCATAGATTCCAATATGTTGTATTGTCATTGTCATTTATTTGAAAGAACTGTCTGATTTCTTCTTTAATTTCCTCTGTGACCCATTTGTTATTCAGAAGTGTATTGTTCAATTTCCATGTGTTTATGAAGCTTTTGTAGTTTCTTTTTCTCTTGATCTCCAATTTCATTGTACTATAGTCTGATAATACACAGGGGATAACTTCAATTCCTTTGCACATATCTAAATATGTTCTATGAGTGAGTATGTGGTCTATTTTGGAGAATGACTTGTGTGCAGCCAAAAAGAATCTGTATTCTGATTTTTTGGGGTGAAACACTCTGTAAACATCTGTTATGTTCATATCTTCAATAGTTTGATTGTGTTCTAGTATTTCATTTCTTGATTTTTGCCTAGTTGATCTATCTATTTGTGACAATGGGGTATTGAGGCCCCCCACTACTATTGTATTAGTGCTTATGTGGTTTTTCATGTACATTAGTATTTGTTTTATATAATTGGGTGCACTCGTGTTTGGTGCATAGACATTTATGATTGTCATCTCTTCCTCTTAGATTGTTCCCTGTACAAGGATATAGTGTCCTTCTTTGTCCCTCTTACTCAGTGTGTGTTTGAAATCCACTTGGTCTGCTAAGAGGATAGCTACTCCTGCTTTTTTTCAGGTTCCTGTTGCATGGAGTATTGTTTTCCACCTTTAACTTTCAGTCTATGAGTTTCTTTTTGAATTACGTGCATTTCTTGTATGCAGCATATTGTTGGATCTTGCTTCTTGACCCATTCTGCCAGTCTATTTCTTCTGATTGGTGAGTTGAGACCATTAACATTGATGGTTATAACTGATATGTATTGACTTACCATTGTCATGACTGTCTTTTTGTTTGATCCTCCCCCTTTGCTTTTAATTTCTTGTCATGCCCAGCAGATTCATTCTGCTGGTCCTGGGGTTGTGATCCTCATTGTCTTTTCCTAGAATTTTGTCTGAAATCTTTTGGAGTGCTGCTTTGGTATTCATGAAGTTCCTAAGGTGCTCTTTGTCATGAAAGTATCTTATTTGTCCATCAGTTTTGAAAGATAGTTTTGCAGGGTACATCAGTCTGGGTTGGAGGTTGTTTTCCTTTAGGGTTTGAAACACATCACTCCAAGCTCTTCTTGCCTTGAGCATTTGCACTGAGAAGTCTGCTGTGATTCTGATGGGCTTTCCTTTGAAAATATGATTTGTTTCTTTTCCCTAACTACTTGTAGAATTTTCTTCTTCTGTTGGGTTTCTGGAATCTTAACAATTATATCCCTATTTGTAGATTTTTTGTGATCAGGGCTAGTTTGAGTCCTATATGCCTCGCTTATCTGTATGTCAAATTCTTTTCCCCTGTTTGCAAAGTTTTCTGCCATCACTTCTGTAAACAGTTTTTTTATGTCATCTGCATTCTCTCCTTTTTCTTCATTGACTCCAATCAGTCTTATGTTAATTTTCTTTGCATCATCTAGCAGCTGCTGGATTGATTTCTCATGCTCCCTTAAAATTTTAAAGAATTTTTTCCTTTCCTGGTCATTAATTGCAATCTTAGCTTCTATATCTGAAATTCTGTCTTCACAATGGCTCATTCTGCTGCATAGACTTCCAATGGAGTTTTTAAATCTCCTGGAAATCTGTTTGCATCTGTTTTATGGATTCAGTTTGTTTCCTGTGTTGGCATTCCATCATGTTCTTCAGCTCCTCTATTTTTTTTTTATCTGTAGCCTCTCTAGATTTATTAATCATGTCTTGCACTATGGGCACGATCTTTGCTGTTATGTGAGAAATTATTTCTGATTTCATTTTTTCCAGATCCTCTTTCATTGCTAGTTCAGGGAGTCCAGGTGGTTGAGTATCAGAGTGTTCCATCTCGTTTCCCTTTGGGGTTGCTGTAGGTGATCTGGAAGTCTGGTTCTCTGGCTTGTTTACCTGTCTTCTAATTTTGACGTGGGGCTGGGAGGGGTGGGGATGGGGGTGGTAGGGTGGGTGTGTGTTCCTGGCACCCACACAACTCACCTCTTCTGTGCTGGGAGCCACAGCATGCCTACCTGAAAGCCTCCTCCTGCCTGGGAGCCATGGTGAGCCAATCTGGAGTTCTCCTCTGGGCTTGGGGCCATGGCACACCTACCCGGAAGCTTCCTCTATGCTGGGAGCCACAGCACACCTACGCGGAAGCCTCCTCCTGTCTAGGAGCTGTGGCTCACAGATCTGTAGGTCTCCTCTGGGCTCAGAGCCTGGGTGTTCTTGATATATCTCAGACACTAGCTGCATTTCTATCGCAGTACTTTGCTTTTGCTCTTTCTTCTCCTCCAGATTCCTACATGCATCATTTCCTACAGATCTTTGGCCAAATGTGAGTCCTTCACCAGAGGTCCTATTTAATATTTACAACTCCTTTTACTAGGGCCAAAATTCTCTATGTGCCTTTTCTAATCCATATCTATTTTCCTTTAAATTTTTTATTGTCTGCATGCCCTATTAGACTGTAAGCTTCATGAGGTCAGGAATTTTAATTTTTTTTTGGCATGCTAGCAAGAACAGTACCTTGCCCCTAGTTGATGCTTAATAAATATTTGATAAATGAACAATTGAATACATACATACATATGTAGCAGGGATGACAACTGTGGAAGTCTCAGAAGAGAAGGCTTGTAATCTAATACTTACATTAGTGGCCATGCAGATAAGAGATTCATATAAATTAAGGAGAATGTATGAGCGCTCTCCTTGTGGTAACCCAGAGCACCTAATGAGTAATGCAATTATTTGAGAGATATGGGGCAGATCCTGGACCAGAAGAACACTGTGTATCTTCATCAACACAGAGATACAGCTTACTCAGAACAGCTCCATTGGATGAAACCAAACAACATCATTCATACTAGCTATGTCTGAACATTGAATCATGTGAATTGACCAATAACTCTAGTATGCGGTTTAGATTGCAATGGTTCTTGACTGGGTATCTCAAAGAGAATGAAGATGAGAATGTGAAATGGAGTGGCTGCTGTGGTCAGGGTTTTTGTAAAGGAATACATTTAATACAGGACACATAATTTATAGGATTATTTTATGATATTTATCCAAAAAATTCAAATGCGGAGGAGTACAAGAGATTAGCCACACACTAGAGGCATAAAGAACCCAGCCAAGGCCCTGGCTTTCACAGTAGTGTCCTGCATAAGACCAGCTAAAGGCTTGGAGTCCAAGGCAATGTCCTCCATGAGTGCAGCCAGTGGCCTAGAGCCCACATCATTGTCTCATGCTTGTTCATATTGAGGATCTGCACCTGGAAAGCCCAAAGGCCAGTGCCATGGTGGAAGCCAGAAAACCTACACCATTGGGGGGAATGATTCCTGCCACCAGGCTGAAGGATCTACATTGGAGCCAGGAAGTGATGTTCACAGTGAAGATCAGCTGATGAGAACAGCAGCCATCTCCAGGAAGAGCGAGGCCCTGAGCACCTCCTCTGATGATGACAAGAAGAGAACCGCCAAGTTTGCATCAGGAAAACCATCCACAGCAAGCTTCTCCTAGAAAATCAACAGCCCACGATTCCCCCAACCCAAGTTTTCTTTTTATGGCCATTGGCAACAATCCTCAGGTGAGACTTCCATGCCCAGGGCACATTGATTCACTTCAGATGGGCATTCCAAGTTGACCATTGCAATTGACTATTCTGATACACCACAGCTGCCTAGTTGCTTTGTATTTTTTGAGCCATATTGTCATATTTGTCATCATCATACTTGTCATACTCATCTTCATCATCATAGTCACTATCATCACCATTGGAATTATTAGAAGAAAAGCAACAAACTATTTAATAGTATATTTGCCAAGTTTCTATAGAGCAGATTTAGACAGGAGAACTAAAATAACTTTCCAAATATAACTTGGGTCCATTATTTCTCAATTGCTTCTGATATGCTTGTTGCTTGAGATCTTAGACAATCATTTGGTTGTTGTTGGCTTCTTTGCACCTCACTTGTCATCAGTAAAGAGTTGTGGCTATTTTGATGGTAGTCAAGGTAATTTGAATTTAGATCTTCTAAAGTTTCTTCTCTTTTAACAATTTCTCACATTTCTGACAAGTGATATTTAGAGTGGCAGACCGTTTCAAAGCCCAGACTTAATGCAGAGGAAAATGGTTTAGAAAATAGAAAAGTTTTATCAGACCTCCCAAATTTAAAGACCCAATCCAAAAATGGGCATCTGAAATGAACAGACATTTCTCAGACAAAGAAGTAGAAATAGCAAATAAACACATGAAAAAAATGTTTACCACCATTGGTCATTTGAGAGATGCAAAGGAAAACAACACTGAGATTCCACCTCACCCCAGAAAGAATGGCTGCCATCATGAAATCAACCAATAACAAATGCTGGCAGGGCTGTGGGGAAAGAGGAACCCTACTCCGCTGCTGGTGGGAGTGTAGACTGGTGCAAGCACTGTGGAAATCAGTATGGAGATATCTCAAAGAAGTAGGACTAGAAGTCCCATTTGACCCAGCTATTCCCCTGCTCAGTATCTTCCCTAAAGAATTAAAAGAATCATACCACAGCAATATATGTGCACCCATGTTCAGAGCAGCACAATCTGTGATGGCTAAAACTTGGAAACAACCCAATTGCCCATCAACTGGAGACTGGATAACAAAAACGTGTTTTTTAAAAATTAATTTTATTTGTACATTTTAGGTATACAATATAATGACATTCATCCTTGGAAATTTGCACCTTTACATAATTCATCTTGGTCCTTATTTTTTCCCCGTTTCCCTGCCCTCCCTCGAACCCCTCCATCCCTCCCTATTTGAAAATGTGTTTTTTAAAAAATAAAATGGAGTACTACACAGCCATAAAGAATGATAAACTAGAGACATTTATAGTTAAATGGATGCACATTGAAGTGATACTCTTAATTCAAATAAATAGAACACACGTGTAAATACTGAATAGTTTCTCTAGTGTGAGAAACTGAAAGTATAAATAAGGACTAAAAGGTATAATAGATAATGTGAAATAGGAAGAAAAGGTGCAAAGGGGACGGGGAAATGGGAGGGATAGGGGAAAAGAAAGAAGGGAATGTAATTAATATGAGAAAATGAAAAAATGGAAACAACATCTTTGTAGATAGCGAGGGGTTGAAGGGTGGACAGGGGAATGGGGAAAAAATAAGAACCAAGATGGATTATGTAAAGATGCAAATTTCCAATGATGAATGTTATTATATTGTATACCTTAAATGTGCCAATATAATTAATTAAAAAAAGAAAATAGAAAAGTTTTAAAATGTGAATGTTTACATCCCTATACCCATTATCTTCATTTTCTAAGTGCAGAATGTGAGTGTTTTAAATTATAAGGCAAGGGAAATTGCTATAGATCCATTTCATTTTAATTAATTTCAAGAGCAGTTTTATGTCCCTGGTTCAGAAGAAAGGAGAAGACATTGCTGGGTGGAGTGAGAATGAAGAAACATATGTGTCTCTTCACTCTTTTCTGTTTCTTCAGATGTTACTTGAACTATCTGCCATGGGGATAAGCAGCATGAGGCAAAATATTCTGTGTTTAGAATATGTTCCCTAGTAGAGTGGATGCTCCTTCAAAAAATAAATAAATGAGAAAAGAAGGGAGAAAGAGAAGAGAAGAAATACAAAAGATAAAGTAGTTGCAGAAGTTGCAGATGTTTACAAGATGCTCGGGGAGTGGATAAAACCCCCCAAATGAACCATGTTTTATTAAGAAATGGCTGTTTGACATCACATGACAGTTCTCCTTCTTTTCACTTTGTTGATGATATTATTACTATTATTACTGATTATTATTACTATTTCTCTCCCTACTTGTATAACTTTCAAGTTGCATACTGGAACCCTAAAAATGTACTAAGCAGCAAGGATTTTTTCCAAATTGCTATTTTCGAATAATTTAAAATTTACTTCTAAGTTGCATAAATAGTATTTGCATGCTAAACTGATGAATACATTTTTCCCAGAGGCCTCATTCAAATTTTTCCAATTGTTCTAATTATGTCTTTATGGCAAAAAAGTCCAATTTAATGTCATACATTGTACTCAGTGACCTTGTCTTATCTGCTTTTAGTCTAGGAGAGTCCCTCATGCTCTACTTGACTTCATGACCTTCACATTTTTGAGGCCACTTATTTCATGGAAATTCTCTAAATTTTTGTTCTCTGATAGTTCTCTTGATTATAACCAGGTTGTAAATTTGGGGTTGAATATTAGACAAGTGTTGTGTTCTTTTCACCATTTTCCATCAGTTGCCACGTTACTGATACATGATACTGATTGGTATTGTTACTTCTGAACACTTGATTCAGATAGTGTCTGCTAGGTTTCTCCACTATAAAGTTTACTTTTCTTTTGCTTAGTAACTAATAAAAATTTATGTAGAATGGTACTTTGAGATGATGTAAAATCCTGTTCTTTAGCTCACATTCACCCAATAACTTAAAAATTCATTGTTATCATACCAGACTTTTCTATTTATTGGCAAAACAAAACTTTGTTTTTTCTATTTGTCTATTTATATCAACTGGATTTTTTTGTGTAGTAGGTAATAATCCATTATCTGATACTCAAATTGATCCTGGTTTGTTCAGTGGAAATGATATAGTTTTTGTTTGTTAGTTCATCCCCTCTAAAATGCAGACAAAAATGCTTTCAACTAATACTCTGGTGCCAAATTGCTAGGCTCAAGCCGGGGAAGAACAGATTCTGGCTATGAGGCCATCCACAAAAGCATGGCCCGCTGGGGCAATTCATAGAGGTCAAAGTGAAGAGCACCCTTACCAGTCATGTAAGACAAAGAGTGAGGGGCAGAAAGGAAGGCATAAGTCTTAAACAAGAGGAAGGAATAACAAGGGCCAAAAAGCTGATGATAAATACTCCTGAGAGGAGCATTCATTAGCTGAACATGTACTTAATGAAGGACCCAGTAGAGTTGTCCCTCAGCATCCATGGGGATTCAGTTTCAGGACCCTCTTGAGATACCAAATCCATGGATGCTCAAGTTCCTTACTAAAGTGGCATAGTACTTGCATATAATCTGCCAACATCCTCCTGTATACTTTAAATGATCCTAGATGACTTATAATACCTAATACAGTGTAAATTGTTATATCATTTGTTCTTTTTTTTGGTACTGGGGATTGAACTTGGGTCCTTGCGCTTGTGCAGCAGGTGGCGAAACCACTGAGCTAAATCCCCGGCCCTGTTATACCATTTGTTTAGGCAGTAATGACAAGAAAAATGTTGTGTATGCTCAGTACAGGTACATTTGGTTTTGATTATTTTTGGTCCAAGGTGGTTGAATCTACCTCTGAGGAGCCCACCTCATGTATACAAAGGTCTAAATACAGATTCCAGACTTTGCTTGCTTTGTGGATACATAAATGAATGTCCATTTTTCCTGTCCTGAAGAAGCTCTTATTCTAGTAGAAGAGGGTCATACCAATAATTACTATACAGGGTGTCCCAAAATTCTTCATATAGTCTTTAGATTTAAAAGTTTGATAAGGGTTGTTAAATTACTTTTCATAGTGTTTACACCTATATGCAATCAGAGTTGGAAAGTGATTTCTAAATACTGCTTTTAAAACCGCAATCACACAATACCTTATGTACTTGAAAGGCACAACTTAAGAAGGATTTAGATAAGAATTTAGGATCTAACTAGGATATATTTTTCTTATTTTTCTTCCCTTCTTGGGTTGTTAAATAAATCCCAAGGAAACAGATACTGATTTTTCTGAGAAAAAGCCAAAGTGCCTCCTGGCTGTCTTTCCCTATATATTGATGGTGCTGGACTGGATTTCAGAGGCTATGGAAAATAATTGCAGTTAAAGTACTGTTAATGTGTTAATTTTTGTAGTACTCACTCACTATGCAATTTTGGAATGGCTATTGAAAGTGAGGGTGGTTTATTTTCATGTAGGGTTGTGTGGACTTCACAAAGTCAGGTCATTTCACAACAAGCTTCTCTATAATAGACATCTATTTAGAGAATTTAGTAAAATTTGGAATTACTCTTAAGGGGTTAAAATAAATAAACAATGATGTCTGTGATGATTACCTTTTGCAAATTTTGGTTTTAAAAAGTGGGATCTGGTCATTTCTCCATTACACGTAGGTATAATTTTGTTTGTTAGTGGGCTTTTCTTACTTAGAGTTGATAGTGGATGCACTTCTGATGTGCTTTAGCTCAGTAGAATTTGTGGGCAAAAAGTTGTTCAAAAAGAAAATAAATCCTCATGATGGTGTGTTTGTTATCTCTGCTAATAATTCCTTGGGCAAAAGCTCTAGATTAAGAAAGGAGAAAAGATGGATATTTTGGAACGGTTTACTCTTCTAGACCCCAAATGCCTGGGGATTGAAAAATTCAAAGTGCTTCTTCATCATATTATTTGGATTCTTTGCTTAAATTTTCATTTCATTTAGACTCTATTTTGTGTCTCTTTTATTTAGATTCATGGGATAGAGCTGGGAATGTTGCACTTTAGGAAAAAATGTACTGCTGTCAGTTGACTGTTGGTCACTAGGGCTTGATTCTTTCTGGAAGCGTGGGAGCACATGGGTGGGGGGCAGCAGAGCAGAAGCTCCCTGTGCAGGCAACAGCAGCAGGCAGAGACTGACAAAGTGGGACTGTGGTCCAGATTGCAGTTTATTCTCTTTATTCTCCTAATACAATTTCATTCAGGAGCCTCAACATTTTGAGTCTTATATAGTCAGATCTGAGGACTCATTCTGTTCAATTCATAGTATGGCTTATATTTCATAATGTTGTTAAGACCTGATTATTTGGACATCCTGGAAAATATAGCTTGTGCTCTGAACATTTAAAAGAGAACTGCTATAGAATGCTGAACATTAAATAGACAGCTACTATGGGAAAATCTCATAGAAATAAAGATAGGATCCCATAATCCAAGCATTAGAATTATATATTTGGATGATTATCATATCAGCAGTTTAATATGACCATCTTTTCAAGCACTGAAAATGAAGTAGTGGCACAAGGAACTATTTGTGCATTTTATTACACTGTAGGTTAGCACAGTGACAAGTCAAACCCTTTTGTTCAGACTGGATGGAATCTCATATACCCCTTGTTCGTATCTATTTGGACCTGTATCTTTATAAACAAAAAGACATGTATATAAACATACCAGAATAAGATGTAATGATCACAGAAAGTGTTTGTAAACATTAATGTTAGCATGTGGACAAACATTGATTTAAAACACATCCTTTATTTTAAATAGCTTAGATTTTCTGTCTAGAAGATAAAAGAGAACATTAATAGCTATCACATAATAAGTTTGCCTAGTTGAATGTTAGCACTTCGAAAAACTAATCAATATTCATTACTATCCTGGATTGGAAGATGAAAGGAGTAAATGATCCTTCAAAACTGAAAATGAAACTCTCAGAAAATGTCAAAAAATATTTTGTGCAGTCTCACTTTAAGAGGAAGTGAAAAGAGATCATAAAAGCTTTTTGACATTAAAGGAAAAGGCTGTTGGTATATAATATAATTCAGTTAATTAAAATCTGCTTAATTTGGAATATGTAGCAGAGTAAAGATGAAATGTGTTTTGCTTCTTGGAGCTTCTTTTTAAAACCCTTACATTTAGCAAGAAGGGGATAAAATTCATCATTGGAGTTAGGTTGTGGGTTAAAAGGTGGTATCACTTATTTGCATAAGTTGTAGACCTTATACTTCCAACAACTGCACATGTGACCAAGGGGTTTTCTAGCAGATTATGAATAGAAGTCTATTCAATTTAACTGAAGAAAGACACACTTTCACTATTAAAGCTGAAGCTGAAGCATGAAGGAGAAATGGTGGTCCGCAGGCAAGAAAGAGCTTTCTCAGTAGTGTCATCTTCCTCCTTCTCCTCCTCCCCCACCTGTCCCTCCTTCTCCTCTTCCTTCTCCTCCTTCTGGGTTAAATTCCAAGAATAAAGACTGTTCAATGATAGCCATACAAAGGTTACACAGAGGACTACAGATTAAAAATTACCATTCTAAATCATCTTTTAATTTGGTCCTGAACCAAATTTGTGAGAAACAGAATCTGTGTCAGAATATCAGGGAAAGATTCAAATTAAAGGATGTGAAAATAAACAACTGCATTTTTAAAATTGGAAAGTACAATACATTACTTTCAGAGAAAAAGCACAAGTCTCATTCAAGTTCAAAATGGCTAGGGAGTTAAACTCTAAGGTTTTTGTAGCATTATTGGTAGTATTTGACTGTCCTGGTTTCTATAATCGGATTTTAGCAAGTCTATAAAAAACTTAAAATTTTATATTGTTGCTCATGTGCCTCCAGTATAGATAATGCATAGTGTATGACATCTGGGTTATAGGTCAGATCTCAGCCCTTATTGCACATCCAGGGAAAATTACTTTTTGCATAACACATGGTACAACTTTCAATTCTTAATAGGGCAGGAGGGGTTCAGATATGACTACTTACCCATTCAAAGTGCCCAGATTATATGATTTCCACTTGTTCTGAAATGCCTTCATAATTGCAATCTTAAAATTTATTTCTCCACCATAACACAAAAAGCCTAGCAATAAAAGCAACATGTTCAGGTGAAACCATTCCTTTTTTTCTGGCTATACAAAATATTATTATAGCATCTCTAATACAGGCAGAATGGTAGAGAACATATAATACATTTCCCATGTTTTTCAATTAAAAGAGACATTTTGACATACTGTTCTGACTTTTTCCTTATTCCCTTATAGCTGCAGCATACTCTTAAAATAAACTGAGTAAGGTAACTCAATGCAAATGCAATCTGATGTTAGAAGTAAGCTGCATACGAGACTAAATCAGATACAGGAGCTTTTTCTAAAATAGGATTAAGGAGTGTTTCAAATCACTCAGAATCAATTCTCAAGGGACAGTCTTGTACAAATGATGACACTGGGTTAAGAAAACATTTTTCTTATGAAAAAAATTAGAAGTCAGAGCTTGCCACTTATGTTATCCAAGATAAGTTTGGTGATTATCCTGTAAATGAACATCGATTTTTGTGTAGACTCCAATATTTCCAATCTCTGAAAAATTGTTCTGGTGTCCTGAATGGTCAGTTGAAGAATTATGGCAAATATCTTCTGGTGAAGTGGTTGCTTGTCTGAGAAAACAAAGAGATTGCCTCATGTCTGAGTCTTTCCATGTGACTTTCTTAAACTAGCTTTAACATAGCAGAGAAAAAACCCCCAAGACCTCAAAACCCCGTAATAAATTTCTTGTTACTAGCTAACCCACAAGGTGGCACTAAAGAGAAAAGTGACAATAATGAAGATCCCAGGCAAGACACATACTACATCAATTATGAGAATTAAACTTATTTCACGACATGATCATATAAATTTTAATATGCTGCTAACTCTGAACAGTCATCTTCAGGTCCACTGCTTTTTTCCCAAAGACACTTGTGGAATAAAAGTTTTATTCAATTAAGCAGAAGGTTGTTTAAAAAAGAGTTAATAATGTGATTGATGTTTCTAGTGTAGTTATTTTGTAGGGTAGTTTTGCTTTCTTTTTCCAGGAGCACTGTTTGTTATAAACATGACCATTTCTTGTATAATGCCTAATATTTAATGCTCTCAATATAAATGTAAAAACCCCAACAGTTTTAGTTTACATTTTATAGTACAAGATATATTTAGGATTTTAATATTTGAAGTAATTACATACAACTTTCTAAAAATCAAGCAAAAAGAATTTCGGTCAAAGTGTAATTAAGCTTCAACAATAATTCCTGGTCCTCCAAACACATATTTCTCCTAGCTTTCAAGGCACCTGGGGAGTACCTTCTCAATCTGAGTGAGTGTGAGAGGAATGGATCAGAAAAACTTGTGCACAGAAAGAAAAAAATGTTAATGAAATTGACATAAACTGGGTACATATCTCTATAATCAAACAGGTATGAAGGATCCTCACCTACAGTGCCACAGCATGGGAGAAAGGAAGTCTTTTTCTAGCTAATATCCCTGTATATAAGCAAAGAAAAGAGAAGGACCAGTTCAGACTAAGAAGTTGCAGTATGTATGCACAGGCCTAAAACTTGAAAAAGAAATGCTACATCTTTTTCCTTCATTTTCAATTAGGAATTTAGTGAGATTTAAAAATAATGCAGTTTAAAGGCCAGGGATGCAGATAGGGGTGCTGTGCCTGCCTGGCAAAGTGCAAGGTCCTGAATTCAATCCCTGGTACTGAGAAAAAAAATTTTAATTTCATTACTACTGCATGTCATATATACATTCATGAACATATATCTTGTCAAAATTTTCTAATAGAAAGTATATTTTTCATTTGCAAATGATTGCACATTTGATCAGAACATGGACTCAGCAAACCTTTATATTATAGATTAGGTTATATTATTGCACACTGTAGTTCGAAATTATTTTTCAGAACTCACATACAGGTATATGACTTCAATATTACTGAAATTTCATTACCTAAAGGAAAAAAAACTTGACCATATTTCTAATTTTTATTAACCCATTTACAATGTAACTTTCTACTAAAATTAAAAAATACTGTAATTTCCTGGTTAAAAGCTATATTGATAAGCACTTATATATTAAACAAGAGTCTTATCTGTAGTAAGGGAAGTTGTTAGGAGATAAATAGTACGTTTTATTATTAAAAGAAAGAAGAGGTACTAAATTCTTTGAAGAGAGAAGAACTATGTGGATTAGAAGATACATGTTGAAAATAAAATGGTATAATCTTTACATGACTTTACATTAGTATCTATGGAAGTGTGCCTCTGAAGATGAGACACCATTAAAATCATAATTTTGAGTTAGCAAATAAGATTGAATATAATGTATAATTTTTTATAATATATGTTTTGATGCGTTCAAGGAGTATTATTTCTAAATCATGTAAACTGCTTATTTTGTAGTATGAAAATAAACTAGAGTTCATGCTTTCAACTTGATATTCAATCCAGGATAAATAATGCTACCCTTTTTTATATCATTACTTTACAAAATGATTACTCATCCCAGGGTCCTACTACATTATTATTAATTCATTCCATTTAACAACAGATGGCATGTGTCATGTGCTGGGCACTGCTCCAATGAAAGTGAACAAGATGACTTGGTTCAGTGCTATATTCTTCCTATAGTGCCTGGTACTGATTTCATAATTTATGTGGCAAATATCAATTATGCAGTTGGCTAGTTTATGTTTGGCTTACCTTTCAGGAAACAGTATGGCATAATGTTTAAGTGTACAGGTGATGGAGTAACACTTTGGTTTTGAATTCCAACTCTGCCATCTACTAATTAAATGACTGCACCAGATGCTTAATCTCTCTGAGGTTCACTTTCTTCAACTGTCAAATGGGAGAAATATCAGCATTGACCTTATGATGGTTATTATTATGATTAAATACCACAAAATACTTAAATATTTGGCATAAGTTGAGCCATCGAAAAATTTTAGCCATTATCTGTCATTAATTCTTACTGCCATGTTTATCTAGAAACATGAATTTGCACAACCAATAGTCATGGTAACAGCTAATATTTGTATATTTACCATATATTTGCACATTTCTTGAGCTACTAGACATACTGACTAGCTAAACGGAAAGCTAACAAACTTCTGTTTGTAGACTTTAATGTATATTATTTTTGTGGCTTTCATAAATAAACTATAAACATTTCCAGGATACCTACTTTGCTTTTTATGGAGCTTTCTTATAGAAATTAGAAATCAAAGAGTTTAAACCTACAATTAGAATCCTCCAAAGAAAAATACAACTTTCTTTGGGTCCTAGTACTGTTCTCTGGATATGATACCTAATACTAAAATTGGGAATTGTATCATGGATTACTCAGTCATGCTTTATATTACATTTACTATTTGGAAAGACCTCTTTTATGCTGATAACTGACAGCTAAATCAAGATGTTCCTGTTAGTTGGTGAACTGTAGACATCAGGAAATATCCTTATCTCAATTATGGCTAATCTTAAATGATCCTCTCTCTCTGTCTTCGAGATCTTAAGGAACTTTTTGTTGGGAAGGGAGACTTGTATGAAACCTCTCAACAATGTTGACAAATGTTGGAGAGGGGGACAAATGTTCTGTCATTTTAAAATTGTGCAATATAAAATATTCATGAAATTTTTGTAAGATGAACTTCCTAAACTGAAATTTTCATCAAAGTATTACTATTTCCAATAGTTTTTGTGCTATTGCCACATGGCGGCACCACTTCAGCTGATTAACTGAGACTTGTGTGTGTATTGTCAGCATTGGTCTTCAGTTGTGTGATGGCTATGGGAACACATTCCTATCACGAAATATACCAGCTCTGTTTTGACTGACAGTACAATAAGGTTTATCCCCACATATGCTTTTGCTGGTCAAATATATTTTTATAAAGTCCCTTTCTCCATTAAAGTTTTAGGTTTTAATTGAAATACTTTTTGGTTTTCATGGCAAAGATTAAAAATCCCTTGAGAGCACAAAGAGGGTAGTTAGTGTATGTACATTCTTCTGAATTTCTTTCAAAGAATTTGGTGCTAAAAAATAAAAAAGAATTTAGCGCTGGAAGAGACCTCCAAGTTTGCTTAGTCTAAATCCTTAACATTAACACTTCAAGAAACTGGGTCCTTTAAGTAAGTGGGCTAAGATAACTAAGGAAGTGAGGCCAGAACTAGATTTCACTTTTCTAAGCTAAGTTGTTTCTGGATATGAAGTGTTAACCACACTTGAAGGAACCAAGTAAGTAAGGACACTCAAGTTGTTCTTGTTCATACAAACCAGTAGGAACAGAAAAAAGCAATTCAAGTGTAAAGACTTGAAAACTAGCACAATCATGGAAGATAGTTCATTTTGATTACTTACACATCCAAGGCACAAATTCAATTAAAACCCATTTCTTTTTGGCCTCATGAATTTTAAACATTCTGATTGTATTCATTTTTACAAGTCCTTGAATCAAATATGGCCTCAACATGCCTTTAATGACATTTATTAGTTAAAGGAAGTAATCATAGAATTCTCCCAACAAATAAATGTTTCTGACAGAAATATCGGGCTTTTACATTTTATTCCCCTCTTCAGAGCACTGAGTGACTTGTGACTCTGGCATTAGAAAAGTCAATTCTTTCTCTAATTCAGTGACTTACAATATAGGGGGCAAATTTTAAATGAAATACAAGCGAATAATTTCTTTAATATTTTATTAGATACATAATCTGAAATTTTGCCTTTTTCATTTGAAAGTAGAATAAACATTTTCTTTGAAAATAATATTAAAATTTATTTTACCACCTGCTTGCATCTCAGGGAAAGGGTACTACATACTTTCAGAAACTAAAAAAGGAAAAATCACTAGGATTCTTTCATAACACTGATAAGAGAGGAAGAAATACTTACTTGACCTTGATACTGAGTTTATTGGGTAAAGTTACATTTAAGAGCAATCAATGAGCTAATAAGTTGTGGCTACTTCATGTTAATAAAGTTGAGTCTGTTTCAGTTGGGTCTTGAAAACAATCCATTTGCTAATTTAATCAGTCATTAGGGACTTTACTAATTGATAAATGAATTATTTAATTACAAAATAATTTGAGAGCTGCTTGAAGTACATAAACACATTTATAAGCTGGAAAGAGCAGAAAAAAGCGTTACAGTCTTTTTTTGACAAATATCATTTAGAGAGAAAGAGGTCTTTAAGATCACTTAGTGGGTAGCATCTTCATTTAGGAAGTGGTTCTCAGACTTGTGGGGGTGGTTCCAGAAAGTTCTGATAATTTTAGGTCCTAAATCCATGGTACTTAGATCAGTAATCCTGAATAACCAGATTAGATTTCTGAAGTCAGAGAAGGCTGGTGACCCATGGGAGATTACTTAATTCTGTGAAAGCAATCTAATAACCCCAGCTCCTCAACTCTTAAAATGTACACAGCCAAATACATATGGACAGCAAGAGCATAGGCATTAAAAACAGAGCAAAAAAAAGTAACTTGAACAGAATGTGCCATTTGCCTTGGTCTGTGCTAACGGCCCACATAAAACATGCGTGAAAAACCTACCCTGACACTTGTATTCATCAGCATTTAAAAATGATTCAAATGGACATCTATGATGTATGATATTGAACATGTATCCAATCTGGAAGTAAAGGGAAAAGAACTTCCTTAAACAGTGCTGTGTTTTCCAAGGTTATCAGACTAGGTTGATGTACATTTGGTTTTTCTCCTCAGCCATGCTTCTAAAGCCAAACACAATTTTTTAATTGAACCTTTTCAGCACTCCAAAGCCAGTAGCAATAAACAATTCTTTTTGTAAGGAAAATGATGGGCATTGTTTTTTAAATGCCATCAGGATTTAAAGACACCAAAGAAACATGTAGAAAGGAATTACTTCAATTTCTTCATATTATCTACTTATTTTTTGACTGAAGTCAGTAACACTTTGTTTTGTTAAAAACTAGAGACTATCTCTTCTCTTTAGCTATAATCTTTGGGGAGGCAGTTTTCTAAATATTGTTCTAATAAGAGTTCTTCACACAAATTCTGAGGGTTGCATATTCCATATACTTGTACACACTCTTCACTATAATTTGAAACTCCAATAAACTCAGAAGACTCTTCAGCCAGCCAAAGGTCCCTGAACTTGTTCTGATGATTCTTGCTATCACTTCTTATTGATTCCTGTTCCAACAGTTTTCATGATAACACTGGAAAGCTACAAAAAGTAATTATGGCTGGATGAAATGAAAAACTGACCAATCATGGCATATATTTGTTTACTGCTGTAGTAAGTTTAAAGATATAGGGGCTCATTTCCCCAGTATTTCTCAGTTTTGCTGTTTTGTGTTTTTTAAATTTCGGCCCTACAAGCATTATATTTTAATCAGTTTCCCAATCTAAAAAGAGAACGCATCCTATGGGAATTATGTCTCCTTTCCGTGGTCCTTACTTCCCGAGGGCTCTAATGCTTCATTGCTAGACATTAGTTTAGTGCTGTACACCTGGACACATCACACAGTGTAATACAGGAAGTCAGGCTTTGGAGAATTTATATCAATTTACATACAATCCTCCAAATCCTCAGGCGAGCTTGATGTGAAATCTGACACAGCCGCGTTTCCCCAGCAAGACCTTCCTCTGCTCTCCAGGTTAAGAGCCAAATACTCCAGTGGTCCCTCTGGGGAGCCGCAGTTGGGCTAAGGAGTGGGCAAGAGGGGTGACTGAGGGGCTTGTTGCGCTGATGATTTACAATGTACTTCTCGCGGGAGGCTCAGCAACCCCCTCTGTGGCGGTGGGTGTCTGGTGTGACAGAGCGGAGAAAAGCTCTCTAATCTCCCAGCGTCTGCCTCGGCCCTGGCAGCTCATCCACTCCCCTGCCTCCCGCCTTCCCTGCCTCCTCGCGCTCCCTCGCTCTCCTTTGCCTTTCTCCCGGAGTTTCCGTCCCTGAATGCAGCTGGAGTAGCTTGGGCAATCTGGACCCGGAGTCTGTGTACACACACACACACACACACACACACACACACACACACACACACACGCACACGCACACACACGCACACGCCCTCTCTCCCACGCGCTTGGGCTCTTCTCCCCGGGGAGATGGAACAAACCTTCATCTACCTGAAGTGATGGCCCGGCCGGACACTTCTCCCTTACTTGCCATCTCCTGAGGGCAGAGCAGCGTCTGAAGGAGGCAGGCTCGCCGTCTGGTCTGCAACCTCGCGCCGCCCCCCGCCACTGCTGCTTAAAGTGCTCAGGGCGGAGGAGAAGGCTCCTCCAGGACGCTTCCCCGCTGGCATAGCTCCGCGGCCCGGCCCCGGGACTTGCTCCGAGTGGTTCACTCCGGTCTTCCCCTCCATCACTCTCGGCCATCCTTTCCTCTCCTCACCGACTGCGGGGTGTGCGGCTCGGGCGCCTCCCGAGCTGCTGCCGTCGCCGCTGCTACCGTCGCCACTGCTGCTGCGAGCAGATCCCACCCAGAGGACCGAAAGGCGCGGCTGGAGCGGGGGAGCAAGCGGAAGCCCTAACTTCCCTCCCACACCCTCGCTCTCCCCTGCGCTCTCGTCCTCCCAGCCCGGCTGGAGAGCTCCCGCGGAAAGCTCGGCGTGTCGCGGCGCGGCGCGGGCAGGAGAGCCGCCCGCCGCAGGCGCACAGGGGCGGGGGCAGCGTGCGCCCGGGCGCCGGGTGCTGCCCGACAAGTAGCGCGCGCGGGGCGAGCAGGACGCTCTCCAAGTTGGGCGCCTCTCAGAGCCCGGCGCCCCGCACCTCGGCCGCCCGAGTCCGGAGAGAGGCGGGGCTGATGGGGGGCGCCCGGGCTGCCGTCGCCCGCGGCCAGAGCCAGTCTTGAAAGACTCGGACCGGCTTCCCCAGGGTCCCAGCCCGTGCGGCGCCCTCGGCCCGCGCGCGCTCTCTAATGACAGCGCCGGCGGCGGCCCGGGTGGCCCGCCCGCGGGGGGTGCCGGAGGGGGCGGGGGAAGAGGAGGAGGCGGTGTGATGACCCTGGACGGCGAGCGGGGGGAGCAAGAGGAGGAGAAGAAAAAGAAGAAGAAGAAAAAGAAGAAGGAGGAGGAGGAGGAGGAGGGGGCCGAGAAGAGCAGCTCTCCCTTCGCGGCCACCATGGGAGAAGACGCCCCCGCGCTCCGGGCGGGCGGCAGAGGGCTCTCGGACCCGTGGGCGGACTCGGTGGGAGTGCGACCCCGGACCACCGAGCGCCACATCGCGGTGCACAAGCGGCTCGTGCTGGCCTTCGCCGTGTCCATCGTGGCGCTGCTCGCGGTCACCATGCTCGCCGTGGTGCTCAGCCTGCGCTTCGACGAGTGTGGGGCCAGCGCGACGCCGGGCGCCGACGGGGGCCCCGAGAGCTTCCCAGAGGGCAGCGGCAACGCAAGCCTCCCGGGATCGGCTCGGAGGAACCAGCACGCAGGCGGGGACTCCGCGCAGCCTGAGACGGGCGGGGTGGGCACCCCCGAAACCCCATCTGCCCAGCCGCCGTCGGAAGAGGAGCGGGAGCAGCGGCCCCCCTGGACGCAGCTGCGCCTCTCAGGCCATCTCAAGCCGCTGCACTACAATCTGATGCTCACCGCCTTCATGGAGAACTTCACCTTCTCCGGGGAGGTCAACGTGGAGATCGCATGCCGGAACGCCACCCGCTACGTCGTGCTGCACGCTTCTCGGGTGGTGGTGGAGAAGGTGCAGGTAGCGGAGGACCGGGTGGCCGGCGCTGTCCCCGTGGCCGGGTTTTTCCTCTACCCGCAAACCCAGGTTTTGGTGGTAGTGCTCAATAGGACCCTGGACGCGCAGCGAAATTACAACCTGAAGATCATCTACAATGCCCTCATAGAGAACGAGCTTCTGGGCTTCTTCCGTAGCTCCTACGTGCTCCACGGGGAGAGAAGGTACGAGGGAGGCGGTGCCCCGCGCTGCCCCACCCCGCCGGGCGGCCAGACGCGCGGCCGCTGGGGTCCTGCGGGACCAGGCTGGCTTCCAGTGCCTCAGGAACCGCGGGTGGGGGTGGAAGCCAAGGAGAGGTAGGACTGTGCTCCCGAACCTCCGGGGTCTCTGAGAGATGCCTGATCTCTTACTGTTGCCAACTCCACAGAGTCACCGGTATCAAAAGATGAATGCCGCCCCTCAAGTCGGGACCTTACCCCTGCGGGTCAAAGTTACTTAGCCAGCAGGGAGGGCGCGAAGCTTTTTCTAAGAGTAGCAGGTAATCTGAATGATTCCACAGTGACAGCAAAGGCTTGTCAAGGTACTGTCCAGGGAAAATACCTAAGTGTGGAAGACCAGGGCAACAG
Source organism: Heterocephalus glaber (assembly GCF_000247695.1). The sequence continues at coordinate 25,418,252 of NW_004624750.1, read as the reverse complement.
CAAGTTTTCAGGGCAAAGCAAGCTAGACACAACTCTTTCCTCAGCCTGGCCCTGACCCTATTATTAGTTCCCTGGCAGGTGCAGAACAGGATGGGCGATGGCTACATAAAGTTTTCCAGCTACATGTTGCGATTTGGGGCAAAAGCGGTATCTAGAAACAGGCCGAGAGAGGCAGGGTGAAGTGGCCATGGTCAAAGCCTCGTAGAAGTGACCTCGTAGCCACTGAGCTCTCTGCTAAGGCTGGGTGACTCCAAGTGCTTGTTTCTGAGTTGCTGCCTCTGAAAATGACAGGGGTGGTAAAGGGAGGAAACGCTGGCAGTCAGTCTCAAATGCCTTGTTAGAGTGTGTCTTTGCTGCGGTTTGGATTTGGGCAGTATTCTATTTTTTAGTTTGAGAGGCTGTGGCACTTTGCACCAGTCGCTTAGAGCTCAGAGTTTGGAACTAGTCGAACTGGGTTTGTATCTTCTGCTTCTCCAGTTGTGGTGAAGGTTTCAGGAAAACGTACAGCATAAATGCCAGTTCTGCCAGTGACTGCCTCACACGCTTATTACCCACTCCTAATGAACTCCATCCTACTAGAATCTTACTGAGTAATGCGAGTCTCAGCACTCCCTATGTTACAGGGAGGAACACGGAGACACGGAAAAGTCGCAAAACATGACCCAGATCACAAAGGGAACTGACAAAGAAGGTAGTTTGGTTTCTGAGCCCATACTTTTAATTCTGACTTGGGGATGATGATAATACTCGTCTTAGGGGATTGAAGCAGATGTTCAGGAGTGAATGCACTGAAAAGCACTTAGCCCTGTGCTGGGAAGTAGAATGTCCATCATGAATGCTAAGTCCCCAGAGTGTCCTGTGGTAGTAGTGAGCCTTTTAATACATTGTGGAATGTATGAAAAAGTGATTCTTGCTCTTTGCTTTAACCCACTGCATTTAAAATAACTTGTTAATTAAATGACTAGAGAACAGATGAACAACCAAAGTGAACTTAAAAGTGAAATTATGAACTTTTAAGTGGGAGCGGGGGAGGGGCTGTCTGGTGATTAGTAATTAATGAGGTGGATCTTCTTTTTCTCTCAGATGATTCTCACAATGCAGAAAACTAGGGCTCAGGGCAGCCCAGGGCACCTGAGGTTAAGCGGGCTTGAGAACTAGGACTTGAACTTTGGTTTGCTCAATCTGGGACCAGGAGTCATAGTATTGGGAAAAGCTCAGAAGAAATTATTGTATAAGAGCCTGGGAAAATTTCAATGTGTTAGGGGAGTACACAAAAGTTTTATTATTTATAGAGTATTAAGAAGTAACTATATAAATAAAATACTTAATGCTTTAGTAGTTGCATGATAGTTGAAACCTTCTATAAGTGAATGTATAAATTATTCACTTTCTAAATTGTAAGATCAGATATGGATATTTTAAGACCCCCTTTACTACTTCCTCCAACATGATCTAAAGAACACAGATTAAAAGTATTTTTTTAAGCCCACAATTATATCAAATAAAAGCCAAATTTGCATGTTCGGTTTTAGAAACAAGCTTGTCATGTCAAAATGTCAATAGTAGGAGTTGCATATCATTACTGATAAATCTTGCTGGTGAAATAAATACTCCTCAAAATCCTGTTTTTTAGCCATGCCATGCCATGCCTAAATATATTTGGCAGAACTAAGTTGGTTTTGGTCAGTGCTTTCAAATGAAGAGGGCTCTTAAAACGACCAGATGTTTCTGTTTGACCCATAGCAGATTTCTTGTGCCTCTAGTGCAAAACTCTCTGTTTCAGTTTTCCCCAAAGATGTAAATAACTTGGATGGAAATTTAACCAACTGCATGTGTGGCTAAACCCTGCATCCCAATAGAAATGCAGGATTCACCGTTCTGGAGATTTCAGCATGATTTCATTTCTAAATAGCATTTTAGTGAAAGCCATCCCCCCCTTCAGTACCAGAGTTAATCTGATAATTTCTTTCTTGTTTCTACTGGAAATGATAAAGCAAAATAAATCTAATAAGCAATCTCACAATTGCGTTAACATTCTATATGTTAAACTTTTGTTACTATGGCTACTTGGAGCATTTTTAAACAAACCAATATCAAGAATTCAGCCAAAGCTGGACTGTTATTGGTGATGATTTTGTTCTCAAAATACATTGCCAGTTGGCATTTTTGAACCCACTTCTTAAAAGGACACAGATGCAAAAAAAAAGGCACAGACTAAAAAAAGGACACAAATGTAAACTCTGAATTTTCATCTGATTAATGATTAAATATCATGATCTTTAGTTATCATTTTGCCAATTTAATTATAGAATAATTTCTATAATGAAAATAAATTTTTATTCTGCCAAAGTGAGTTATATTGAGGAATTTGAAATACTTAAAAGAGTAATACACAACTTAGTCCACTTAGCCTCTGTGGAAAAAGTGACTAATTAATGTTCTATCAATCGGATTATTAGTCTCTTCAGAGATCAGAGACAAAGAATTTTGGTGATAGCAGGAAAATTAGTTTGTGCTCTGTACTATGTGTCTTTGACCCTCAGAAGGCTCTATCCCCTACCCGATATTGGAAGGAGGACCTACTTTTCCTGGTTCCCATACTGTAGTGGATAAAGGTTAGCAGACAAGCTCCCCACTGAAGCCAAAGACTTTCAAACCTTTGGCAAGTCTTCCAATCTTGACTACTCATTTGGCTAAGAGACAAAATTTGGCACTTGTTTAATACTGAAAATAAATAAGTTCTCTTAAAATTGAATGTTTGCACACAAACAGTAAGTTATCTCCATCAGGCAGAACACATACTTTTTCCTCAAGTAGGTGTGCAGCAGGCAGATAAAAGGGTGTGTATTTATTGTCATAGTCTCTTATAGGAGAATACGCTTGCTTACCATTAGGCAAAATGTTCATTTACCTGAAGTAATTACTGCTTTTGGGTAGCCAGATGGTGAGCATACCCATGTTCAAAGTAGGGTACTTTAATTTAGATCCAGGTGGTTGGATTGAAAGAGGAAATTTACCCAAAGTAAATGAAGAGTTTATTCACTTTCAACAAGGAGACTGTTTTTCTTTGACCAACTTTGACTGGGTCTACAACATACTAAAGTGACAGAAGACAAAATAAAAATAAAAATTCTTTTTCTATCTATAAGTGGTTGTTTAGAGAGAATCCATGATCTCTGAGTAGAATGGAAAAATAATTTAGGTTTTCAAAGAGAATTGGGACCACTCTTTGGCAAAATCTTGCAGAAAGCTTGGAAGATTTGGTCTCTGACTAGGAATTTGCTCTTTTTTGGGTATTAATGTACATGGGTTGGTGCTTGGCAATTTTTCAAGAATGAATTAATAGCTATGATATTTAAAAGCAAGAAAGCTACCACACTGCTTTTATGCTGAAAACAGTCCCATTTTTCCTGTTCATTTTGGTGAGCAGATAGTTGTACATGAGCAAGTGGGAGCACATGGCTTTTTCCCTTCTATAGAGGCTGTGAACTGAAAAATCATGAGCACCATTTATTTCTGTGAAAACATTTTATATGATTCTTGATGGACTTAGCTCATTGTTTTTCTGTCAGGCACACATAACTATATAGTGAAACTGTGTCCAGTGGTGGATTCTGGCCACAATTCAAAATTCCACTGATAAACCAAGGCTAAGAAGTACCTGGGTGTGTGATTAAAAAAAACCCTCTGATCATTTAATAATGACTCATCCGGGGATGAAAATTAATGCAATTGGTGCTTGTCTTGCTGTGTCTTGTGGTGTCACCTGATTTGATCACCTTGGAAGTAAAATTATACATTTCTTCAAAAGAGTTAAATTAGATTGTGTTTTTATTTACTGTGTGTAACTTCAAACACAGCCTATGTGTTCTGGATCTCTTTTAAACAAAGATAGATCTGCTACTGGCTTTCCCAATATTTGTTTAGTTGTGCAAAACATATTTATTTCTCTCACCTATTTTTTGCTGTTATGTGTGTGGATAGGCTTCCAACAACACTGCAGCGCAATGGTTTAGGTTTGTTGAAGATGATGAAATTTGGTCACCATGACTACAAGAATAGAACTCACCTCTTCACGCATGACTTTAAAAAGAGGTCTAAAAGTGAGGAAAAAATAATTTCCCTTTAAAACAGAAACACTTCACAGTTTGGAAGGAAGGGCTTCCCTTGTTTACTCCTAAGCTCATTTTCCAACCTCCAGCAGTGATAATCATCATCACCATCACTGCCACCACTACCATCATCCTCGCCATCACTATCATCATTTAAAAAAATTATTTGGATGTTCTTTACATCCTTCCAGAACTAGTAGCCAGGTTCCCCCAGAGTTTTTCCAGTTTTTTTTAAAAATGCCATTCTACTGCTAGAGTGGATGCTGTCTCACAGAGAAAGAACTTCACTGGGGAGAATTTGAGAAAATTCAAAAGTGAAAAATACTCCCCGGTCTTCCCATTTTTCTGATGATGGCTGTGGAGCCATGGGGGTGGAATAAGATTTTATAATTGTGTGGGGCTGAAAGGGGTGAAGGGCCCAGATTCCTCCTCACCCTCAGTTCTCCACCTCACTCTCTTTGCCTCAGGCTTCCAGTGCACAGCTGGGCCAGACCTTTAAGGACCTCTGGCACCAGCTGTGAAGGGGTGATAGGAATGGAGCCCTGTGTATACCTATGCTGACTGCAGGATGAAGTTTTAGTTTGATTATTCACTCTTTCCACATGACTGCCCAATTAAAAATATCATGATGGACAAAGTTTTAAATTACCATCATGGATTACCTTTTATCTTTATATTATTACTTTTAAAGAGCAAGTTAGAACCTTTTTTATTGTCTTCCTGATTAGAAGTGTGTGTGTGTGTGTGTGTGTGTGTGTGTTTGTGTGTATGGAGTGGATTTGTTCTTTTCCTCTTATGTAGGGACTTGGCAATCAGACCACTTTGATTCTAGACTCTGCCACTTAATTGCTTTATAAACTCGGCCAATTTCCTATTTGTTCCATGTCTGATGTCTTCATCTGGAAAATGGGGATAGTGATTCTCTGTCTCATAGAGTTGTGAGGATTGCATGAGTAACAAAGCACTGAGAACAGTGTCTGACAATGGGCAAGCACATTTGTGGGTATTAAATATTATTATTTTATTTCTGTGGTTGGAAGCCTGCTGTTTGGGTTGGTCTGAGGTAGTGCGGGATCATTGTTTTTGCCTTGGAGTTTTCTCTTGCTGTTAGAACAGTGGAGAAAGGGTCACTCTGTTCATCTTTCTGGCTGCTGTTTGTTCTGTCCCCTGAGCAGCATTTAGGGAGGCAGAGGGAAGAGGAAGCAGAGCGCTTGACCACAAAGAGGGAGAAAGGCAAGAGGATTTCAAGGCTAGAGAAATTCCAAGCTTGGATTAAAACTTGTGAGACGCAGAGAATCGAGGGAGCAGAAAGATGGAGGGAAACACAAACTCTGATCCTGGCACTACTGTCACCCAGCAGTGAGAATAGCGACAATCAATGACTGAGGGTTGCGACAATGCTAAGCAAGCAGAAAAACCTCAAGCACCGAGGGAGGGAGTATCAGTCATTAGATATTGCTCCCAAGACTTTATATGAGTTCTGACAGTAGCAGCACTTTATAATCCTCACATAATGCTTTGCCTTTTTCCAATATAAAACAAATGAATCTCAGACACTAACTTTATTTATTCCTATGAAAATCTGATATTATGACCTGGGAAAGTAATTTTAGCACTTTACAATACTCCTCATCAATGGTGATCTAGGACTTTTTACTCATTTTTGATAATAGTGTTTAGTACTACATAAATGGGAAAACAATTATGAACATTATGCTCTGTTTTTATAACACGATTATTCACATATGCAGCACTTCCTACATACATATTGCTGGCATTATTGCATTATGTTTTTAGTTTACTAGAATGGTTATTTAAAAATAGACTACACACTTGCTTATAGCATTGAATATTCAGCAGGAGTACTTCTCTTCTGAAATGGCAGAGGTTTAATGACTCATTGAAGTACATAAAAGCACACAGTCTAAAGTATGACCCATTTTGGCTTAAAATGTTTTGTTATTGAGTAACAATTTGCATTCTGATTAACAACCTCAACTTTAAATGGGTCATGTGTAATATCTATGACCTTGTGTCTTAGTTCACTTTAAATGGAATGTGTGTAACTTTCATGACCTTGTAACTTGGTTCGCTTTAAATGGGACATGTGTAACTCCCCTCACTTGTCCATTTACTACAGTCAGTTGAGTAGTAACTAGATGTTTTATAGGAACTTTTCTTTAGATCTCGAGAGATTTTATGATCAATCTTAAACTATTGTAACACTAGGTGAGTTGCAATTGCCATAGAAGTTCAAAGATCATCTTTCACTGTGTTGTATGTACAGTGTGCATAGATGTGGCCAAAATGGAAACCTTTAAAATATTTCATGCCATTTGTGAGGTCCTCTTAGTTTTGGTGAATTCTACAGTGAAAATCATGAATCAATTTGAATACTAACAGTATTATGCAAATGTGTATTTCCTCTGCATATGTTATCTTTCTGAAAAGGCAAACTGAAAATAATGGCACAGAAATTGTTTTGTATCACATACTGTAATTTGTTGGCAATATCAACCAACGTTAATGCATTGCTCCTGCTGAATGTTATCATAATGACTTGACACAAGAAGCTTGCCTAGTGAACTTCCGCAGAAATAAGAAGAAATCAATTCTGTATATCCTTCAGAGGCAACACTGAGCTTTAAGTCCGCCTTCTTAGCTCAACCAAAATGTCAAATAGACAACTTGTTAAGGAAATCAAGTAATTTATTTTAGATAGAAGAAAATTAAAATACATGTATATTATTCACATTTATCTAGTTATACTAAAATGACATTCTTGGAGTGATGCTTCCAGAATGTCACTTTTGGAAGTAGAATTTTTTATGGTAATGGAGTGCTTCATTAAAAGATAAAAATGATTTTGTTTAAGAAAGCAGGAGAAAAATGGACAAAATATTTGTCTGCATTTCCTTCTGCTTTGTTTCTTTTTTGGTTGTATTTATGCGTGTTTGTATATTTCATATACATTATCTATCCAAAATTTTAAATTTACACCTAGTGTCTTGCTACTACCTCAAACTCACCTCAAATTCATTAAGACATCAAATCATTATTTCTTTCTCTAAACACGCTTTTTTGAGACTGATTTTTTTGTTTCTTTGGTCTCCTTATATAGTTTATGCTGGTCTAGAACTCACTATGTAGCTTAGTCTGGCCTTCCAACTCAGTACAGTGCCCCTGCTTCAGCCTCCTCAGTGTTCTCCATGCCCAGCTTGAGTTTCTGATATTTTTAGTGAAAGTAAGCAGAAGAGAAATCCCACTTCCATCAACTAAAGGCAACCATAAAATATGCTTACTAAAGATGAAACTGTAGTTTTGGATCCTACAGGAAGTATTGCTTGTTGAGGGTACTGGCCTGAAAAGTGGCTTTCTTTGGTAGAAAGGAGAGTTTCAGAGTGAGAGATGTTACCAAGATATGATAGAACCAAAATGTGCAAGACTCCAGGCAGGGTCCTGACTTAATATGTATGTTGAAGTTCTCTAAAGGTTTTTTCTCTGTGCTGACTATAGGCTATTCTTTCATTTCTCCACTCGCTCTCAACCTTTAAATTTCTACCCAGGTTTCATGACCAGTTCTTATGCTTCCTTCTCAATAAAGCCTTCTTTGAGTTCCCTGGGCTGGTGGTTCTAGGTGCCGGCAGTTCCCCTATGGGGATCATTTGCTATGTTCCAAGGTGGTTTTAGTCATCTCAACTGGAGAGAGGGGATGTTACTGGCATCTAGTAGTTGAGGCCAGGGATACCGGTACGTATGCTGTAGTGCACAGGACTACCCCCCGCCCCAAATGATTATAATAATCCATGATATCAATGGTACCATATCTGAGAACTCTGCCTGAGGAGAATGTACTTCCTACATTTGCCTTCTTTGCCATGGCTTTTAGTATAATACCTATGTAGATACATGTTTAATTTATTAGAGTACAAGCTCTTTGTTAGAAGGAAACATATATTTCTCCACACTGTTGAACACTCAAAAATGAATGGCTAAGAGAAGCAAATGCGTTAGAAAACTTGTAGTACAGATCCATTTAGTGGTAATGTAGCTTAACATTTTTAAAAGAACCTCATAAAATTTGGGGAATATTTTAGTTCTAATTTTTGTCCAGTTATAAAATCTTGAGCTTGGACAAAACTTTAAATGTGCTCCAGTCTAACTGCTTTTCTTTACTAAGGGACTCCTTTGATTTTTTAAATACTGAATTGAAATTCAATTGTAATCGTCCTCAGGTGCTAGACTGTGAAATTGGTATTTCCTTATTTAGACATTATCAGAATATATGGCAGGCTTCTGTGCATGGATATATACTATGAGTATGAATTCAATAAGAATATTAATTGCAGAAAAAGTTGCTAGATGATCTCGATAGTTCTTTTCAACCCCGAGGATCAGTGATTTCAATTGTTACTTTCCCTAACATATTTACTTACTGAGTAAGGTGAAAAGAGACTGAATGATGTGTTTCTTCTGCATAAATATTTGGTTTATTAATTTCTCATTAGCTCAGAGGTATTTAGATCTGCTATATCCAATAAACTCCTAACCATTAATTACTTAATCTGAAGGATACCTTTGATTTTTTATATAAAGATTAATGTATTCTAATTATAACCTCTCTGTTGAACTCTTGTGAAACTTTCCCCCTCTCATTAGAATCTGATCATTAGTTGCCTTCTCATGTGTGTATGTATACAATCACACACACACACATCAGATTGCACAGACTTTAAGGATAAAAGTGTTTATATATATAT
>NW_004624750.1:25393320-25409280 GCF_000247695.1 Heterocephalus glaber | reverse complement strand
AATGTCTCCTAGATATTGATATTGTAATTTAAAAAATGTATAATTGATATTGTGTAACAGGAAGTAAAGGTCTAAAGGAGCAGGGGAAGTGGGAGGGGTAGGGGAAAGGAAAAAAGGGAAAAGAAAAAATATGAGAAAAGGAAAAAAATGGTTACAAAGTCTTTGCAAATAGGGAGGGGTGGAGGGGGTGAAGGGAGGGCAAAAGAAGGGGAAAAAAATAAAAACCAAGATACTCATGTAATGGTACAAGATCCCAATGATGAATGTGACTGTATTTTATACCTAAAATGTACCAATGAACTTAATGGGGGAAAAAAAAGCAAAAAAAATATACAACCATGTAAAATAATTATGCAAAATAGTGCATTATTAAACTCAACTCCAGTGTTTATATTATATTTAAAACTCCAGTGTTTATATATATATTAAAAATATATATATAGTTGCCTTCTCATGTGTGTATGTATACAATCACACACACACACATCAGATTGCACAGACTTTAAGGATAAAAGTGTTTATATATATATTAAAAATCTTTACAGACCTAATGTAAAAATCTCACACAGTGTATCTGTTTGCTCAGTGATTGGAGCTGGAGTTCTCAAATACTTGACTGTTAAAAGGCAATATTTATGCATACATAAAATTCCTTGGCTGTCTGTTAAATAGCCTCAACAGCAAATGCTATGCTCAGTAGATGTTTTAATTAATAAATTGAAAGATAAGATTCATGAGCACTATATAAGATAAAAGTACAGGAAGACAAAATTGCAGATGGATGCATTTTAACTAAAAGGTACTGGCATTTCATTTAGCCAAAACTGTATTGCTATCAGTAGAAAAAAAATTAGAAAAACATATTACTATGATTCTTGAGAATTCAGAAAGAAAATTCTTTGTTGTATACAGTTAAATTGAAACATTATAAAGTTATGGATAAAAATTAATTTAGGGTTTTTCAAGTATAATTACCTTTTAATTACAAAATTATGGATAAAATTAATTTTAGTGTTTTTGAAGTATAATTACCTTTTAATTAGACATAAACATGTGAGTTCTAGATCCAGCTTTCTACTAATTGCTGGTCTATCTTCAGACAAATCACTTAACCTTACTGGATCTACTTTTCATTTAAAAATTTGCAAGAGTGGGAAACTTTGCTACCAATATTGCTTCCATCTTTGGCCTTATAGTTGCATGAAGATTTATAGTTAAGCTTCTTTCCCATATATTATCTCACTTTATCATTTTGACAATTTTTTAAGGAAGGCCTAGAAAACATAATTTTTTTTTGTAATGAATAAACAAGCTCAAGTAGTTAAGTGACTTACTAAGCCTGGTTTGTGGCGGCCCAGTGCTGTTTCTGAAATAACTCAAACTATCTCTGTGCGATAAGTAAACAATCTTTATTTCTCTATTTCAAAGTTAAGTTTTAAAAGTAGGTCTTCAATAAAAAATTTAAACTTGATAATTTAAAAGTGGTGTGAATATTGTGCTTAATGGTTTGAGCTTGGGTTAGCCAGTAAAATCCAATATGCATGTCCACATATGTTGACTGGTAACAGCTGCCTGAAATCCTATGCTGGGAATAATTTTGAGGCCAAGTTCAAGCTCACTTGGACAGTGTGCTATGTTAGGTTAATCATATATACCTTGGTGGATGGACAGGACAGTGGAAATGAACTACTTATAGAGGAAAGGGTCTTTTAAAGAAATTACTTTAGAACTCAGCAGTGTTTTATGAAGGGTATGATACTGATTTGCTTTATATCCAGTTTTATAAAGTGGTATTACTTAAGTTTAAGTAACATTTGTCATGAATGCTTTCTTTTTAGAAGAGCGTTCTTCTTAAGTACATGATTTGGGTGGCCTCATTTGTAACCATAAGATACGAAGGAATGTAGAGGATGCTTATATTTAGAATTTTAATGAGATAAATTGTGATCTGGAAGTTGAATGCATTATTTATATATATGTGATATATGTTGCATCAACATATTGTTATATAGATATATTTCTATTAATATATGTTAATATAATATGTACACATAATGCATACAGTAGTCTACCTTGTCCATGGGGGAATACATTACAAAACCTTGAGTGAATTCCTGAGATCATGGACAGTCCTGAACCCTATATATACTATGATTTCCCTGTAGGTACATACTTATGATAAAGCTTAATTTATAAATTACATGCAGTAAGAAATTAACAACAATAATTAGTAATAAAATAGAACAGTTATAACAGTGTACTCTAATAAAATTATATGAATGTGGTGTCTCTCAAAATATCTTAATTTCTAATATTTCATTGTAGTAATGTTTTGGATTGGACTTGACCGTGGACAACTGACAGTACATACAGAAAATGAAACCACAGAGAAGGGCTCCTACTGTAAAAGTCAGTGACCTCTGGACTATTCTGTATCAGTGTATGTTACTGTACTCTGGGAAAGAATGACAACATGGTGAATCAGTGACTGCTGTTTAGTGACTACCTACTGCATGTTATTCACAGTGATAGGTGTTTTAGCTCTTTTTATTTTCTCTCTGAGCTTTGCATTACTTCTTGAGTTAGATTTAATTGTTTCCTTTTAAAGCAGTGAACAGCTATACCCTAAGAAAGTTTAGAAATTGTCCAAGGTGACAGGGCTAAGAAAGTCATGGAGGCAGAATTCACACAAAGATTTAACAGGTTTCAAAGTCTTTATTCTTAGAAACCCAGCCCATATCATGTTGAAGTTTGAGGGTACAGATGTTTCTCAGTGAAGATCTGTGTTCTCTATCTGAGGACAACTTTTGGCTTTTAGTTTCATTATCTTTGTATGTTGTATGTCACAGACTCAGAGAGGAAAGTGAAACATACTATTAAAGGAGAATCATTATTTTCCAGTGTCTGCCAATGTGATACCAGTGACTTGTTTTTCTGTAGAGCATAATGTTTCATCTAATAAGCCATGCTCTAGGCCTAGAGAATTTATTTTAACTGAGACAAGAATTTTTGTCATTGGGCAAGTACATGGTATATGAATTGTGCTTTTATGCTACTTGTGGATTTAAGCTTCATTTAATAAGTGTTTTCCAATTTGACAAAGTATATTATCAGTAAAATCATATAATGTGGCCATAAATACCATTAGAATGTAATTTTTCTTTTTTTTCTCCAGATTCCTCGGTGTGACTCAGTTTTCGCCTACACATGCCAGAAAGGCATTTCCATGTTTTGATGAGCCAATCTACAAAGCCACTTTCAAAATCAGCATCAAGCATCAAGCAACCTATTTATCTCTATCCAATATGCCAGTGGAGACTTCCGTGTTTGAGGAAGATGGATGGGTAACAGATCACTTTTCACAGACCCCTCTCATGTCCACATATTATTTAGCCTGGGCAATTTGCAACTTCACACACAGAGAAACTACCACCAAGAGTGGGGTTGTAGTAAGTATTTTCAGCCTAATGATGTTTTTGGATAATGCATACTTTCTACCTGATTAACAAAGAATCATCTATAACCCCCTCACATTTTGTATAGTTTCTTTCTTTCTTTAATTAATGGGTGCAAAGTGTCTTCCTGATCTCAAAGTGTCAGAGAGGAGCTTCTTTTCTATACCTAGTCATTTCATTCCTTTAACTGCCTTCATCTCTAACTCATATTATCCCTGTCCCTTTTTTTTGATACTGGGGATCGAACTTGGGTCCTTGATCCCTGTCCCTTCTTGTCTCCACCCCTTTCCTGGGTATCCCAAGAACAGCCTTTGTTTCTTCTAGGAAATTGCCTGTTTCTCTTTGTATGGCTGGGAAAGTTGCTGCTTTCTATGTGAAATAATTCAGATATACTGAACATGTGACAAATAATATAATAAACTCCATATACCTATAGCAGATCCGTAGAATCTAAATATATTATCATCTTTGCTTCTATTTAATTTAGTTGTTGAGAAAGTAAAATATTGAATGGAGTTGGAGCTCTCTGTGTAGCCCTCTCTGATTTCATTGCTTTGCCCTTTCCTTTAGAGATAATCATTGCCCTGAATTTGGGGTTTGCCACTTCCATGCATATATATATATATATACACATATATACATGTATACATATACATGTATATATATGTATACATACGTATACATATGTATATATATGTATACATATGTGTATATACGTATATATGTATACATATATATGTATATATGTATATATACGTATATATATGTATACATATATGTATATATATATGTATATATATGTATATATATCCATTTATAGTAATTGCCATGCTTTAACATTTAATATAAGTGATTTTACATTATAATTGTCATTGTGCAACTTATTTTCTATTTCATTTTATTTTCTTAGGGTGAAGTACAGGTAGCATTTTCTGTATTAAATTTATAATCAAGATTGATTGGATTCTCTTTGATCACTATCATTTGTAATACTGTTGTGTTCTAAGCTCTTTAGAAATACTGTTGCATTATATTAGGTTAGGCCATGCCATGTTGAATTAAAAATTTCTTCATTTGAATGGCTTAAACAATAAACATGCATTTTTTTACTTTTCATATTAACTTCAAGGCAAAGTATTATGATTCTCTCTCTTTTTTTCATGTGAAATGAGTACAGTTTAACGAGATTAAGGAACTTGCCCAAGGTGAAAAAGTAAGAAAGTGGAAGGATCAAAATTCACATCTGATTGTTTGATCCCAAACCCATTGGGCATTCCCTCCTGGCTGTGGGAACTCTGTGTTCACAGTAGTAAGATGTCTACAAGAGAATTCAGCTTGTAATTCAGTGTTGTTTGAACATAACAGGTGAATAGAAATTTGTATTTTCAATCTGTGGGAAGTTCTTGGCTCCCTAATAATTTTGATTTTGAAAAAGAGTTCTGGCTAAAGACATTTTTCTATTACTTTTAATTTGAATCACTGTGGAATCTGCTCAAAAATACTTTACTTGCATACAAAATTATGGTATTATTGAAGAACTGTATTGAATAATTTCATTTGTATAATCATTAAAATAATATCTTAAATGCTCACCCAATAGGTCCAGCAGGCATTTTACTTTTGGAGGCTTACAATGATTTGAAATGTTGAATTCCTCTAATTCTTGTTGGTGTCTTCTGTGAACATTTCAAAAATGTACTTATTGGACCATACACAGAAAAGGGACATGAAGACGTTTCATTTCCTTTTGCATCTTCAAAAGTCGATGTCTGACTCGCTGTGGGTCAGCTAGTATAAGGTACACTGGAAATGCTTTTGCTTAGTGTATTTTCTTTATAAAGTGTCCTGAAAATGTTCTTAGCCATACACAATTATGCTTGTTGCTAAGTGACCTCCTTTAAAAGCAAGACATGCTAATTATTTAGATATGACTTTTTATTGGAGTTGCAAATTTCTAAGTAATTAGTAAACATTTTAAAATTCCTGCCTAATAATTTTTATATAGAAAAGACAAAACATATTAACAGAATGCATTAAAAGGTCAACTGAGATAAATTTTTAGATTGCACAATCTAAAAATACTAAATCAGTAAACAGGAAAACAAAATTGCCACTGGGAGTTCTTGTTTATCAACTGTGGAAAAATAGTTTGAAACTTCTGTCACCCTTTTGAAATTCAATCTACTTCCTTTGCAGTGCCTTTCCCCTTTATTACTGGGAGCACATGGGAATGACATTTCTCAACCCTTAACAGCTGTAAGGAGAGGAAGTTTAGCTTTAGAATCTTGGATGTGGGACTGTCTTGTGAAGCCCAGGTGGTCATTTCAGATCGCAAGCGGAAGCAATTTTCTTTGAGTTATGAGAAAGGAACTTGAGTAGCATATTAATAATACACAGCTGAATCGTAGCAGTGCCCTAAATGTGACTACTTGAGGTGTCATCATCACTATCATTATTTGTTTATCAAGCTGCCTACACTTTGCAAAGCACTATTCTAAGTAATTAGAAAGATAGTAAGTCTAAGATCCCTCTAGTATGGAGATTACAAATACAACTTTTCATGTTGAATCCACATCTTCAGATGTGTTTTGTTTACCCGTCCCTGAAATGGTTTAGCATTTTTTCTAATTAATTGTCAACTCTTAAATTTGAGAGCTTGCAAATAAATTATTTATTTTCTGGCTTCTTTTAAAAAATCAAAGGCATTGTGGCACTGGACCCACATTCCCGCTTGGTAATATTTTTTCATTCATTTTTTCCTTCAACAGATACTCATTGACTGAGAGTCAATACTGTTCTTGGCTCTGGTGACTTAGCAGCAAATGAAACAGAAGCTCCTGCTCTTAGGTAGCTTATGTATTAATGAGGAGAGAGAAGCAATAAATATGTAAATGTATAATATGTCAGGAGGTGATACACAGTATAAGAAAAATCTGTACACTGGAGCTGGATGGTGGCCATCTCCTTTACATGGCAGATTGCTTCATGATGTGGCTCAATCCAGTCCATGTGTGTTCTTTCATACCTACTCTACTCCACTGTGCATATTACCTGCTTCAATTCTGTAGATACTTGAATTTTCAGGTCTAGTCTACAAGCATAATTCAGGAAGACAGCCAAGAAATGTGCATAGGAAAGGGAATGAATTTATCAGTTGTGAGATAGTGTCACTAGTATTCATTAATTGTCAAATAGGAGTTGTAAAAAATATGTTCAAAGCCTTTTAGGAGGAGAGAGAAATTGCTGAGGGTTGGAGTCTAGGGATATGCTTCAAGGAACTAATAAGGCCCTGAATGATGATTTGTTCTTAAAAGAAGCAGATAATGTACATATAATCATTGGTAGGGGAAATGTGAATAAGAAAATAAGAAAAATGTCAAGGTAGGGATATCTCCATAGACAATGGACATGGACAACCTAGATTTTAGAATCAGGTAGGTCTGTTTCAGAATTTTTGGCTTTGCTGTTCTGTTATCTAGTTAATTACTTAAATTTCCCTTTTCTGATTATTTTGTTTGAGAATTTAAAGTATGAATTCTTCCTTTTCAATATTGTTCTAGTTACTGTAATGCCTTAACAAACTACTTCAAAACTGAGTAGCATAAAACAACCGTTTGTCATACTTAAAGTTTCTATGGGTCAGGAATTTGCAGGGCATAGTGTGAGTAACTCTGCTCAGTGATGCCTGGGCCTCAGTTAGGAAGACATGATGACCTGACAGCTGTTAGCAGGATCATTTAGAACCATGTTAATCTGGTGGTTGTATTTAGTCTCCTGGAATGTCACATAGATGACCATAGCATTTATGTATGGCTTCTCTGTGTGTGCTGAAAGCATAGTAGCCACAGGATGACTGGATTTTAAAATGGTAGTTCAGTGCACAAAAAGGAAAGTCCCAAAAGAACTAAGTGGAAGGTTTCTATGGTCTTTTTTGACTTAGCTTTAGAAATCACATATCATTTTTACTAGATTCTGTTGGTTATAAGTGAGTCACTAAGGATAGTTCTGACTCAATAGGAGAAGGCATAGACCCCAGCTTTGAATGGAAGGAGTGTCAAAGAATTTGTGGACTTGTTTTAAAATTAACAGTCTGTTCTTTGCCCACAAATTATTTCCATTTAATGTGCAATATATACTTGTCAATGGGTCTCATCTTATTAAAAGCATCAAACTGAAGTTTGAGGTCCATGATCTTACCAGCCAATTTAGATCTAAATGAGATGACTTGGGTTTGGTTTTTTGAGCATAGCTTCTCTCATTCTGAAGACTTTTTACCTAAATAAAAATGTTATTAATCCTTCTTTCCCCTACTTCAACAGACAATGGTGAAAATGGAATATAATTATTGCAGTAGCTTTCAAGAATGGAGAATATGGGAAGACAATAGTAGTCATTGGCCCATAGCAGTTCTGAAATCCAACCCGCCAATTCTTTAATTATGGTTCAGTTAGAATTCAGTTTTTGTCTTTGAAGCCATTCTCTTCCAAGTAAAAGTAGTTCATGTTTACAATAAATAATGATTGCATAAAAATAGTTTGTGTTTGCAGTTGAATAACTTCAGCTTGGTCCTACAAATAGAAAATATGGGGGCCCAAAGGCAAATGTTTGTTTTGTATTAGGTCTGTTACTTAAGTTTAAGCAAATTTACTCATGTAAAAAATAAACTATTGGCTTTTTAATCTATTAAGTCACATCCATTTCATTAGACAAAACTATGCCCCACAGATTGCTTTAAGGTGAATCTATTCTGAGGCTTTGTAGAGTAAAGAATCTTAGATGTTCATTACTTAGCAGAGACACTTTATGAGGCATGCCCTCTGATTTTATAAAACCTTTTTTCCTTTTGGAAAACTTATGAACTACCACTTTAAGAGTTTCTGAGGCCTTAAAACATAATGCTTTTGGCTTCATCTCCAAGCTATGTGACTTTTTTCATCTGAAACTTCCTTATTTTGAGAATCTTCTGCTGCCTAGTGAAGCCGGGAAGGACAAAGAGTTTTAATTTCAAACCTAGAGAATCCTAGCTGTTTAATATTTCCTTTAATTTTTGCTTGAAAACTGGACAGTTTATTCTTGTCTATTTCTTCTCTTTTAATAAAATCATGGTCAGTGAGAAGAAACAGATGGCACTTTCTGTGTTCTGCCTGGAAACATTGTATCCTTAGCTAAAAATATAGATTTATTAGTTATATTTCTCACTTTACTTGATTCTGCAGGTAACAGGATTGGTTGTCATACTTTCTTCCAAAGCATAACAAGGTCCCCCGTCTTTAGCTTCCAATAACATTTACCTTATTGTCCTTCAAGCCTCTTCAAACCCATAGGCTTGTGCTAAAACATCCCCTCAAGGCTTTTTTATTTTTTACACACAGTCTAGTCCCAGAGCCAATGCCCCATATTTCTAGGCTTTTGTTGTGACAGAGCCATGCTTCTATCTTGGTTCCAGTCAACAGTGATGAATAAGAAGTCATCCTAAAACCTAGCATTAAAAACAACTTTTTATGATCATAGATACTCAAAGTCAGGAGTTTGGATGATACAGGCTGGGAATGATGGGACTGCTTCACAATGTCTGGAGCCTCAGCTCAGGGGACTCATTAACTCAGGGAGACTTAATAGAGGTGGCCAGAGTGCTCTGATGGCAGCTTCACCTGATGCTGGCTGTCCCGTGGGATCACAGTTGGGGCTCTCATCTGGGGTATCTACTAGTATCTCTTTATGTAATCTATGCTTTTTTCAGCATACTGGTCTGATGTTGGACTTGCTAATGTTGACTCAGGGCTCCAAAGGTGATTATACCAGGAAGTTTACACTGTCTGTTCTTTCCATCAGAAATTATTATATGGATTATATGGGACCGGGGATTTAGCTCAGTGGTGCTGCTGCCTGCCTTGAAAGCGCAAGGTCCTGAGTTCGATCCCCCCTGCAAAAAAAAAAAAAAGAAAAAAAAAGAAAAAAAAATTATTATTAGATTGTAGTTGTTACCATTTTTTCTTTCCTCCTTTTACCAAGGTAGGTGCTGTATTTCTGACCCAAATTCAGAATTTAAACATTGTTACTTTTGGCTCAATCTGTTCATTAAAGCTAGTTGGCCCAGATCCTAGGAGAGAGGACATAGACCTCCATAATTTAATGGGAATAGTGTCACAGAATTTGCAGCTTCCCAAACTACTATAGTTGTTAGAAATATTATGGGAGAATATGTATATAAGAACATAAGCATAGTACATGACATAGTACTCATTCTGATGATGACAAATTGATGACATATTCAGATATCACTTAAGGGAGTGGTGATATGTATGTTTGAGGTAAATGGAAACCAGATTGTGGAAGAGCTTGGTGCTGGTTAAATTTCTTTCTTTTTCTTTTTCTTTTCTTTTTTTTTTTTTTTGGTACCGGGGATCGAACTCGGGTCATTGCGCTTGCGCAGCAGGCAGCGAAACCACTGAGCTAAATCCCTGGCCCTTGGTTAAATTTCTTTCTGTTGAAAGTAAGAGCTTTTGGAAATTTAAAATCTGTAGACATGATGTGTATAATTTTGATAATCTATGTGGAAATTTCAGTCATGCACTGTATGTGGGACTGGAAAAGACTGGAGTCAGGGATCCATCTGCTTAAGAAGCCTTGAAATAGAGTGATTAGAATTGACATGATGGGGTAGGATAGATATGAAAAAGCATTTTAAAGGAGGAATTGGTACAACTTGGTAAGGTCCAAGAGAAAAGGAAATGAAACAGAAGAGTCACAGGTCGGAGTCAAGAATAATTTTAGCATTTCAGGCAAAATGATTTTATAGTTTCTGTGCTGCAATTATAGTTACTGTGCATGACTATTTTTGATTGGCTACTGTAACCAATGTGGACTTTCTTTTTCCTTGGGCAATATCTTGAAGCTGTGACCCATAATTCCAAGTAAGCTGTTTATTCTATTCTAAGTGGTTATATAGAATTTTATTAACATTTTTATAGTATGCATCAAAATCTTTTAAGCTCAAGCAAAAAGGGAAATTGATTAGACAGAGATTGGAGTATATAAAGAGATTGAAGTTCAGTAATAGACCTGAGTCTTGAAACACTATGAAGAACTTGTGAATCCTATTTAAAGTCCTTGTTAGTGTTTCTTCTGCTTTATTTCACTCTCTTTTAGAGCACAGTCCTTCTCCCATCTATATGGTGGAATGTGGTTGCCAAAAGTTCCCACTTTTTATATGTTGCTGTGCAGAACCCAAAAGAGAAAATGACCTTTATCAATGCCCAGATTCTTAGAGAGCATATTGATGGCCTTGGCTTGAGTCAGGTCATCATGTCTAGTCATTGTATATGAGTGCCTAGGTGGCATCATATGATAGGATTATGACGTCTGCCTCAACCTTGCAGATGGGAGTGTGTGATATAAAAAATAAAGGTCGTTTTTGGAGAAGGGAGAGTTGGGAGAAAAAGATATTACAAGTGTCTCAAATATGAATTTTAATTTTATTATCTAGACTGACTGGAATAAGGATACACAAAATTTCCAGCGATGATGTATATGTATGTGCATGAATGTGTAACAACATCCAGAAAAATGCACTTGTCTATACATATTGCATACATTCCTGAAAACTAATTTTCTCAGTTTCTGTTTGTATACTTAGAACCTGGGATCATTATTCCTTAGTTTCCTACAGAAAACAAGATTAGGTCACATTTTAATAGAATTAGATGAGTATAGGTTAATATATTCTAAGCATATATTCAGTTTTAAAAATCATGTTAATAATAGTCTTATTGCCAGTAGATATTCTGGTTAGATTGCACTATAAATGTAATAATGGTCCACAGAGAAAGAAAAAGAAATAGTGACAAAAGAGTTGTATTACAAACTATTTAGGAATATAAGTGGAAGCTTCCTGCCTACCCCTGCTGAGTCAGTCATCCTCTCCTCTGTACTTTTAGAATAATTTGCACATCTAGCTTTGTAGCCCTTATGCTGCTGCACATCATATGCACATCATTTTTTTTCCTTGCTGGCTTCTTTGCTCCTCTAGAATGACAACTTTGAAGGCAGGCAAATGCCAAGTACTCATTGAAGTTCCACTGAACACCTAGGTGGTGAATTCCCTTCAGGGACATCACAATGTCAGGAGTTTCCAAAACCTTTTGATTAGGTTAATATGTGGGGCATGAAGATTAATGAGCAATAATTTTGACAAATATTGAAACATCAAAAGCAAATGTTGAACCCAGACATTATCACTTTTATGTAACTCTAAAGGAGGATGTATCTGAGAAGAGTTGCTAAAGAGAATGGAGGTACAATGTTTTACGAACAAACAGGGAACTAAATGGATGGTGGAGTCTAGGCTTTGAGGTTCTGGTATGTGGGAGGAGAAGAGGGGTGCTTCTCATCAGCTGAAAGAGGAGCAGTGAACTCTGCTCTCCATTAGGAAAGCAAAGTCTCTGAGTGTTGTTGATTGCCTGGGAATAGCTTGGAGGTAGCTGAATGGGCTTGGGTTGGCTGGGTGGCCAGAAACCATGTGGGGTGACTGTGCTGGGATTTTGACTTCCATCTCACCTCTGCTGCTTGAGGTAGGCTTGAATCACACAGTCAGGTCTGCTGTGGTATGAGCAGACTAAATGGCCAGGTCAGGGGTTTATTAGAGTCAAAGAGTTTCAGCACTTGAAAGATTTCAATGAGTTTGAGCACCTAAAAAGCAAATTGACCACTGGAAATTTCATTAGTGTGGTAGGGACAGAGTCGATAGTTCTGTTAAAGGGTGAATATAGGGTGAAGAAATGGATGTAGTTATTGTAGTCTCCATTTTGAGTGTGCTAGTTAAGGGAAGGAATAAAAATTATATTTATGCAGAGCCCATTTCAAGTGATTTTCAGATTATCAGAGAGCTGAATCTGTAAGAGAACAGTTACCAGACACGAGCCAAACATTACCTGATGTTTAATGCCTTATGTCATTTGGGGAGATAATAACACTCTTTTTGCCTTCCTGCAAGTTTTAAAAACCCAGGGATAGGAACAGAGAAAGAAGATGTGGAGAGATTGAATCTGGGGTATTGATAATACACACCTGGCCAGCATCAGGAAGGTGAAACATCTAGAGTGACCATAAGAGCATTGTTGGAATCACTGGCCATGGAATGCAGAGAAGCAGGGAAGCAATGAATTCAAAATGAGAATAATGTTTTTGAAAAATGGATAAGGATCCATAGAGAATAGAAGTTAACATGAGCCTAAAAAGTAAGAGTAGAGAGATGAGGGGGGAAGATGGTATGTGATAGAGAGAATGGCTTCAGATGTCAGGGTGAGTTAGAAGTATTTTTAGCCTGTTGTTGAAAAGTTGCATGGATGAAGGAGATTAAAGAGAGAATCAGGGATTGAGCAGAGGTAAATGTGAGGTTATATTGGAACAAACATCAATAAGATGGAGGGGAATCCTTGGAAATATTGACAGGAAAGCTGTAAGGCAGGCTTCAGACTCACGCAAGAATTGTGAGAGGATCACCGGCAGGCCTCATGGGGAAGATGATTAGTGCAAGCCATGCACTCTGAAAAAGGAGACAGAGGAACAGTGGTTTCAGAGCAGTGATGGTGGGAGCTGGGAAACCACTCATCCCGCCCTGGTTCTGAAGGTTGATGACAGCAGGACCACATAAGAATGAGAATGTGGGCAGAAGTACTGGAAGTCGGAGGTTTGTTTAAAGAATAAGTTGTTGAAAATAGGATTGTTTACACAGCAGGCACAATGGTAGACTGGAGGGATGTGTTAACAGAATAGGGGGAGGACAGAGCAGGCCCAATGTAGTTAATGGAGGAGCTGATAGAACTATCCAGTCCCGAGATTTCCTCTGGGATACTGGTATAATGGAGGGTGCTTTAGGAAATCTTCATCTGCTGGTGGATGGCCTGGACTGATGGTGGATTCAATGATGAGCAGTATTGGATTTCAGTATATAATCCACAATTTATCCAATACCCTAAAGTTTAAGAGTCTGTACATTAAAAAAAGCTAATAGAAGCTAAGGACAAAAGTTCAAGGAGAAAGCAAACAAACCTACAGAACAGTTTGGTCAGTGTGTTCACGGTTGTAGTATGTTTATATGTCATAATGTGTCTGATAGATTGCCTGGTGAGTGGCCAGGTATTTCTCCTGTGGTAGAGAGAAGGGAGATGATTCTGGCTGTGGCCTTTCTTCCCTTAGTTAGTTTTCCCAGAAAGATTTTGAGTGGTGTTAGAGAAAGCTACTGATTTCAGTTGCTTCTCAGATATGGTCTTTGCGTACCTAGAAGAAAATAATAGCATATAATGTGATAAAAAGGTTTTCTTTTCCTTTTTGTATTGCTTACTTTCCTTCTCCTTTCACATTTATTATTTTTTCACTTTTCTTTTTCCTATATCTCTTTAGGACTTTACCTTTGAAGGACCCTTTTGGCTAACCCTTTTTAATCTAGGAGAGATAGAGTGTTGTATAATAGTGAAGAGGTGAGAGGTGAGGGTGGAGATTTATGCAGGAGATAGATTATAAAGGATTTGTATGTCATAGTAAGGTGTTTTGATCTTATTCTTTAGGCAGAAGGGTATCATTAATGGATTTGAACTTGGGAGGCCATCAAATCATATCAGAAGCTTTCTCTTGAAACATGGGAATAAGACAAAGTGTCTTGTCATCTTTGTCCCAAGAGCCTTGGTTCCTTTTCCTTACTATTTACTTGATTAGGATCTAGTTTGATTAAGGCTGCAGTGTCCCTCCAGCTATACTTTCGTGATGATTAAGGAATAGACACTAATTGGATAGATTTTAGCTAGTATGAAAAAAGTAGCCAAACTTTCATATTTGGTGTGACACAAAACGTACTGCATGCCTATAATCCCAGCACTGGGAAGCTGAGGCAGGAGATCCCTGTGGATTCAAGGCCAGCTACAGTCTAGAGAAAAAACTGTGTAATCACGATATGTAACAAGTGAGGAGAAAAAAACCCATACACTAGAGATTAATATTATATTAAAATGATTCATATAAATTTTGATGTTGAATATCAGAAAGATTATAATATTTAGTTGAGATAAATTAATATTTCTAGGGACTGAACTTGCAGAAAACAAAAAAAAATGTGCCTTTCTGAAAAATCAAATATTCCTGGGAGCCTTTGTATTCAGATAGATAAATAAGGCTGAATATTCAGAGTGGAAGAAGATATCAAAAGTACTAGTTGTACTATATGTCCTCAGCTTCTGCCAGCTACTAATGTTTCTTAACTTCCTTATCAGCCCAGATGGCAGGATGGAAACTCACTAGATCTCTGAGATGCTACTGTTTTCTGGTAGAGATAGTTTGGGGAGGAAATAGTGAATACTTAAAACCAATCACCATCTATATGTACTGTTCACATGGTGCTGAAAACTATTTATAACTTGGCATATTTCTTAAAATGGTAGAAAACTAGTCCCCCATTTTTTCATGAATATATATTGTGCAGCCATGTTTAATAATAAACTAGGTTATTTGAAAAATTCTGGCATAATTAAGGAGATCAAAGAACAGATTGGGAAGAATTTGCAAGTTCACGCAGATCTAGGACTTGAGTGTTAGGTTGAGGAAAACTTTCTTAATAAAGTTAATAAGCTATCTACTACCCAGTGTCCTCTATGGGCTTAGTACCAGGTTAAATACAGTGCATAAATCAATTTGTAAACCTCATATTTTGTTTTCAAGAGCTCTAGAAGCCTGTTGATAAGATAAATACATTACTACACACTGGAAGGTGCAAGGCCTTCTGACATAAAGAAAAGATAAATTCTGTGGCATGTTAGATGTCAACAACAGAGAAAAACATGAAGAAGAGCATGGGTAATACTTGAAAAACATTGGATTTGAAGGATGGATGAATATGGGTATATGGAAGGCAAATTAAAAAGCCTTCTTCATGAGATGGAATGTCAAAAAGGTTAACCATGGACTTAAACTTTATATCCTGTAAACGAATGTACCACAACAAATGTACTTATCACTTATATAGTACTTATTAGCTGCAAGGTACTGTTATAAGTGTTGTTTCACTTAATACTTCACTTAATATTTTGAGGCAGGACTCTCCATTTCCAGATGAGGAAAATGAGATACTGCGAGAAGAAATATGTGACCTCCCATGATCCTGTGGCTCCCAAGTGGCAAAGCCAGCATCATACCCATGTGGTCGAGCTCTGGAGTTCATGCCTTTTAAATGTGTAGGACCCAGCTATCAATGTTAATGGCCTCAATTCACCAATCAAAAGAAGTAGACTGACAGAATGGATTAAGAAGCAAAATCCAGCAATATGGTGTATACAAGAAACACATCTAACTCAAAAAGAAATTCATAGACTGAAAGTAAAAGGTTGGAAAACAGTTCTCCACACCACAGGAAGCCAGAAAAAAGCAGGGGTAGCAATATCATTTGTAGACAAAGTAGATTTCAAATCAAAACTAAGTAAGAGAGACAAAGATGGTCATTACATCCTTGTGAAGGGAA
>NW_004624750.1:25369926-25389777 GCF_000247695.1 Heterocephalus glaber | reverse complement strand
AGGGGTGGTGGGAGGGGAAGGGGAAAGGAAAGAATGGAAAGGAAAAATTATGAGAAAAGAAAAAAAAATGGAAACGAAGTATGTAAATAGGGAGGGGTTTAGGAGTGAAGGGCTCACAGGTAATGGGGAAAAAAATAAGAACCAAGATACATCATGTACAGGTACAAGCACCCAAAGATAAACGTAAATGTATTATATACCTAAAATGTACCAATAAAAGAATTTAAGAAAAAAAATTAAAAGATATAGATTGGAACCGGATCTAAATGTGTAGGACCCAGTGAAAGATGCTAGATGAAAAACTTCAGAGATAATCAGATGAGTAGAGCAGAATCAGAAGATACATTTAGATCAGAAATGGACAGAAATAAAGGTCTCAAAAGGATAAGAAAAGGAGATGACTAAATTGAGATTTAAATATTTTTTTTCAAAGAAGGATACTAGATAATTTAGAGAGAGAAAACCTGAGGTTTTGGAAGCCAACCAGAAGGTCATAATCTACCCTGTGTAATGGGCATTTAAACTAGTAAAGGAAATTCCCTGACAATCCATATACCCTTTTTGCATGGCAATGAAACCTGTTTTTAAAACACAGCTCCAAGAACTGTTGTGGTCCAATTACTGAATTGGGATTTTAAAGAATATTCATATACAAAGGAAGAAGTATCCTGGTACAGGAGCATAACCATTTTTCAGTCGCTTTAGGCTTCATCTCCTCAATGAAGCCTTGCTCCTGCTGGAATTTTTTTCTCTTCTTTGAGCTATAATAGACTTTCATTTGTAATTCTCTAATGCATTCACGTTGTTTTCTATTCTTACTAGATTGCAAGGTTGGTAAGGAAAAGAACTGTTTCTAGTGGAAAACACCAATATATTATACATGGTACACATATAATTACAAGCACAAAAACACATACACATACATTGTGTATTTATGCACAATATTTACATATATACATTACACACACACACATACACACACGCTTCCAATGGCACACAGCACAGTTCTACTTTAGCCATTCAGTAAATATTCAAAGCATGGGTGATATAAGATGTATTTTGATTGTAAAATCAGTAGATGTTGATAAGTGCTTTGATGTGATAAAGAAATAAGAGTGGAACAAAGAAAATCTCAGAGTTTCAGGGTGCTTGCTGGAGAGGATGGTGTGTGAGTACTGTAGTCTTACTTCAGGGATATCTTCTCTTTGTTTTCTTCTCCTCCTCTCCTACTTTTTTCCACTTTCCTCTGCAGAGTTCCTAGTTCAGGAGAACTGGCTGGAGTGAGGCATTTTATTGGCTTTCTGTCCCTGAAACATTACACTACACTATCCTGTCATAGCACTGAGAGAAAATGAAGAAATACGGAGTTCTTTTTTCTAATATAGCAAATTTATTATATGTGTCTCTCCGATGAAATGTAAATCTTTTAAATGGCAAGTCAGGAAGAAAGTTAGGTTATCTCCACACATGCCTAGAATTAATGTAGAAGCATCTCTTAGCATTTCAGAGAGAGAAAAATAATCATATGAAACAAGATTGCTATGTCTGATGGGGGAGTGGTTTTACCTTTTTTCCTTTTTAGTAAGTACTTCATTAGACATTGGGGAATACCCTAAGAAGGGGCTCTCTGGGAATGTAGATACTTATGGTAAAGCCAATCCTTTTCCTTTTCCTTCTTCTAGGGAGAGGCACTGTGAATGATTAATGAGTGAGTCAGTTCTACATAAAAGAATCAACTGGGAGTGTACAATTTCTATTAAATGACATGTTTTCCAGGGGGGCATAGAAAAATTAAGTGGAGGATGGGCAGAGAAAGTTAGTGGAAGTAGCATTGGTATTCAGTAAGTTGGTGTTGGATTTTAGATTACACTATTTACTGGGGTAAATTTCTTAACTGGAGTCATAGCCTTGTATATAGGATGGGGCAATGATGTATACCTTGCAATGCTGTTGAAAAACGTGAAGGAGACATTAGAAGTGAAGTGCCCATCAAAACGCTTGACATATAAGGGCGCTCAATCCTTGGCATCTAGCCTGAAGTACTAAGTTTTTGTTTTAGGGGTGGGCAGAGTAGGAGGGATGAGGGAGAGTGAGCATAGATGGTGAAAATGGGTGTCTTTGTCAGAGCAGAGTGCAAAAGGTAGTTTGCCAAGAGCCAGGCGACATTGTTTATGAGGTGATGATGGGAAATATTGCCATTGTGTCTAGACCTCCCAGCATACTGCCACTATAAAAAGTCTTGCAGAAATTTGTGGTGTTTATTTTCCCTATGATTCCCAACATTGTGCAAATGCTCATAACCCAATTATTAGAGGTGCTGAGATGTGTGTGAGGTACATTTCTCTATAGTTCTTCCATATACGGTAAGATGGAATATTCTTAGGTTTATGAAAAAATGATTTCCAGAAAGAAACCAGGGACAGGAGAGAATTTGAAGAGAGATGGAGATTAAAACAGTAACACAAAGGTGTCTATGCCTAATATCAATGTTCATGTATAAAACAAGTTACATTCTACTTGTTATCAGGTTATGATTAAAGGTGGCTTGGAGGAAAAGGACACTACAAATGAAAGGATGGAAATGAGATGATTTTCTATCTTATTGGAACTTCGCAAAATATTTAATTCATCCATTTTTTTAAAAAAATTGCATTGTTTTAAGAACCACTGTGTGTCAGCTTCTGTTCTTAGAAGTTTAAAATGGTTATCCCATTTAATCTTTATATAAAGGTTCTTCTGCCACAATACTAATCGAATACAGATAAGGCAATGTAGGCTCAAAGATGGCATAACTTGCCCGTTGTAAATGCTGGAGCTGGGAATCAAGTTCTGGAGGTCAGACTGAAGAGGTCCTGTTCCTTCCCTCTTCATTTTGCTACCTGGTAGAAGTTAAGGTTGAATCCTGAAAAGAGACACAGGGGTGAACCTGACAAGCATGGTGACTCTCTTCAGAAACCTTAGTTTCTGTTTGAGATGTGAGACACTTCTGTATTTGAACAGTCTAACTACCAATGCCTGGGAGAAAACATTTCTTCAATACCTTTTGGAACTAAGTGTCTCAATCTCTATAGCATTGCCCGTTTGGACCAGATAACCTTTTGTGGGAAGGGGTATATCTTGTGCATTGCAGAATGTTTAGCAGCATCCCTGCCTTCTGTTCACTAGATGCCAGTAGCACATCTAGCTGTGAGACCTGAAAATATCTCCAAATATTGCCAAATATGCTCTGTAAAATCAGAATTCTTCATGGCTGAGAACCACGAATGGAAGATTTCTCTGGAAGACTGACTCCTGTGGTTGTTGACCTACATTATGAAATGGCTCTGTCTAGAACTGAAGTAGTTCTGTCTCGAGATTTACAGCCATTCCGGAGCATGTATTCAAAAGATGACAGAGGACTTGTCAAGACTTATTTCACTCACTGATGGCTACTTACTTCTGATGTGTGTGACATGAAATTAGAAGAAAGCTGGAATATATCACCGGAGACCTTAGGAATGGGAAATATAAAGAGTAAGACATAAGTTTCATATCGTTCTGTGATAGTTATTATAAATAAAGAGATAATGAAAGGAAATAGTACCTCCTGTAGAAAGAACAAATGAGAAGGACATTTTTATACTGTAGTCTACCATCAGGGTTTGTTTGGCAGTTTTAGGAATAGCATAAGTATTACTCAATTCACAGTTCTTTTCAGTGTACTGTTTGATTGGTGTTCATTTAGTCTTCATATTCCAGATGTCTCAGGCTTGTAGAGGCCTGATAGCAGTTGTTCTTAAGCCACATTTATATATTACCATCACCAGAGGACTGCTTTTCAAAGTTCACATTTAGAGATCCTACTCTAGATCTGTTAAGTCTAAACCTACAGATATGTGCCTAAACTCTGAGACTAAATTGAAGATCTCTGATGTATACTCCTTTATGAGAAGCCTGGGCTGCAGCTTTACTCCCTTGTTCCTTTTCTGGGTTAATCTTGTATATCCTTGGTTTTTCTTTGATGAGTATAAAAAAAATCACATATGGAGCATATCTTTTTACTCTTATTTGCCATAACCTTCTCATATACTATACTTAGCTGGAAGGGATGGTGGAAGATAGTCTTCATTCCATAAGATCATGTGTCAAACTAAAATGAGGGGTTCTAAAACTAAGAAAGGATCAAAGGTGAGTGGATATTGGCAGATAATTAGAAGTCACCAACACAGAGAGTAATTAAAACACGATAAGAGCACCAGGCATTGATTGAACACTTAATGTAGGCCAGAAGCAGGAAAAAGTAGCCGTGTGATGTTGCTGCTGTCATTATCCCTATTTTATAGATTAGGAAATGGAATCTGGAAGAGCTGAGCACTTGATCATTGTCACATATTTAGTGGATGCTTAGAGATAAAATATTAAACAGATTCTATCTGGCGCTACAAGGATTTTTTATTATGCAATCTAATTATACTACTTCAATTTCCTCGAGTAACCTACTTAGTTACAGTTTTTAGATTTATTCATTTCAATAGGAAATATATTTGGCTCTTATTGGTAATAGGATCATCAATAGTCCTCTATCCTTCAAATTTTATTAGAACTCGAATACTGCATATTTTGAATTTAAAATCAACTTTGTTTTCTTTTTTTTGGTACCAGGGATCCAACTCGGGTCCTTGTGCTTGCAAGGCAGGCGACGGAACCATTGAGCTAAATCCCCGTCCTGTTTTCTTATTTCTAAGTTGGGAAAGGAACAGGTACCATAAGGTAGGGGCAGCTGTAGAAAGTAAATTTGGCAATATTTTGAGTTCATAGTGCTCCCCAATGCAAAGTATTGTACATAAATATATGAAAAGTTTGGAGTCACAGTGATCCTGCCAGAACATGATTCATAGAAAATCAGGTTTAGATTTATAGAAACATACAGGCTTTTCTCCATTATAAGCAGTTTACGAATCAAGGAGAAAATACCTCGTTAAGCTTCTTTATCATCTTGAGATGTCATAATATAGCAGCGGTCTCTTGCAAACTCAGAGAAATGCCTGTCTCATCAAGAATACAGTTAATGATGAGTTCCTTGTAGCGAGGTCCATCCCTCAGATGACCGTTCTCATCTGGAGGCTTTCTGTGGATTTCTTCTGATTCCCAGTATGACTGATCCCTTCTGTACACATAAGTTAACCAGGATGTCTTTGAAAACTCTTAATAGAAGGAGTCTATTTTTCTACATATATGACTGATCTTTTAAACAGTAAATAATTCATAGCATGCTGATCTCTTTAAGAGGTATTTTCTCCCTGAGCAGTCTCCATAGGGTAGTAGATAAACAGAAATCATTGTTTTATTGCCTCAAGTGTCTGCCATTTTATCTTGTAATTAGATAAAGATAATAGATAAGTAGAGGCAGGAGAGAGAAAAAGGAATTGACATTGACTTTTTAACCCACCCAGAAAAGATTCTGGTAAAATTTTGATAACTATAAAACCCTTATTCTGGTAGTAATTTTGTGAATGTTATTCAATGTTGTTTTAAAATTTTTATTAAAAGCTTCAAAATCTCAACAATATGAAGAAAACAGTTCTGGCAAAGTTAGAAAGAGGCTATGTGACATTCTCAATAGAAAATAATAAATGTTATTCTACAAATTAGGAAATCATTTCAATAATTTATTCTCCCTGAAAAATGGATTACTGAATTCTACTGAAAAGCTCTAAGCTAGGTCACTATGTACAGTTACAGCAGATGATGATGGATTATTGTTGTTGGCTATGGAATGACTTTTGCAAATGAAATCACAAAGACATCATAAGTTGCCATTGGTGACAAATCAAATAATTAACCTCCTAATGTTAACTGTGAAGGGAGAAGGACTTTAGCTACACATATCATTTGCCTACTCAGTAATAGTTCCTAATATTTTCAATAGGATTTACCCTAATTGTATGATCATAGTTGTATGTTGATGTATCAACAATTAGAGAAAAAGCATATGTCTTTGCCATGTAATACGTTGGAGGAGGGCATTCCCAAGACAGACAAAACACCTCTACTCGTCAGGAGGTGTTATTATTGAGGATTCAGTGTTTGCTGAAATGAGTAGGTGCAATCAGAGAAAGATAGATCATTTTCTCCAGTGATTTTACTGGTTCCACTCACTCTGTGCCTAGAACTCCATTTTTCTTCTCAAACATGTGTTACCTTTCCACATACTTCACATTTTAGAAGACACTCAGATTTCTCTCTTGGTGATCTCCCTCTGTTGTGTCTATCATTGACTTTTATTCGATTTGGACTTGAAATGTTAGTCATAGAAACAACTGTAACTTGCTGGGTTTATTACTAGTGAGATACACTAGGTTAAAGACAGGTCTTATGTAGTTTGAATTTTTCTGTTGTCTCTCCTCCATTGCCTCATGGCTAAGAGTTGTTTTAGCTAGTGGGTTTCCAATTGAAACTCTTTCATAGATAAATGGATGCACCTCAAGACCATAATGGTAAGTGAAATAAATCAGACACACAAGTTTAAATATCTCATGGTTTCTCTTATATGAGAAGCCCAACATACAAATAAAGGGGAAAATACAAGATAATAGGAAATGGGAGGATCTTTTTCAAATGAGAAGGAGAATAAGGGGGAAAAAAAGAGGTTGGGAAAAGGAATAAAGGAAAGAGGATTGAAGGAAAAAATGGAAGTAAAGGTTTTGCAAATAGGAAGGGAAACAAAAGCTTGAGATAACAGGGAGGGAAAGGGGACAGAAAAAGAATTAAGATGTGTTATGTGTATGTACAAACTCCCTTACAATAAATGTAACCATTCTAGATTGGAAACATGTACTAATAAAAAATAAAATAAAATTATGAGATGAGATAATTTAATATTTTGCAGAAGGAACAAGTAGACTTTAGACATATCTATTTCTTATGAATGTTTTCATTATTTGTAGTTTTCACTGAAAACAGACTAAAGGCCAGTATTCATTAATTCTCCCATCAATTTTTGATTCCATTTTAGAAAGTAATTATGGACCAAACATAATGTCTCTGTAAATCATAGACTAGTAAATGTATTTTTAAAATCAGCATAATACTAACTATTAAATCAAGGCGAGCAGGAATCATTTTCTAATACACAGAATTCCACTATTCAACCATGTAAAGAAGATATTTTTTCTAATTTCTTTTTTATTATAAACTTACACTGAACAATTTGACAATGGTATTAGAGGAAGCAGGAGTACATCAGCTCTAGCAAAAAGGAAGGAATACATTCTTTCCTGTGCAGAAATCATGGTTTCATTCATTCAGTTATACAGTAATGTTCACTCAACAATATTTACTTACATTTTTACATGATTCAGACATGTAAAGTTACTGGAGACACAGAAATGCACAAAAAAGATAAAACTTCACAGACTTCTCTTCTATGGCCAGTGCAAGTGAGAGTGATGAACAAGTTGAAAAACCTAGTATGCCAGATGCTGACAGATGCTAAGGAGAAAGTGCAAAAAATAGGCTGGTATAATTTGAAATAGGGCGACTAGGAAAGGTGTTTCTAAAAACCAAAGTTGGAGAAAGCTGGAACTGAGGTAGTGAGCCTTAGGGTGTCTGAGGAAAGCGGGTTCCAGGTAGCAGGAGCAGCAAGTGCAAAAGTGTCGAGGCAGGAGCAAGCCTGGAGTTGTAAAGATGCTGCAAGAAGTGCTTTGGGGTGAAGAGGAGAATAGTAAGTGATGAGGTCAGAAGTGTGTGTGTGTGTGTGTGTGTGTGTGTGTGTGTGGATGTAGGAAGGGTCTTATAGGTGATTATAGGGACTTCTTTTCAATCTGAGTTCTGTAGGAAGCCTTGAAAAGGTTTCAAATGAGGAATGATGTATCAGAGTTGTATTTCGAAAGGGTCCTTCTTGCCGGGCGTGGTGGTACATACCTGTAATGCCAGCATCCAGGAGGCTGAGGCAGGAGGATCACTACGAGTTCAAGGATAGCCCTGAACTACATAGTGAGACCCTGTCTCAAACAAACGACCAAAAGGGTCCTTCTGAGTGCAGGATGGAGATACACTGTAGCATGATAAAGGTGGAGGCAAAGAGAAGAGCTCTGCATATGGGCAGTAGAGAGTAGAGAAATAGTAAGATTTGGGATATATTCTGAAGATACACCTGCCAGGTTTCGTGACATATTGGTTATAGGTTGTGAGAAAACTCAAGGGATCTTCTCAGTTTGTTTTATGCTAATATGATACCTACAATTTTCAGGTTACAAAAGAACAGATGAGCTAGTTGCTTGTTGCTGTTAGAGACAAGAGCTCTTAATCAGCTCAGCTAAAACTAAAGTTGAAATCTCATTGTCTAAATGCGTAGTACTAATTAAGTGCACTGAAGGAAGTAATTAATTGACCTTTTGCAGATAAATTTTTCAGCTAACACATTTTCTGTGCACCTATAAGATATAATTTATATTAAAACTCATATGCTTTTTGGTCAAGGTATTCTTTTAGTCATCCTTGTCACTTCCATATTTTATAACATTTGGGATTAAACCAATAACTGCTTGAGGACTTCATTAGAGTCAAGAATGATTATATATTTATGTACCTTCTTGTAGATCATCTTCTGTCATTATGAAGGGAGGACTAGGTTGGCCACTCAGAGCAGGGCAACTTTGATTCCTTTCTTTTTTGCTAGTAAAAGCACATTTATTTCTTCCATAGTCCCGTAGACTATTGGTATTCTATGCACACATTGGTGAATGTGAGGATAAATTGCCTGTGACCTAGTATTTGCCAATGACTTCTTCAGACAATTGACAGCTGGGAGAAATCATTCAATGAGCATGTGGACAATCTATTCCTTTTTTGATCAGTAGATGTATATGGCGTAAAGGAAGTATTTTAAAGACTGACATCTAGAAATGATCCTAGTTCTACTATGTATTAACTGTGTTATTTAACCACTTTATATAATCTCATTTCAACTAACATGCATAATAAAAGCTTGTTAGATGAAATGAGATATATAAAGTATCTTGCACGTGGAAGATTTTTCTTCAATCCTTACCTATCGTAGAGAATATTATATTGTCAAAAGTAAGAAGCCCAATCCACATTAGAGCAGTAGCTATAGAAATGCTTTCATTGAGTAATAATGTAATATTACATACTAATTTTTAAAATAGAAGGTGATACATGAAATATCCAATTAAATATTATTTTTCAAAGCTGTTAAATTGCCTATGATTTCATCTATAAAGGAGAGGTGTTACATTAGTCACTGGATTACTGTACCAAGAAGAAATATTTCCAACCCAGTATTATTTTCTTTTTGACTTGAAAAGGAAATGCTAATCTTAATTTAGTGTCTGAATGCATAATTTATCTTATTTTACCATTTGATAACTCTAATCAACTTCCTTTTGCTTAATTTCTTTGTTCTTTTTTAATGTTATAACTCTTGTCACATTGAATTTATTTTTAATCAACTTTTTTGAGGTATAATTTATGTACAATAAATGGTGCCCTTTTAAAATATGATTTTGATTTTGGTTTTAAATGTGCTTGTGCATTTGGTTTTGATAGATATGAAACTAGTGGATTAATGAAGATAAGAGGCCATTTCCATTGCCCCCCAAAGTTTCTCATGTCCCTTTCTCGGTCTTTAACCCCATGCAACTACTCTATTGAGTTTAATTTTGCAAGTCATTGGGAAGTCATTTTTTATGTAGAAGACAAGTGTGTCTTGTTTCGGAGGGAAAGAGGAGGAAACAGTGAATATCTACTCTTTCAAGATATTTGTGAAGAGAAAGTATTGCAAGTAGTCAATTACACATTTAAAAAGATATTTTTAAAATTAAAAATATTTTAGTGTGTGTATGTGCTAAATGGAAAGACTAGTGCAAAAGGAGATTTTAAAGCTATAAGCAAGACTGGAAATGAATGATGAAAGAGGCCTCAAAGGAGGTAGTGGCTGGGGTTTGAAAACACAATTGAAAGAATTATTTGAAACAGGAAAAAAATACCTTTTCCTCAAACAGTAGAGGTGAGGTGATATGAGATGAAGCAGATAATAGGTATATTACTATACTTGGAGACAGACTTAAAGAGTTCATATCTGATGGTGCAATTTCCTCAGTGAAGTGCAAGAAAAGTTCATCTGTTGAGAGTTATGAAGGAGTGAAGAGGTGCCTGAGAAAGATAGGAAAATAATGAAACTTTGGAATAGAAACTGTGGGGAAATGGCAGTAGGAGTTGTCTTAACAAGATCATTGAGTGGTATTAATACCTACTTGATATTGGAGGTTAAGACTGTGGTAGAACCAATCCTATGGTGGTTTTGTTTTCTTTTCAGTTGTTTGCTTGTGACCAGGGTATAGCTGTAAAAGAGGAAGATGAAAAATTTCAACATTGTGAGAAAGTAGCAAAGGGGGCAAAGACAAAAGAGGGGAGAATTTGGAAGTGAGTATTTGTATTAAAATTTATGTACCATGACAGTTAAATGGATTAGGAAACCAGTCAGAGTCAGGAGTGAAGATAGGGTGAAGAACATAGTATTTTCTCTGTCAAATCGGAAGCTCACTAAAGAAAAAAAAAGATACACTGAAGACCATTCTACCTTTTTGTCTGTTAATAAAATTATTTACTTAAAAGAAATGAGGAAAGTTTACATTGGCCTTGTGCCCCACACAACAGTAATAGCAGTTGCTGTCCTACACAAAACTCCATGGTGGTGGACCATGAAACTTGGTTCCCTATTGCTTATACTTGAATTCTAATGCCTTAATTTTCTGGCTGTGTGACCTTAGACAAGTTACACAAACTCTTTGAATCTCAGTTTCCTCACATGTTAAAGGAAGATTTTATTTACTTCATAGTGTTGTGAAAATTAAGTGCTTTAGTATGTGCTAGTAGTTAAGCCTAGTTGTTATCATTAGGTGACCTAAACCCTGAGAGCAAGTATCATGTCTAAATTTAGAGCCTAGGTCTGCAACTTTGGGCAGACCATCCAACCATTTCTAATTGCTTTTCATTTGCCTCATCTGTAAAACAGGTTTAATAACTTACAATAACTGTACATGTTTGAGTGACAGTTGAAGGAGGACATGAAAGTGCTGTGTAATTCCAAAACATCATATTCCAACATAAAACATTGTATTGGTTACATTCTCATTATATAGAAACTGTATAAAGTAATGAATGTAAAAATACTGTGAAATATGAAACATTAATGCAAATGTAGAGCAGCACTGGGAATTGGAAATGTTTTTTGGGGGCTTATTATACAAATTTTGATTATATATTCATATGAATAGTTTTTATTTTTATTGGTATATGTTTGTAATATATAATGATTACATGTATCATGGGGAATTGGTACATGTACATAACACATCGTAATTCTTTTTTGTGTCCCTTTCCCCTTTTATCCCTCCTCACTCCATATCTTGGCCCACTTCTTTTTTGGAAAAAAATCTACCATATTTTTAATCTATAGCTCTGAAGATGGTGAAAAGGCAGCCATTTAGATTCCTAATTAAAATGAAGTTTTTGCTTTGCTCATGGATCTCATTTCATTCCTTTGCCTTTGCATGTGGAGTTGAAATTTGACAGTACTTAATCAATATCAATTTCAGTTGATTCTGACCTTTAATGGTATTGAGTCTAAGAATTTATTCATGTATAGAATGTTGTAGGTTCTTTTAAAGATGCATGACAACTCTTGCATTTTAGCTTCATGGAGCATTATTGCAGCAAAAGTTATAGCATTTGTTGTCACTATGGGTCCTTCTACTTTCTGTTTTCTCTTTCAATTAGTCAGTTTTTATTAAAGTCAGACTATTGATATATAAACTTTATATAGTAGTATTAGATGTATAGTTACATGGGTTTTAACAAGTGCATATTTAGTCATAATTACATCCACAATTTAGATATGGAACATTTCCATCACTCCCTAAAGTTACTTTATGACTTTTAGTGGTCTCTTCCCACACCCCACTGATATATATTGTCAACCACTGATATATATTTTTCCTATTGTTTTGTCTTTTTCAGAATGTCACTCATATTAATTATATATCAATTAGCAACTCGGTTCATGAACTCTTTTGTTTGTGAACAATTATGTTAACGGACAGAAGCATTTGGCAAAGTTTTATTTTTGTTTGCAAACTCTGCATCGTGTGACTGACACAACTCTGGCCATCTTCTCTGCACAAACACGAACATGCCCATCTTTTCTAGAATTGTGGAACGCATTAAGTTCATGAACCGATGTCCCACTGTATTTTAAAACACATTCTGGAAACCTGTAACTAGGTGTCATTCTTCGTTATACCAAATCTATTCACAATCTATGCATGTATGAATGTACATGTCTGTATTTGTGGCTGGCAACAGGCAGTTGAATTAGGTTGGTGTTAATGAGTCCACTGATACAGGCTTCGTTCATAACTTAAAACACCCAGGGCTAGTGCTGTGATTATCCTAGATGGGATCAGAAAATTAACCTTGCTGAAAATCCAGCAAAAGTAAGAGATACTCTCTCTCTCAGTTGTCACTCAGTAAATATTGCTGACTCTTCATCAAATAAACGATGCTTTAATAGAACACTAACTAAATAATTTTAGCAACTGCCAGGGAACAACTCAGATAATCTGTATTATAATAAAAGCATTAATCCGGTTTTGTCCATTGTGCTGTCCAATTTGGAGTACCATAGTTGAATCAGTACAGTTGGTAGATGTGCAATGATTCAGAACCTGGAGAAAGCAGAATGGACTACAAATGGTCAATTGAGGGGCAATGTAAATTCCTTCCATAACACATGCCAGAAAATATAACTCTTTATCTATCTGCTGTGATACTTTCAAATCACTTGGTATCTTATTTTCAGAAAAGCTGCTTTCTTACAATTCTGTTTTTTCTTTGTCTTTTCTTCATTAGGACTATTTGTAGATTTCAATATCTGGATGATCATATTAGTACAGGGACAGAAAGATGGTGAAGAAGAGTGAACTAGCATTTGTTGAGTTTCTGCTACATGTGTGATAGACACTTTAAATACATCTTGCTTAATGTATTTAATTCACCAAAATCTTGAGAAGTACCTATTTTTTTTATCACTATTTTACAAATAAGTAATCTGGAAAGGAGTTTGTCTAGGGTCTGAGGTTTACCCTCAAAAACCTTAGT
This sequence comes from Heterocephalus glaber, assembly GCF_000247695.1. The sequence goes on along the minus strand of NW_004624750.1, from coordinate 25,376,616 downwards.
CACTGTACCTCACCGTGCTGATTTTCTGTATTACTGCCTGTTTTGCTGCATGGCAACTTTTCACTGTCATCTCTGAGGCTCTCTTTATCCACTGGCTAAGTAAGTGTATTGATACAGCTCGCAGAGCATCACCTTTATGATTGTGTACAATTGTTCAAACAACAGGAATTGTTGTTCATTTTCTATATTTAGGAGGTTAGAACAACTGGTAATAAATATGATGACCTTTAGGTCGAACATTTCCTGTAAAGTAATGACCAGACCTTCTCAATCCTGCTATTAATTATAGTCTAAGAGCACTCAACCATTGTTTTAAAAATAATAAAAAATAATAAATAATACAACAAATGATACTTTGGTTATTATGTAACAGTGTGGTGGGTGTTAAAAAGGTAATATTGGTAGCCTACAACTGTTTCCCGTTACTCCACTCATAGAGAAATGAACACATTTTCCGGTAGGCCACGAATTTACTAGATTTCATTAGGCTACATTATCCTCTCAAACCTTAATGACATTTCATGCAGGTTACAATTCTGTAAACTTTCTAAGATTACACTACTTTAAAAATGGCTCAAACATCAGCTTCTTAGATAATAAAAAATTTTGGTTCAGGAACTTTATAAGAAATGAAGTGTTGACTCATACATTCACTGTGACTTCCCTTCCTCCTTTGTACATCTCTGTCAATATACATGAAGAAATTTGTATCTGGGGTTTGAGGGTTTCAAAGCAAACTTTTCATAAATTCTTTTTAAACTGTTAAAAGAGGTATCCCTTCTTTCCTCTGTCTCTTTCCCTCTTTTCCTCCCTCCCTCCTTTCTTTCTTCCTTATTCTACTTCTTTTGTCATTTCTATCCATTTAAAATGTTTTTATTCTTGTGATATAGTTGTTAGATAGTCTTTGAGTAGATTAGAAATATTAAAATTCCTTCTAGCTAGTAAGCTTATTATTTCATTACTAGATAATTTTTATACAACTGGGCCAGAGAGCCAGAAAAATTCTCTATTCTTTTCCAAAAACTAAAACATTTGATTATTTTCAGAATGTTGACTAAATTAGAAAATTTTTTTTAGAGATTTTCTTGGCATTATAGAGAACCCGATGGAGCAAATATTAATATATTTGGAATACTTAAGAAATGCTCAAATGTGTGTTTTATAAAAAGGCTATCTTATGCATATGAGATATTATGAGGCAATATAAAATATAATCCAAAATACAATCATTGTACTGAAATTAATTCTGCCTTCAAAAGGACATTGTATTTCTTTCTGTTTGTCACCATCAAACTGCGCAGTTTTATCACAGAAAAAATGTTCTCCTTGAACTTTTACTTTTAGATAAAATGAATATAGAGGTATTTAGAAGAACTAATTTTTAAAATGTAGGGAACATATAGCATAAAATTTTTGTGAGACAATTCCTCATGATTTTCTATGAGTTTTGTGGCAGCTTTTTAGCTTCTGTTTTGGACTATCTGGTTAAGAATGTCTGCCTAACAAATGGCTTGTTCTTGTCTTTCTCCCTTCCTTCCTTCCTTCCTTCCTTCCTTCCTTCCTTCCTTCCTTCCTTCCCTCCTTTCCTCCCTCCCTCCCTTCCTTTTTTTTGCAGTACTAGGGATTGAACTCAGGGCCTTTGCTCTAAGTTATACCTCCAGTCCGTATTTATTTATGATAGTGGTGATTGAACCCAGGGCCTTCGCACTGAGTTACATCCTCAGCCCATTTTTTATTTTGAGATAGCAGCCAAGCTGGGCTCCGAGTTGTGATCCTCCTGCCTCTGTCTCCCTGTGTTACCTCGCCCAGCAATCAGCTTTCAATGCTGGAGATGTTATCTTTCTCTGAGGAAGAGGGTAGATATTTTCCCTAGCAAGGACAAACTCTCTTAGGGACAAAGGTTGGGCAAATTTGCTTGCAGTTTTCTTTTCTTTTCTTTCTTTTTTTTTTTTTTTTTGGTGCTGGGGATCAAACTCGGGACCTTGCACTTGTGGGGCAGGTAGCAGAACCACTGAGCTAAATCCCTGGCCCTTACTTGCAGTTTTTTGAGACAGCTGGAGGATCTCTGAAGCTTAGAATTCCTCAGCCCTGCTGTGTGCGCTGTACCCATCTTGGGGATGGAGTGCCTAGGGAGGGGACTTATTTGTGAGTTAAGCTCATGCTGCCTGGTGTTCTAGGGGTCTTAAAGTTCTTTGTCTCTGACTTGGACAGCCTCTCTTAGTCTCTCTAAAACTGTGGCAGACTAGATTCTTAGCATTTAAGAAAAGTAAAATCTCAAATCGTTAGTGGTTCTTGACTAAAATCTGTTTTATTGTATCTGAGCTGAATTGAATTTTTCAGAATACCAGGTCTTTTTTGGTTTCTTTTTTCATTTACTTTTTTAAACACAGAAACAAAAGGACCTTTTAAATTGGAAACTTGCAATTGGTTACTCCAAATTTCTGGTTGATTTTGCAAATTAAATGCACTGAGAAATAAACATTTTTGTCTTATACAACATCCACTATGGCAGCATTTACTGTAGACACAGTATATGAATATGAAATTAATCTCATTTACATAAAATTGCTAATATTTCAAATGAATTTCACTGAAGTAAAAACAGATTAGGGATTGATAGAGCCACAGTTTGTAATGCTGTGCAACTCAGCCCTTAGTGTGACAAAGAGTTGTAGGGATTTTTTTTTCCTGAATTGTACCAAGTGCACACAATCATTTCGGAGTTTTAAAATATAAAGATGCCTGGTGACTGTGAGGTTAATGTGTTGCTTTGGTTTTGTATTCTTTTTTTTTTTTCCAGATTCAGCTCCACTGATTAAATGCTGGAAATTAGGAGTTGAGATTTGGAAATGTGCTTACACTCTCAAAACCTTCTAAAAATACCTCATTTAGAACTAGTGTTAGACAATGAAGTGGTAAGTTTGCACTCACTAAACCAGAAGCATCTTTTAATATAATTCATGTTTTCATTGCAGATCTCTCAGATTAACCTGATGCTACCTAGTTAAAAATAAATTACTTAGGTAGGTTTATTTGTATAAATTGCATTAGTGTTGTGTCTTGTAGTTTATTTAAAGTATTTTTACTCACAGCTCTTTCAAAGATTATTTTTTGTTCCGTGTAAAGGAAAACTGTCTAATGTGCTTCTTTTTGAAAAAGTTGATTTTTTGAAGGTTTCTTCAGCACTTGCTTCAGCCTTTTATTTGCATCATTTATTTGAGGAAAATAAACTTTTACCATAGACTTTGGTGATATTAAGAAATATTTCAAAGTGATAGGTAAGAGTTGCTTTCTGCCTAACTTTGTAAGGAAAAATAAAAGGAACAAGCAGAGAGGTCTTATACAAGTCCCTCAAGGGTAATATTTTATGAAACAAGTAGTTTGTATTTTGTAAAGTTCATATCTACTTTAGATTTTTTTCAAGCAGCCATCTGTGCCATAACTCATGATTTCTTGTGCATTTTAATCAGCATCTAGTTATGCATAACTCCAGCCTTCTTGCAGTCTAAATACTTAAAACAGTAAAGTGCCGCAGGATATTAGGATATGTAGCTGGAAAATTATGGTGTGCACTTTCTCTCTGTACCTAAGCAGATAATCTGCAAATCAGGCCTCTAAGAAGCACATCTGTAGAGGTGCCAGGTAATGTGGCTGGCAGCAGGAGCCCAGGACTAGCGCTGGAGCCTGCCAGGGGCCTGGCCTCCATTTAGCTCTCCTCCTCCCATCCAATGAGACAGTCTAATGCCCTCTCACCCCTGCCTTACTTTGAGCAGTTTCTCAGTATGGATGCATAAGGAGAGCTGTCAATGAAGCATTATTACTATGCAGCCTGATTTTCTGCACCATTTTAATTGCATTGTGTGGCCTTGGAATTATGGTTACTTTAAATGGATATGCAACAAATTTCCCCTTTATGTTTAATTTAGTAGGGGTGGGGAAGATGCAACTAAATTTCATTTTAAACAGAAATATGTTGCACCAGCTACAGATTGAGGCTTGGCCTTGACTTGCAAATTTTCACAAATTCAGAGGATGTTCTGCCAGCAGCCAGTGTAATAGCTGGGATATGGCCAAAGAGCAACTTTTCATTGAATATATTCTATTCCAGCTTCCAAATGCACAAATCCAAGGAACTTTTCCTTGAGAAGACACTGATATATTTACTTGGAATAGCATTATATACACATAAATCAAGAGCTCTGGCAAGAAAATCAGTGCTTGCAGGTTTTAGTTCTGAGTCATGGATTTGTTATATGACTTTAGGCTAGTTACTTATGCTGCTGCATCCTTTTCATTTTAAAAACGAATGTATTGTCTATGATCAGGTATCACGAGGAGCCTGGCAGCTACCACAGGGCATTGTGCATGCTTGTGGATAATTTTTAGTAGTAAACATTTTAATAAACATACAGAAAAATGCTCAAATCACATGGTTATGACTAGACTTTTGCAAGGTGAAAATACTTAGGATACCACCTCTCACGTGGAGAAACTGTACCTCACCAGCATTCACCAAGGCCCTCGCTGACTGCTCTCAGTCTCTAACACCATGCTACTCTCAGAAGGCAAATTCTTTCTTGCCTTCTACCATCAAAGTCAGTTTTTGAGTGTTTCTTAACAGTGTGCAAATGGAATGATTTACTTCTCTTTTGTTTCTGACTTGTTTCGCTCATTGATATGCCTGGACATTTCACTCATGTTGCCTCTTATGGAAAAAATTCCATCATATATGAAAATACCTTGATTTACATGTTTAGGATGTAAGAATGTATTGGACTAAGTAACTCTGTAGTCTCTTCAATTGATAGCTGAATGATTAGAGATTTTTAGAGGTATAAGTTACATGGATATCTTTTAGTGGCTTATATAGGCATTTAATACCAACTCAAATACCTAACGAAGTAGGATAGAGCAACTTTCTAAGATGAATATATGTGGTCATAATATGTATCAAAAGATTTATGTGCATGTTCTCGTGCCCTAGACTATTAAATTCACTAAACTTATACTGAGCATCAGACACTTGCATTGGTTTTATTTCCCACAATAACTCTAGAAGGTACTCTAATTCATTTTTTGGAAGTAGGAAATGGAGCCTCAGAAAGTTAAAGTTAGTTGCCTGTTTTCATACTACTCTAAGTGAAGCCGAATTAAAATTCATGGTTTTACTACTATGTTCTCTTAAGGATTACAAAGGCATAATCCTGCATGCGCTGAGCTTGTATTTTGGTAGGGGATGGAGATCAAGTGAGCAAAACAGACAAAGAAAAAGAGAATTTTAATATGATGACTAAAAATTGTGACACAGGTGTCTTATTCTGTTCCTACTGCTATAGCAAAATATCACAGACTGGGTAATTTACAAATAAAATAAATTTATTTATCATATTGTAGAGGCTAGGGAGTCTGACATCAAGGGACTAATAGATTGCTGAAGGCTCATTCTCTTCCAAGATGGCACCTTGGTGCTAGGTCCTCACAGGGGAGAAGGAAGGAATGCTGTGTCTTCATGAGGTTTGAACAACAACAAAGGGCCAAACAGGTATTCTCAAGCCCCTTTATAAAGACTCTAGTCCTATTCATGAGGCTTTCCATAATCACCTGCTAATGGCCCAACTTCTTAAACTTTTGTGTTGAGAATCAAGTTTCAAATTTCAAATATGAAATTTGGAGAGACACCAACATTCAAATCATAGCAACAGGAAGGAGAACTGTAAGCACATGGCAGAGGGTACCAGTGCCAGTCTACAGAGTAAAGAGTTGTAGGATGGAATGGGGAAAGACCAATTCAGAAAGGACAACAGCATGTACAAGGTATGCAGTACTGGGGGGAGTGCTGCAATGAGAGGTTCAAGGTGAGTGGCAGAGGTGGAGTAAAAAAAAGAAGGGTGTCGTAGGAATGTACTGCACTTGGGTGAGGAATGGGTAATTTGAGGGAGACTCCAAAGGAGCAGGGAGTTAATTCTGGGCTAGCTTTTCAGGAAATGGTAATGCTGTGATTTGGTACCCAAATACTTTCTATGCAGAAGGAAGGTGAACAAGAGAAGATTTAAACTTATAACTGGCAAAGAAGCAGCAGTCACTTATAAACTAGGAGAAAGAGAAGTTTACTATTTTTGTCATTTCCACAATGACCTTGTTTGTGCATGTGGTTAGATGAGATTATGAAGTGGTCTTGTTATCAGTCTCACTTTGTCACCATTACAGTGACCTTGGCCGATTTTTGTTTCTCCAAATATAAGAACACCACACTCTAGCTTCAAAGGTCAGGCCAAATCCCCAGTGTCAGGGGCTTCTTTCTCTTTGATAGTGGTTGGGGTTGCAGTGTATGAATTCAGATGGGTCCTTCTTATTTCTTAGCTCCACTATGTACTATCTGAGTGATATTTGAAAATTTGTTTCCTTTGTGCCTTATTTTCCTTATCTGAATATGGGGGCTATTTCAAAGGTTGTGATGATTATATGAGATAATACATGTAATGTACATGGAACAGTGCCTGGCACATGGTAAAGGCTCAACCAGGAAATGTTGCTAGCCACATGTGGTGGGGCATACCTCTGGGAGGCTGAGGTAGAGGGATTGCAAGTTTAAGCCCAGCCTAGGCAGCTTTTTTTTTTTTTTTGGTATTAAATTCTTTTATTGGTACATTGTAGGTATACAACACAATTACATTTCTCATTGCGAATTGT
>NW_004624750.1:25348055-25366004 GCF_000247695.1 Heterocephalus glaber | reverse complement strand
TTCCCTTTACAAGGATGTAGTGTCCTTCTTCGTCTCTCTTAATCAGTGTTGGTTTGAAATCTACTTGATCTGCCAAGAGTATAGCTACTCCTGCTTTTTTGGGGGTTCCTGTCACATGGAGTATTGTTTTCCACCCTTAACTTTCAGTCTGTGAGTTTCCTTTTGAATTAAGTGTGTTTCTTGTATGCAGCATATTGTTGGCAACTTAATACCTTAATGAGATCCTGTCTCAAAATAAAAAAAAAAAAAGGGCTGGAGACATAGCTTAGTACGAAGGCCTTGGGTTCAGTTCACAGAATCACAAAAATTTAGAAAATCCTTTTGCTATTATTTTGCAACAATTACTGCTTTAGAATGATGAGAATGGGTGAGAGGTAGAAAGGACAGGAACATAATGAGGAGGCTGCTTCTGAAAGGTAGATGAAAAGTGTTTTTCCTGATCCAGGTCAGTGGCAATAGGCCTGGAGAGAGGGCAGGTTGGGAAGAACTAAGGGAAGGAGAGGAAGCAGAACAATCTTACTTGCGGATCTGGGTTGGATGGGCTAGCAGGAAGGGAGGTCACCACTAGAGACTGGAAGTACATAAGCAGAAAGGTACATTGGAGGGTAGACCTTACCACCAGATAGAAATGTTCACTATGTTACTGATGACACAAGCCTGAAGCTCAGGGAAGAGGTCACTCCTGTGGCTTTTGTCACTTTCTGAACTCTTATGGAGGATCCAGCTGTCTAAGGGAGAAAATAAGTGCTGCTCACCTTGACCAGCAGTCTTCCCTTAGGGACTGTGGGAAGGGCTTATATTATTTCATATGTATTAGTAAGCCTAGGGCCAACTCAGTAACCACCAAAAATTATGGGCTTGTCTTTAATCAACAGAGTGAAATATTTTCATGTTAAGACCTTGTCAGAGATTTTTTTTAAACTTTAACACTTTTTGCACCATGCTTAGTTATCCATACTTTTTTCTGGATCTAAAAATAGTATGTATGGAATGCATGAAAATTGTGCTATTTATAGATACTTTATTTGATGTTACTTTTTATCTATCTGTCTGCCTGTCTGTCCATCGTCTCCATCCACCCACCTCCTACTATCTACCCATTTTTCCATGTATCTACCAATCTGTCACGCATCATCAACCTGCTTTTGTTAATTTGGCCATCAGCTTGGTTGTGCAACTAACCGGACTGTACTATGTTGGCTCTTAGTGGGACCGCTGTGACTGAACTGTGATTTGGCATTACTCTATCAGGCTTCACTGAGGTATATAAGAACCATGGTTTATTTATTTTATTGACTTTTTGTAACAAGGTGAATCTGTATATAGCACAAAGGTTACTTTATGAGAACTGTTGGATGGAAAGATTTTCCCAGATAACAATAAAATATTTTCTTCTGGACATAATGAATTGAATGGCTGATGACATTTCCCTCTTTGAACTAATTTATGGGAAAGCTCAGAACAAAATATATGGTTCTGATTGAAACATGTAACAGTGAAAGTGTATAATTATGGTGCTAACAATACCTCTGGCTTTATTTTATCTGCTCCACTTCTATTTTCTCATACACATAATTTCCTCAATTATTTTATTGTTGTAATGCTAAATTTCTCCAGTTTTTGTTAGGAATGAAGAATATATATGTTACATATATTACAAATACATACTTGCATGCAGGTGTGCACTAACATGAGAAAATGCATATATATACATTTATTACTTTTAAAATTTAAATTATATTTATTTTTAACTGACACATTAAAAACATAAATATTGGTATGGGCTACCATGTGATGTTCTGGTTCCTGTACATATTATGTCATATTTAATTCTGTTTAAATATATGTATTTTTAATAGCAAGCACATAATGTTATGAATAGAAGTACACAGTCAAGTGAAGTTGGCTCATCTATGCAGAAGATAAAAGTAACACCTTAATTCTTGTCATCCAGAGTTTTACCGTGATGACAGAATATATTTTAAAATGTAATATGTGACAAAATATGTCAGCATTTTTGTTCCTATGCAGAGTGTATTAATGCAAAGCTCTGGATTTGAAGCTATAAGATTGGATTTCACCCTTCTTCTTCTGTTACTAACTGGATGACCTTGGACAAGCCATTTAATCTCTGTGAGCTTTGAATTTCTTAGCAGCAGGAGATTGAAAACTCATGCTCTATGTGATCTTTATTACAAAGATTAAATTAGATAATGCAGGAGACTTTTGTAAACTGTAAAGAGCTATAGGTAAGATTGTTATTCAGCCTTTGAGTTTATGTGAAGATATTTTAACTTCTTTTTAAAAAATCTTATTTTATATTTTACATTGATGTGATACCTACTGACTCTTTCTATTAATTATATTTAATTGTAAACATTTGAGGTACAGCATGATAGTTTGACACATGTTTACAGTATGTAATAATCAAATCAGGGTAGTTAATATTTTCATCTCCTTACCATAATGCAGTTAGATAGAGGTAGTACGTTTTTTTCTACAGCCCAGTGGGGTGAGTAGTGCACAATAACCTACTCAATGAGGTGCATTTTATAAATAACTAAAAAGAGGAACTTAGAAGCTTCAAGCACACAATAATGATAAGGAGATGAATATGTTCATTGGTCACTACATAGTGTAAACATGTATTGAAATATTACACTGGAGCACATAAGTATATACAACTATTATACATTCAAAAGTTTTAAAAAATGTCTATTTTAACTGAGTCACAAGGACATGTGTCTTAGTTAAGAACAGCAATCACCAAATCAAATGCCAATATGAATGAACAGGATGTGGGGGAAAGAAAATTAACGAATCTCTGCTACTTTTTGTCTCATTTTGGATAGAAGCATTGTTAAGAGAAATACTGCACTTATCTCTTAATTTTATAATAGGAAAATAGCAACTGACACTCAGCCACAGTCTGAATGGTGATAGGAAGGGAGGGGAACTGAGGCTGGCAGGGGCAGAAGTGGTGTGCCCATTCAGGCGGGAGCAGCTCCTCAGTCCCAACTAACGGTTGCAGGGAAGAAGTGAGCTGTTCACTGACTTTTCTCAAGAGTCCAGAAAATAAGAGACTTTGTAAGTTACCCCAGTTTAGGACTTTTGTCAATTAATTCCAAGTGACACAGTACATCTAGTGGGACGATGTTGTTCAGGTTAAAACAATTGTGATAGTCAACCTCTTTGCTCCTCATTCATTATTTATGTGTCAAAACTCACCTTGTGCTTGAGGCTACACAGATCCAAGGAAGAAAACATCTGTAAGTTCATTTCATGTTTATTTGTGTATTAATTTTATTGATATATGTTTTCAGTACATAATATTTACAGCCCTCTTGGGGATTTGATACGTGTACAGTATACATCTTAATTCCTTTTTCCCTCCCTTTTCCCATTCTTCCCTCTCTTCTCCCTGCATCTCTTGATCCCCCATCCATTTGAGAAAGATCTGTCCCCCTACTTCCTATTATCTGTCTTTTATTTTGCTTTTTATTTATAATTTTAGTTTCTCATAGCAGAGACACCATGCATTATTTAAGTTTGATTCATTTCACTTAACACTATCGTCTCAAGGTGCATCTGTTCTCCAAAACAATGACTCGTGTATCTTTCTTTATGGCAGGTTAGTACTCCATTTTGCATATATGCCACATTGTCCTCATCCATTCATCTTTTGATGGACATATGGGTTACTACTTCCAAGATTTAGCTATTATGAACTGTGCTGCTATAATCATGGGGATGCATGTGTCACTGTCATATGATATCTTTAATTCTTTCAGGAAGATACCTAGAAGGGGAATAGCTGTGTCAAGTGAAATTTCTACTTTTAGTTTTTTTGAGGAATATGCATATTGATTTTCATAGTGGTCATACCAGTTTATATTTTCACCAACAATGTAGAAGCTTTCCTTTTTCTTGCAGCCTCACCAGAATTTGTTATTATTTGATTTCATTATGAAGGTCAATCTTTCTGGGGTAAGATGGAATCTCAATGTTGCTTTAATTTGCATTTCTCTAATGACCAATGAGCTTGAGCATTTCTTAATGTGTTTATTCACCTTTTTTACTTCTTTTAAGTCTATTCATTTCACTTGCCTGTTTTATGATTGGGTCTTTTATTTTGGGGATGTTTAAGATTTTTTATTCTTTGTATATTCTAATTACTAATCCTCTGTTTGCAGCATAGCTGGCAAAATTTTTCCCATTCTATGGGTTTTCTTTTCATTTTGTTAGTTGTTTCTTTTGCTGTGCAGAAACTTTTTTCTTTTTTTTCTTTTTTTTTGGTACCGGGGATTGAACTCAGGACCTTGTGGTTGCGAGGCAGGAGCCGGAACCACTGAGAAGCTTTTTAATTTCATATGATCTCATTTACTGATTCTCAGTACTATCTATATGGGGTCCTTTTGAAAAAGTCCTTGCCTACACCTTTGACTTCAAAAGCTTTACCTCTCTTATCTTCCAGGAGGTTGTTTCTGCTTCAGTATTTCCTTTGATCCATTTTGATTTTAGTTTAGTACATGGGGGGGAGATATGGTTCCAGATGCAATCTGCTACATGTGGGCAGCCAGTTTTCCCAAAACTATTTATTAAAGATGCTCTCTTTCCTTCAGTGTTTGTTTTTGGCCTCTTTGTCAAATAGTTAAATGTGCTTAAGGTTGTTTCTGAATCTTCTATGGATCCTCATGTCTGTTTTTTTGTCAGTACACTGTTGTTTTTGTCAAAGTAGCTTTGTAATATGACTTCAATTATGGGATTGTGATGCTTCCCTATATGCTCTTGTTACCCAGGATTGCTTTTGTTATCCTGGATTTCTTCTGGTGCCCTATGAATTTTAGGGTGATTTTCTGTAGTTCCATGAAGAATGTTCTTGGTATTTTAATTGAGATTGCATTAAATTTGTATATCAATTTTGGAAGTATGACCATTTGGAGTATACTGGTTCTGTCTATCCAGGAAGAGGGGATAGCTTTCCATTTTCTGATGTCCTTTTTAATTTCCTTTTATAGAATACTATAGTTTTCATTGTGACATTCTTTCACTTCTTTAGTTTAATTCCTAAGTATTTAATTATCCTGGGTGCTATTGTGAATGGTACTGTTTTCCTAATTTGTTTCTCAGTGGTTCTTAGTGTATAGGAACACTATTGACTTTTGTGTGTTGATTTTATATCCTGCTACACTACTGAATTTGTGCATCTGTTTTACCAAGTGTTACAGTCTTTTCTTAATGAATATTCATTAAACCTATACATTGTGTTCTAAATATATACAGTTTTATTTATAAAAGTAATTCTTTTACTATGAATGCATTATAGAAGTGTGCATTAAAATTCAAGGTTAATGTAGCTGTAAAGTACAAGTAGTATTTATAAATAATCATTTGTAAATAATGTGCAATTTTGCTTAGTGTTGATGCTCTCTGTCTAGTTATAGATAACATAGTGATATAAAAAAAAGCAAGAACCAAAACACAGTAGCCCCAAGGTGTACAATTCCATTAAGATCAAAGGAGCTGCTGATCTCTTATTTTATCATAGTAATTCTTATGGAGAGAAGACCATAAAAGAAGGAAAAAGTATCCTACAGCTTAATCACCCATACTATACTCTAATACAGTGAATCATTATTTACAGACTTCTTATTTGCAAATTGACTTTTCTAAAATTTATTGGTAATCCCCAAGTCAATACTTGTGTCACTTTCATAGTCATTCCTGAACATGTGTAAAGTCATGAAAAATTTGAATCACCTGATGGGTGTCTTCCCAGCTGAGGTCAAACAAGAGGACAGTCTGCCTACTTGTTTCACCTCATATATTGTAAACAAGTATCATTTTGTGGTCTACTCAGTGCTAATTTTTCTTTATTTGGGGAGCTTTATATTGGTGATTCCATATTTAAATTGATGCTCCAGTGTTATTTCCCACTGAAAGAAGGGTACCAAATGCTTTACAGAGGAAATATATGTGTAGATAAAATTTGTTTAGGCATGAGTTGTACTGTTGTTGACAATGAGCCCAATGTTAGTGGATGAACAATATGTCTTAAATAAGCTGCCTTTGTCAGAATCAGAGATAAAACGAAGTTATACATTGAGCTGACAAAAATGTATCTAGAGCCTGACAAGTATTTTCCCTAGGGAGAATGGTTCAATACTTAATGATTTAGTGTTTGAAGCTACATTATGGAACCTAACTACTGTGAAGAATCTAACTAGACTATCTGGGAAAACATTGAGATAAATGAGTATTATTTTATATATATTGATAAACATATAGATAGATATATGTAGATAGATATAGGTAGATGGATTTGCAGATATTACTTTTACATTGAAAGTCATACATGACAAATTCAGTAATAGCTATATGATCAACTATAAATGAATATTTAGACTTGAGTTATCTACATTTTTGTATCAAGGATTAATGGATATAGCAGTTTCACTTTAGTGCTTTAGCCCACATAGGTTCTTGTCCTACCTCATTACTGATTAGCTATGTGATCTTGGTTAACCCACTTTCATGATCTTTCAATATACATGAAAGTATTAATTCAGTACCTGTTATTCCCTGTGATCTTGAGGAAAGGTAAAGGAAAGGTCACGAAAATGTGTATATATAAAGCTCAGTGCCTAAAATTAAGAAGGTTACAACCAGTTTTAGAGAATAACTAAAATTGAAACAGTAAACAATATGAAGTGATGCATAATTAAGTGATAAATTAGATTTTATTGAGCAGTGGTTTTCAACCTGGATGTGGATGGTGGAAAGTGGCTTAGTAGAATCACCTGGGCAGGGAGCTGAATTTTCATATTAACTACACAGAACCCACCTTTCTACCCAGTGCTGTTCCTCACAATGTGTTCCACAGAAAAGCTTTGGAATCCTTGGTAGTGAATGTTGTAGAATTTCCAAGACAAGGACAGCAGTCTGCTTGCTGTTATCCTTCGGGTTTGTCTTTCCTGCAGCTCAAGAGGCAGTCATGCTTCTGAAGAGGCTGCTGTTTTGTAGAAATGTTTGTTTTCAGTGAGCCTGAAAGTGAAGACTCTCACTCTGCTTCCACAACTGATTGGATTGTATGAAGGCATCTGACAGAAGAAGCCACTCCATAGGATACATCTGACGAGTAGTATGACTTGGTGTAAATTCGGATTAGGAAATTGTTATAGCGTGGGGCAGTTGTGAGAGTCGAAACTGAAAATTAGTCATGATGTATGGAAAGGTTAGGTTGGTTACAATGAGTCTCCTACAAGATGAAATTGTAAAGGCCAGGGACAGGAATCTGTCTGGCTGATGACAGAGGAGACACAGAATGACTGCTTCAGTCACATTAATGGAAGTATATTTATCGCATACCCCAAGGGTCAGCTTTGATATATATTTTTGTGATTTTGAAGACCAAAACCTGCCATAACTTCTGCCTTCCCTGATACCAGGGGGTCCAATATTTCCTATGCATTTTTATCCCAACAATAACCCTCCTGGTTACATTGTACCTTGGCTCACTTTTGCCTCTTGGAAATACAAAGGACCTTTAAAAATAAGAACCAAGAAAGATTATGTAAAGGTACAAATTTCCAATGATGAATGTCATTATATTGTATACCTAAAATGTACCAATAAAATTTATTAAAAAATTGAACAGTGAAACTGGAGTAAAATCATTAAAATCATTACTGTTTAGTTAGTATTTAATAGATACTTTATACTGAATTTTTGAGCATCAGTTTAAAATGGTCAAGACCTTTAGGGGTATCTGAGGGTTAAATGACAGAACCATCAGTAAACACGTACAAGAAGTAGAATCTGGATCTGTGTAATGCCATAGTCCTTGGTCCTTGTGAACTGCCTCCATGAATGTAGGATGGCTTTGGGAGATATTTATGCTGGTGACAGAGAGGACTTACAGCAAAGAAGAGATCAGTCTTTCATAGCAAGGGAAAGACATCATGGAGAATATAAAAAGGTATGATAAATGAGGAGAAAGCAGATGAAAGGTCAGACATGAGCTGAATATTCCTATTGTTGAATATGGCCTAGAGGATTTATTGTAGAAAAGTTCAAGAGTTAGGCAAGTTCAGATGCCAGTGGATATAAGCACATAATACCTTATTTATGACATGGCTAAAGATAGGGTGGACCTGTGGAGAAATCAGAGAGGAGTGGACTTCTGCTGCATGGTGGGGTGGATCTGTGGGAAAATCAGAGAGGGATGGACTTCTGCTACATAAATAAGGAATTTATATTGAAGGGAACTTTCTTTTAAAGGGGTATAGAGTTTTTCCCTTTGATTCTTTAGCTAGACGTTTCCATCCCTATATTTTTGTATCAGAAAGAGTCCTCTTATATCATCTGTAGTATTATTTTATGAAGTTCCTTAATGGATTTGTGAGTCTCTTTTGTGTTGCTACAACAGAATACCTGAGACTGAGTACTTTATGAAAAAAATTTATTATAGGTATGGAGTCTAGAAAGTCCAATATCAACATGCTGGCAGCTGATGAGGCACTTCTTGCTGTCATGGAAGAAGGGATCACATGAAAAGAAAAGGAGAGCAGCTAAGCTCGGATCCCTTTTCTTTTTCTTCTAAAGCCAATAATCTCATGATGGAGTCCTTTCTTATAACCTCTTCTATCCTTTACTAACCTACTAAAGCAGTGGTGATGAACCCATGGCATGGGGGTTATTTGTTTTTCTTTTAAGACAAAAGATGTAAATGTATGAGTTGTTTTTTCTAAACTAAAACCTCGGTATCCACGTTAAATTACAGTGTTGACACTTTGCAATAAATAAGTGGGTTGCAGTTTGGGCACTCGTCTCTAAAAGGTTCGCCATCACTGACCTAAAGGATCCATCTCTAAATAGCATTAATATTTGAATTTGGGGATTCCCTTTCAACACATGAACTTTCTGGAAACACATTAAACCATTGTAATGAGTAGCAATGCTTAAGTATTGTTTTCTCACTTTTTTGGGTCACAAACATCCGTTTAGATCTTTAGTTTGACTTTTTAGGAACTTGTTGATGATAATGCTAAATGTACACTAACTTGTTCATCTGAGGAGTTGATCATCAGTTGGGAGCTTTTGAGCCAGAATATTCCTCCCAGGGAGAGTAGAAGAAAGGAACAAACTGTTTGAAACAAAACAGAAAAAGAACCAAAAGAGCAAAACAAAATAAAACTCAGCGGAACTCTGCATGAAACACTGCCTGCAGCCATTTGTTCCATTTTTTTAACCTGAGGAAACCCTCACTTTTTTATGTAGATATAACATTGTTGTTAAAAAAAGGCTTAAGTGTAGATTAAATCCTATATTCTTAGTTTAAGCATGTACCCTCCAGTTTTATTTATCACCACTCTTCATGTATCTTAAAGCTTTGCCCACGAAAGAGACTTAGATTTCATCTTCAGAGACTTATGTATTTTTACATGTTTATTCAAATCCCAGAAAGGAAAAACCTAGGGATTGAAAGCCACTAAGACAAATGAACAATTCTGTTTACCTAAGTGCATTGTGTAAAGAAAAATAATAATGATTTTGTTGTTGTGGCCAGAATTTGATGCTTTAGGAGTAACAAATAAGAACCATAATAAATGAAGTCTGGGAAAATGGCACTATAGTATTTTTATAAAAAATAGTTTACTATATTTCATCAGAAGTATTTAAAATATTTTTATTATTTCTGTAGATCTCCTATTTTCACCTTTTCAGAGATTTTTTTAGATATTTAAGATTTTACTTTTAATTGATATATTTATGAAGTATTTTAGTACATTTTGTATTTATGTGGTATAGTATTTCAATATGTGCATACATTGTATAATAATACAATCTGAGTATTTAGTATATACCTCACTTTGTACATTAAACAATTCTTTCTGGTAAGAATGTTTGGAATCCTTGCTTCTAGCTATTCTGAAATATGCAGTACAACACTTTTAATTATAATCATTTTGCTGTACAACTGAACAGTAGAACTTATGCATCTTATCTAACTAAGTAATTTTCTACTCATTGACTAATCTCTTCCTATCTTCCCTTCCTAGCCTCTGGTAACCACTATTCCACTCTTATATGAGATTAACTTCTTTATCTTCTACAGATAAATGAGCTTGTACAGTATTTATCTTTGCATCCCTAGTTTATTTTACTTAACATGATGTCCTCTAGGTTCATTCATGTTGCTACAGATGACAGGCTTTTATACTTATTAAATATTGTTTCATGGCTGTATGGTAATACCATTGTGTATATATACCACATTTTTTATTGACAGACATTTTAAATCAATGATTAGAAATCCAAGTCTCTATGTTAAACAACATGATGAAACCTTTCTGTTGGAAGAGTGAGTTTAATTACTTTCAAATGAAGAACTATTTAGTCAAATTGTTAATACAGTAGAAGATATTTCTTTTTTTAGTAATAGGTTTAAGTCTTTTTCTTTAAGTAAATCGCTGGACATTTACCTGATGTGCAGTTTACTTTAAAAAAACATTTATTTGTGGTTTATGGGACCATACAGCAAACATTTGATATAGTATATCCAATAAAATAACTTAATAATTTGTTAGAGGACAATATGTTTTTTCTTATAGACCATTCAAAATAATATCAATCCACTTGACATTTTTAACAATTGGACAAATAGAGCATATGGGGGATCTGTGCTTTCTTCTTAACCACCAACTGTTCCATATGCATGAGGAAAATAGTTTTTTTTTGTATTAAATTCTTTTATTGGTACATTGTAGGTATACAACACAATTACATTTCTCATTGACAATTGTACCTTTACATAATACATCTTGGTTCTTATTTTTTCCCTATTCCTAGCCCTCCCTCCACACCCTCCACCCTTCCCTATTTACAAAGACTTTATTTCCATTTTTTCCATTTCTCAGCATTTTTCCTTTCCCTTCTTTCCTTTCCCCTGCCCCTCCCACTACTCCTACCCCTTTGGACCTTTTCTTCCTATTTTACATTATCGATTATTCATTCTAATCATTGGTACATTTTAGGTATACAATATAATGACATTCATCATTGGAAATCTGCAACTTTACATAGTCTCTCTTGGTTCTTATTTTTCACCCTTGCCCAGCCCTCCGTTCAACCCCTCCAGTCCTCCCTATTTACAAAGATTTTGTTCCTATTTTTCCATTTTCTCATATTAATCCCATTCCCTTCTATCCTTTCCTCTAGCCCTCCCACTTCCTTCCCCTTTGCCCCTTTTCTTCCTATTTCACATTACCTATTATACATTTAGTCCTTATTTACACTTTCAGTTTCTCACACCAGAGAAACTATTCTATATTTACACGTGTATCCTATTTATTTCACTTAAGAGTATTGCCTCAATGTGCATCCACTTAGCTATAAATGTCTCTAATTTCTCATTTTTTATGGCTGAGTAGTACTCCATTTTATTAAAAAAACACATTTTCTTGATCCAGTCTCCAGTTGATGGGCATTTGGGCTGTTTCCAAGTTTTAGCTATTACAAACTGTGCTGCTATGAACATGGGTGCACATATATCACTGTGGTATGATTCTTTTAATTCTTTGGGGAAGATCCCCAGCAGTGGAATAGCGGGGTCAAATGGGACAGGAAAATAGTTTTTAATATTATTATTTTTAAAGGCTATCTATGTGATTAAAAAACAAAGTATTTATTAGTAGTCAAAAGAGACTATTCCTGTGTCTCATTCTGGCACTTAAAAGACCATGTAACTTTGTTTAAATATCTTTTTCTTACCAAGCCCTTTCTTCATCTATAAAATAATAGTGTTTGGATTAAATAAAATTTCCAACATCAGAGATTTCACACAACAGAAATAATCTCTCTCTATATTTTTAGATGTATCTATATATATATTATTAGATATCTGTATATATCTATTTCTAATCTATATCTCCAATATAGATTGGGCAACTTTCTGTTTGTCAAATAGTGACAGATAACTTACCTTGACAAATTGCCATCATTACTGCCCCCATTCCATCCAAGAAAGTGTACTGTAACTTCAAGAGTTGTGAGTATATTCTCAGAATAACAGACATTCACATTCACGTTCATTGTGCGCATTCAACAAATTGAGCTTTTTCAAAATTCCCCACATTGTCTTTACTTTTCTCATCTTTACTTTTCTCACTTTGATGCAAATGGTGAATGCTTTTGTAAGGAGTGGTAGCAAGTTTGGGACCCTTATTTGGGAACTTCTGGGCTATTTTTATATCTAGATGCAGGTATGCCTATAAGATCTAAAGTTCTTTGATTTTTATTATTCCAAGTTTTCTTCCTTCCTTTAAGCATAAATATTTCAGGGTAGAGAAAGAAGTAACAGGTATTATCAGACTTTGATTTTTTTTTAAAAATCCTTGTGAGGACTTTTATCATACTTCCCACAAAATCAACGGTATTTTAAAAGATGGTTTGAGCTGACATCTTGTGAGAAGGAAGGACATGGAGATTGGAGATGCTGACCTGAATAAAATCCAAGTGGGGGAGCCTTATTTTTCCTTCATTAACTCCCACTGAGAAAACGAAGCAGAGAGGTGAGACTTGAGGTTTGCACAGTGACATAAATATGTTATAGATTTCCCAGCTAGTAAGTATTGATTGATGCAGTGGAAAGTGGTGGTGCACACCTGTAATCCCATCACTAAGGAGGCTGAGGCAAGAAGATCGCTTTGAGTTCAAGGCTAGCCTGAGCTACATTGTGAGTTCAAAGGAAGCCTGAAGTACATATCAAGACCCTGTCTCAAAAAAAAGTGTGGATTGAATGAATGTCCATTTCATGCCATTAACTCTTCCTCCTGATTCAAGTACTTAAGTTAGGCTTATGATGTTCTGAAACTATTTTTATTTGAGAGATTATTACACTTAATGCTGAGATTAGTGCATCATCTAATAGAACACATTGAACCACCAAGATGGCCATAGGAATTTCTTTTTAGAATTCAGCACTATATTTATAGAGACATTGCCAATAGAGGAAGCTGCTCTAAGATCAGTCAAGAGATATTGTGTATCATTTTAGTACATTTTTGTTTTGTTTTATTTTTCTGCTTGTACACTTGAACATTTTTTTTCTTTTGAAGCTCCTTAAATCCCAGATGAAACTAGTTCTTAGAAGTTGTTCTCCTTTATAGGATTAATTTTAAAAGGAATAAAAGATATAATATGAAACAAATATCTAAGCCATTTGATTACATATCAGATTTTAAATGTAAAAGAACTAGCTGTGACTTTCAAAGATTATTTTGGGAATTTGTTCTTCTAAGGCATATTTTTGTCATTTGCCTCTCACACATTTCCTCATCATTTTTCTTAATAGAAGTGCGTACAAGGCAAACAGCCCAGTTTCACTAATTGTCCTTGCTTGGTTTGTGCCTAATCAACACCAGGTGCTGTAATTTTTACATACTGACATGCTTTGTGAATGGCCCAGGAATATCAGAGGGAGAAATCTCCTTTAGTAGATTTAAACCATGTCAGGTTATGCTTTCTATTGACTAAAGCCAAAATGTTTAAATATGAGACTGAAAAGCCCATTTAGTGTATCTTCATTTTGCTGTGTATTGACACATACTGAAATTTAATTTCTACAGATCTTGTAATGGATAGAGTAGGTTAGGCATTCAAAGACAGTTAAAACAGAAGATGAGTGTTACACTTCATAAGTTAACTGTCTAATTTGGAAGTTTTTTTTTTGTTGTTGCAGTAGGTGGCTTTACTACGATTTAATGGTTCAAATTTAAGTTTGATCTGTATTCCTTTCACAGACAACATTCACGTGTCGATTGATTTTCTTTTTTTAAATGCTTGTGGATAAGCCTGTAGCATAGTTAAAAAATGCTTACATTTATTTGTGGATTATTGATGATTTAATTTGTCATGATCTTAGGAAGATAAACTAGGAAAGCAATTTGTACTTGTATGATTTGGGGGCCTTTTGGAGGCATACCAGTTATCATTGTTCTAGACACTTTTAAGATTTTAGCACATTTCTACCATGTTATATTTTAGAGAGAATTTATAATATACATGCATTGTAGGTGGACTAGGCCCTTTTTTTTTTTTCTGAAATAGTTTAACATGACAGTGTTTGGTTTTCCATGAAGTGAAGTAATGTCATGAAGAGGAAAAGATTCTTTGCTCTCAACTTTGCTTTGTTGTACTATTAGTTTTCAGGTGTCACAATTTCACAGGATCTTCTTAATTGATGTAGACTAATTTGAGTAAATAGCTCATTATTTGTTCTAACACACACACAGACCAGATACACACATTTCCAGGTTATATATAATATATAGATCCTAGTTTATTTTAACAACTAAATCAAAAGCTTCTGTTTGATAACTTATCCTTTATAGATGATAAGAGATACTAATAATTTGTCCCTCTTCTCTGGTTTCATTTTCTGATGTCACTGAAAATATGCCAGTATAGAAATACGAAATAGTCTTAAAGTTTTGTAAAGTTTTATTCATTTATTCTGTTGCAACAGTATTTATAGATAACTTGCACCATTCATGTCTTTTGTTCTGGTTTTGGGGTACTAGCACTTCTCAACTTGTAGTTGGCTGATTAGGACAGACATGAAAATTAGTGATTATCTTACATAATATGATAAACAAAGCAGAGGGCATTATGGGACAGTCAAAGGTACAGGCTTACTTTTCAATTTTAAATAGAGATTAGTGAGGATAGAGTTTATCCATTTCAGATAAATCAGTCCTTAGAAGTTTAAATAGCAGAAAACATGCCCACAATTTAAAAAATGCAAGACGTAAGAACTTTCCTTTGACGTGGAAATATGAATTGAGTACATCTAGACCAGATCTTCAGAAATATGAGAATTACTATCATGATAAGAAATGTCTTGAACCCATTCATTTCATTCATGATAGTAATGCAATACTTTTTCCTCCCAACTCTTTGATGAGGTATTGTACAGTGTTTCAAAAGCAAGCACACAGAACTCATTAAAGAACATTGATTTCTTTGATTTGGTGGAAACTGTCTAGCTTGTTCCAATTTCGTTTTATTACTACATCATAGGTTGCACTGATAGATGGCAGCATCGTATGTCTCTACTTAAAAATGAATAAATAGTGAAAGTGGTACATTTTCTCTGATTATTGTTTGGCCTATTTGGATGTAAAAAAGAGGTTCTTCCAAGTTTTTACCATGGAATGATGACTGATTTATCCCATGTCACTTCCTTTAGGGAGGAAAAGGATGACTTGGGGCAGATATCTGAAAGAATCATTTGTCCTCTGTTGCACCAGTGTGTTCTCATCCAAATTCAAGAGCGCTGGTATGACAGGAGGTGAGAAGGGGAAGGAAGGCAGAGAAGCATAAGGGAAGCAAGAAGATGAGAGACAAAAGTAGGCCTTCAAAAAAAATAAATGGTTTCCCTGTCAGTGCAGTGTAATGAAAATGAAATCAGTGTAGGCTGGTCTCATTTCCCTCGTCATGCCTAGCCCCAAATACTGCTTTAAATAAAACATATTTCTTTTATTTCCCATTTCTTGCTTGCTAACTTAAAGATAAATTACTTGCTTGCAAGTGCAGTGAAAAGGAAATAAAATCAGTAACAGGCAGTGCCCAAAATGCCCCAGCTGCTTAACGGTCTGGCCTTGAGCGATACACAGTTTTTATGGAAAAGTTTTACTGTTCTGCTGTTAAGGAAACAAAAGCAACCTCCCCAGCTCCACCCCTAATTTTCAAAAAGAAATAAAAGCAAAGAAAAGTCAAAAATCGGAATCAAAGCTGAAAAAACCCAGATCAATTCAGAATCATGTGTGTAGTTGTTTCATGTGGTCGCTGTGGGCAGCATTAACGATGTGAGAAGAGCATCGCGGGGCCTCCACTGCTGCACTTGCAGGCAACATGAGCTCCAGGTCAGAGTCCTGAAGCCAGGGATCAGTGGCTGGTAATTAGACTCATGGGTGCTTCTGGGTAGGCAACTGGATAAGCAATTAAATACTTTGTGAGTGGCAGTTTGGGGCACTCTCAGAGGTTGGCAATAAGGCAGCTCTGTAACTGAAGTAACGAGGAAGTTCAACACATGGGGCAGGACATTTTAGGAAGTAGCAAAAAAAAAAAAAAAAAAAAGAAAGAAAGTAAAAACAGTTTCAGAGCAAAATTATATCCTATTAAAAATAATATGAGCCATTTGGTGGGTCTACCTTCCTGGGCCTGACACTAAGCTTAGACTGTACATCTATAGTTTCTTTAATATTTAGAATAATACTTCTCAAAGTATAGCATGCATCAGATTCACCAGGAAGGCAAGTAAAAAAACACAGGTTGTTGAGCTCCGTTCCCAGAGTTCTCATTCAGGGAGTTTAGGATGAGGGTTGAGAATGGGCTTCTGTAGTGAATTTCTAGGTGAAGCTGCTGTTTCTCTGAAGACTATTTTGACAACTGCTATCTACATAAGAATTCCTAGTGGCTGTGGTAACAATACAAACTTTCAGCACCCACTGTGTGCTAGGCACTTTGTTAAGCAGTTCACATCTGCTGTCTCATTTAATTTAAAAAAAAACTTTGAGTATGTCACTTATTTTCTTGAAATATAGAAGTGTAGGCTCCCACAAGCCAAAGAACTTGCCCAATCCATAAACATGACAAGTGATGGAGCAAGCATTTGAACCGAGGTGTTGATCTCTAAAACCCATGTTTTAATTATTATACCAGAGAACTTTCCACTGTCTTGTTTTTTAAGAAAGCTTGATTCATATTTCTGATCTATTCTGTCTCACAAGAAATGAATGGAAAGAGCTATTGAAGAGGATGATTTTTTTTTTTTACTTACCAAGAACCATGAAAATATGACAGTGAACTCTCTTAGTGAATTTTTGCCTTGACATTAAGACATTTCATTGTTATGCTACCAAATATACTAATTATCTGCCATGGACCTGCTGACCTTTCATTGTGTTTACTTTCCAATACCCAAGAAAGAACTGTGAGATATAGACTTCCTGGGAAGCGTGGTGTAAAGATGGCTGAGAAGGCCAGGGCAGACTTCATGAAGGAGGTGGGATTTGAGCTGAGTCAGTGGACCTAGGGCTATGAGGAAAAAGGAAAAAGTTGTAGGGTTCTCTATTGTACATTTATATATGTTCAGTGAAAAAGTGGCCCAACCTAAGGGAAAGTGGCAAGGGAAGAAGCAGAGGGATAGTGATGTTGAGTCAAATTGGGACTGGATTGATGGCCAGGATGAGAAGCTGAGGTTACAAATGTTTGAACCAACTCTATGTAAGAAAAAAACTGGTTAAGATGAATGTACTTCTTTTCTGTTATTTTTTACTACTTCTTTGATTATGTCTTATGTACAACTAATCATCATTTTCAAAGATAGTTATTGACCATTTACTAGATAATAGGTAGTAGGGCACGTTGTGTGTATGTTGGACCAGGCACTAGAGAGAGACATAAGGGACAGAGAGAGACATTGCCTTCAGAGTCCTTACAATGAAGCTACTCAATGATTAGCAGTATCAATATTAGGCACCACCAGGGGTTTAGAAATGTAACATTCCAGGTACAGCCTGGATTGACTGAATCAGAATCTGCACTTAAATCTCCAAGGAAATTTATAAGGACGTTAATATTTGAGAAGCAATAGATAGTTCAACTTTTAATACTTTGCTTTTTTCTTATGCACTGAAATTATCATTGTTTGTGAAGGACAGTCTGAATTGGGAGATGAATACATTTCCTTGAAATGTGTTTTCTTTTTTTTTTTTTATTAAATTCTTGTATTGGTACAATGTAGATATACAACACAATTACATTTCTCACTGGGAATTGTACCTTTACATAACGCATCTTGGTTCTTATTTTTTCCCCATTCCTAGCCCTCCCTTCATGCCCTCCACCTTTCCCTATTTACAAAGACTTTATTTCCATTTTTTC
>NW_004624750.1:25317393-25340150 GCF_000247695.1 Heterocephalus glaber | reverse complement strand
GTTGCTGTAGGTGATCTGGAAGTCTGGTTTTGAGACTTATTTACATGTTTTCTCATTTCGACTGGGGCGGGGGGCTGTTAGCCCCTGCACGGATTACCTTCTCTGAGCTGGGAGAGGTGGGACAGGGTCCAGGAGTAGTGGTAGGGATGGTGACCCAAAAGCCCTTTCCTGTGGGCTGGGAGCAGCCGGAGGGATGGTGTCTGGGTAGCCCCTTCCTCTGGACCAGGAGCAGTGGGCTGGCGGCTCAGAAACCCCTACCTCTGGGCCAGGAGCGGCGGGACAGAAAGTGGCCCAAAATCCCTCTCCTCTGTCCTGGGAGCAGCAGGAGGGATGGTGACTGGGAAACCCCTTCCTCTGGACCAGGATCAGTGGGACAACGGCTCAGAAACCCCTACTTCTGGCCCGGGAAGAGTGGGACTCAGTACCTTGGTCTGGTGGTCTGGTGTCCTCTGTGTCTTTGTAGTGTGGAATCAGGTGGCTGCTTGTCTGCAGCGGGGTGATTCGGCGTCTTCCGTGTGACTGGGGACCTCGGTAGGGCTTGCACAGACCTTGTGTTTTCAAAATATAGAGAAACTTATGTGTGTAATGGAAATTAATCACTGGTTGCTAGGCCTTGCTTGACTAAATACTTCCCATAATGGGGAGCATGTTCAGTATCTGGGTATTGTCCCTCCAGCTCCTAACTTAGGACAAAGGAATTTGGTGATGCTTAGTGAAGTCTGATGGATTATGCAAATGATAGAGAGACTTGTACAAATTAAATCAGAAAATACAGAGTGTTTTGAATATTTACTTCTATGTATTGATCTCTTACAATACGATTTGTAGCTGGGATAAAACAGTAAGGAAAGATATTTTGAGGAAATTTGAAATTTGTCTGAATTGGGAAAGTTAAAAATTAGGAGTTTGGGATGAGGAGAGAGTAGCACTCCAGGTAAAGGTAACTGAGGTTTACTTTTAGAAAAGAAGATGGTTTAAGAGGACATTGTGAAGTATTTGTGGCAGTAATGGGGCTAAAAAGAGTTGCTCAGCATTACTAAAAATTTTTGTTCTATGCCGTAATAGTGAATGGACATGGGTTGAAGGGATTCAGTAATAGAAACTCACAAATCTCAGATGAAGTGAATAGACAGGAGTGGGTCTAAGACTGTGGTGTTAGTAAATCCTGTTTGATCCTCTTGCCCACATAAACTGAATACATTTCTGAAGATAAAAATGGGAACAGAATCTCTCAATACCATGACTGATTCAGTGATTTGGATTTGGGTCCGAGGTGAAGTGTTATAGTAGTCCTCATTTGTTTGCAGTTTTGCTTTCCACAGCTTCATTTCTGCAAGGCCAATTACAGTCTGAAAATTTTAAATGGAAAATACCAGAAATCAGGATTTTATATGTTTTAAATTGCATAATATCCTGTGTCACGTGTTGAAATATCTTGCTACCCCACTTCATCTGATTGGGGATATGAATCATCCCTTTGTCCAGAATGTCTGTGCTGCATATGCTACCTACCTGATAGTTGGTAGCTGTCTAGGTTATCAGATTCACTGTCATGGTGTCATAATGTTTGTGCTCAAAGAACCCTCATTTTACTTAATAATGGCCATAATCTACCAGAGGTATGATACTGGCATTTCAGATTTGCCAGAGAGAAACTGTAAAATGCTTTCTTCACTGAAAAGGTGTAATGATTTTTTTATTCATTAAATTTATTGGTACATTTTAGGTATACAATATGATGACATTCATCATTGGGAATTTGCACCTTTACATAATCTCTCTTGGTTCTTATTTTTTCCCCATTCCCCTGCCCCTTCAACCCCTCCACCCCTCCCTATTTACAGAGACTTTGTTTCAGTTTTTTCCTTTTCTCATATTTTTCCTTTCCCTTCTTTCCTTTCTCCTACCCCTCCCACTTCCTCTTCCCCTTCCTTTTTGTACATTTTCGTCCTATTTCACATTATATATTATACATTTTGATCCTCATTTACACTTTCAGTTTCTCACACCAGAAAAACTATTTGGTATTTACACGTGTGTCCTATTTATTTCACTTAAGAGTATGGCTTCAATGTGCATCCATTTAGCTATGAATGTCTCAAGTTTCTCGTTCTTTATGGCTGAGTATAGTACTCTGTTTTATAAAAAAAATCCACATTTTCCTTATCTAGTCAAGAATTGATAGGAATTTGGGCTATTTCAAAGTTTTAGCTATTACAAACTGTGCTGCTATAAACATGGGTGCTCATATATTGCTGTGGTATGATGCTTTTAATTCTTTTCGGAAGATATCCAGCAGTGGAATAGCTGGGTCAAACAGGACCTCTAATCATAGTTTTTTGAGGTATTTCTGTACTAATTTCCACAGTGGTTGTATCAGTCTAGACTCCCACCAACAGTGGAGAAGGGTTCCTTTTTCCCCACATCTCTGCCAGCATTTGTTATTGGTTGATTTCATGATAGCAGCCATTCTTTCTGGAGTGAGGTGGAATCTCAGGGTTGTTTTCATTTGCATCTCTTGAATGACTAGTGATGTTGCACAGTTTTTTCATATTTTTTTTGCTGTTTCTACTTCTTTGTTTGAGAAATGTCTGTTCATTTAAGATGCCCATTTTTGGATTGGGTCTTTAAATTTGGAAGGTCTGATATTTTAGAGTTCCTTATATATTCTAGATACTAGACCTTTGACTGAGGAACAGCTGGTAAAAATTTATGTGGGTTGTCTCTTCATTTTATTTGGTGGTTTCTCTTGCTGTGCAGAAGCATTTTAATAAGATGAGATCCCAGTTATTGATTCTTTGTGCTAGTTCCCATACAACTGAGGTTTTGTTCATAATGTCTTTTCCTATGCCAATGCCTTTAAGAGTTCTACCTAACCTCTCTTCCAGCCTGATTAATGTTTCTGTTTTAACATTTAGATTTCTGATCTATTTTGATTTTAGTTTAGTGCATGGTGATAGATATAGGCCTAGTTTTAATCTTTGGCAAGTTGAAACCCAATTTTTCCAGCACCATTTATTAAAGAGGCTATCTTTCCTGCAGTGAGGGTGTTTGGTTCCTTTGCTAGAGATGAGGTGGTTGAGTATGTTTAGAGTTGTTTCTACATCTTCTGAGCTGTTCCACTGGTCCTCAGGTCTGTTTCTTTGCCAGTACTATGCTGTTTTTATTACAATAGCTTTGTAGTATAGTTTCAAGGTGGGAATTGTGATACCTCTTACCTTGTCTTTGTTGCCTAGAATTGTTTTTGCTATTCTTGTTCTCTTCTTGTTCCAAATGAAATTTTGGATTGTTTTCTCAAGGTCTGTGAAGCACGCTTCTGGAAGTACAATTAGGATTACATTAAATCTATATAGCAGTTTTGGAAGTATGCCCATTTTCACTATATTGGTTCTTCCTACCCAGGACCAAGGGATATCTTTCTGTTTTCTGATATCTTCTATCTCTTTTTTCAGAGTGCTCTAGTTTTCAGAGTAGAGGTCTTTTATTCCTTTTGTTAGATTGATTCCCAGGTATTTCATTTGTTTGGATGCTACTATGAAAGGAGTTGTTTCTCCAGTTCCTCTCTCAGTGTGTCTGTTGTTTGTGTAGAGGAAAGCTATTGATTTTTGTGTGTTTACCTTGTATCCAGCTACTCTACTGAATTTGGTTATTAAGTCTAGAAGACTTCTGGTGGAGTTCTTAGGGTCTTCTATATGAGTATCATGTCATCTGCAAATAATGACAATTTAAATTCTTCATTTCCTATCTCTATTTGTTTTATTTCTTTTTCTTGTCTAATAGCTGTGGCTAATGTTTCCTGAAAAGGTGTAATGGTTTTTAAAAAATCATTTGATGAGGTTGATAAGATCTATGGTAAGTTATTTTTAATCTCTTACTGCTTTGCTGTAACTATGTATGTACAGGAAAAGATACTGTATATAAAGTTTGCTACTATGTGTTTTTAGGCACCCACTAACTCTCGGAATATTTCCCCCAAAGATATGGGGGTAGTACTGTATTTTGAGCATTGGTCATTTTATAGTATTTTTCTACTAAGGTTGTTTTATTTATTATTATTATTTTTAAATTTTTTTATTTTTTGGTAATGGGGATAGAACTCTGGACCTTGCGCTTATGGAGCAGGCAATGGCACCACTGAACTAAATCCCTAGCCCTCTACTAAGGTTGCATAAACTTCCTCTTTGAAACCATGGTACAGGAAAAGCATAGGTTTTTTTTAAAGCATTATTGGGCTTGATAATTCAAATTTAAGTGACAGTACATGGAGGAAAGTGATGTTATGTGTTCCAGCTATTTGAAGATTAAAGCCAACCTTTAGGTTTTTTAAAGCTAGTGTTATGGGTATCACTTTAGTTTTATTGAGAGTCCTCTGAATGGTCTTCCTAATTACTCTCTTCTTTTAATTTTTTTTGAAGTGAAAAGAGAAGAGCAACAGTGATTTCTATGACTAGAATTGTATTTCAGGGGAGCTGCATAAAACAGTAACAGTACAGTGCTCATGGAGAGTAAAAATTCTCTGTGTAATATATTGTTCAGCAAATCATTCATCATCATAATTGCCATACTTGACACTTTACTCATTTGTAGATTTTTCCTTTCTTCCCAGAATTTTTTTTCAGTAAAAATGATTTAAAGAGTACCTATAGGGCTCAATTCGATTGCTCATGATAGAACAGGGACAAGAACAGCGTATTTTCCAAATCCACTCCCACTTGAAGTCTAGTTTTTTTGCGTGCATATTCCTGAGAATCTTGCCAAATACAGCATTTTCTTTGTATTCTCTTGAGGGTGAATTGTAGATGCTGGCAGGACATTTCAGGGAGCACATTCTATTACTACTGTATCTGTTTTTCATCTATTTCAGGAAGATTCAATTTTGAGCTGCAGACATTAAGTACAAATGGACCAGTGGCACACATATATGATTTTAGAAATTACTTTGACATTTAAACATCTTTTATTTCAGTCTTTTTGTGAGGTGCTAGAGACCTAAAGAAGGTAGGAACCAACAGAAGAGACTTGGTACCAAACAACCTGTGTATTTGGGTCAGCATGGTAAGAAGACTCTTTCACAACCTGCCAGCTCCCTCCCTGAACACATAACCACCCAGTGAACCATGAACAACTCCAGGACAATGACAGTATCATACTCAGAGAGTCCTTTCCCATAAGAACTTCAGATGTAGGAATTTTAAGGTAAATAACAGAGTTTATTAAATAAAAGACTTAGTAAAATATTTTCGAGAAACTGTGGCAGAAATTCAGAATGTTCAGGTTTTGTATCTCTGATGATTACATTTTTTAGCTCTAATTTGGAGACAGTTTTTTAATGAGTGGACAGAATATTTGAAATTAGAGCTGCCTTGAAATTCCCAGGGTGTGTGATTTCCATCTCTATATTTCTGTTAAAGAGTAGGTTCACGAGAAATTATTCAAAAAATGCCCAGTGAGCAAGTGAGATAATATATTTAACACATTTTTGAAAAAAGAAGTAAAATTTGTAAATTCAGTGTGATTCTCCTTAGACATAAGCATATTTAAGAAGTCAAGAATGGAAGTGGATGTGTAGGCTAGGAGGAAAAAGTATTTATGGTGAGGCAGGAGATGCAGTTTATTTTAGCTGCCAGTAAAAGGGAAAAAGATTTTTAACATTTAAGAACTTAACGTTCGTTATCCCTTCTAAAATCCCAGAGGCATATTTTATTTATAATTCTTTTACCAGTGGGAAACTAAAGTTCAGAGACATCAATTCCAAACCCTATGCTGCTTTACTTCACACTGTCTTATGTTAAAAAACTGTAAAATCATAGACCATCTAAAGAAAATCAGCAGTTAACAGAATCTCGCCCAATTCTGAAGTTACCCATATTCATTATCTATGAATAAAAATGTTGTAGGAATTTCTTGGATTCTTTTCCCTGATTCTTAATTGCATGGATATCCTTTTTTAGTTCAAATATTGTCTTCTCCAAGAAGCTTGCTTTCTCTGTGCCTCTCAAGCTGGCCCATGGCGTGTCTACATGGTGTATTTTGTTATCCCTTTCTGTGTCTGCTTCCAGGGACCCTGAGCTCTGGCTCCTTGCTCGTCAAAGTGTAGTCTCCAGACTGTCAGCACCAGCCATCTGTGAGCATAATTAAAATGCAGAATCACAGGCTTCCCTCCAGACCTACTGAACGAAAGTCAGCATTTTAAGAAGCTTCCTTAGCAATTTTCTGCACTTAGATTAAGCAACATTGTCCTAGCACATGATAAGCACTTATTTGAGTTGCAGATACAATAGTGAAATACATGTACCCTAGTTCTCTGCTTGAGTTATAGGCAGCTGTGGACTCTCTGGGTTCCTGGAATGGCAGAGCCAGATCTCAAGAGTTGCCTGATAGAGGTCTTACTCTTCTGCTCTCACAGTGTTTTTTTCAGGCAGGTCTGAACTGCATGGCAAGAAGAAAAGGGAGATAGTTACACTCTTCATTCAGGCCAGCATCGCTATAAGCACATACCTGTCTAATTTTCTGATGCTATATATCCCAAGCAGGACCAAATGATTCTCAATACAAACTTGTTTTGATCCCAAGATGAAAGGAAGGCAAAGGTAGATCTAAAACTTAATTTTTAGACCTACTTCAGAGATAATAAAGTTTCTTTCCTTAATTATTTATGGTGTTAGCTTGGTGGTATTTATAGGTTATGATCAGATTCCTTCTTCAAAGTTCATTCTCTAGACTGTATAAATTTAGTTTCTCCAAGTGTGTCTCACATGAGCCAAGTGAGCCAAGTCTGAGATGCATTCTATTCCTCTTTGCTTGCTATGGTTTATCTGTGTTATTCCTAAACTGCTCAGAAGAGTCAGAAGAGTTATTGCTCTTGGCCTTTGGTTGGTTTAGAGTCACGGCTGCTTCTCTGGTTTTATATGCTGTTTCTAATCCGCATATCTGAAAGATGCACTGGGATTATTTCTTATTTTCATTGTTATCCCAGTGCAGCCATTTCAATGTGGTAGGGTGGATAATACAGTTTTTCTGTTGTATGCACTTTGATAGTAACAACACTTTTAGGTAGAAACTTGAGATCTGTGAAAACCTATCCAAAAAGTGAATAAATCCTCAAGTAGATCCTGGGGAAAAAAGTAACTTGCAGAAATTTTGAATCTGCAGGAATTTTCTGCTAATTAGAACTCAAAAATATGTTTCAGATGACTTTTTGAACAAGTGTCACCATGCTTGCTTATGTTTTCACACAGAACGTTGGCAAGAAATGCTTTTTCCTTTTCTTGGCTATACTTATTTGTTAGATTGATGCCAGGATTTTCCTCTGAAGCTTTTTATTGCCAATTTGGGACCTTACATTACCATCCCACATCAGGCGAAAATTCTGTTGTTTTTTAATAAAGAATGGTGATAGTAATTTTTTTCCTGCTTGACAGTTCTTATGACAGTAATCAGGATTGATCTTGTAAATAGAATGTGACCTTTACAGTGGGTATTTCTTAATTAGCACATTTATATGGTAAATTTTAAGTAACTCAAAGAAGTTGAAGAAATATATTCCTAATAGTTAAATTCATCTTCCCAACTGGGAATTATTGATGGCAGAAAAAGAACACAGTGCATTTGAGTATCAGTGTGTGGTGTACAGGGGGCACAAGTACTTGGCAAGGAGGAGTTAGAGTGTGACTTTTGTCTTTGAACCTGTCCTGTGCTAGATTGTTGCCTTTCCGGAGTCACTTGTTAATTCTGAGGTTTTTAAAATTTGATCTCACAAGGGACTAGCGAGGAGCAGTGGTTGATGTATGTAAAACCTTTGCGAATGGTGACGTGCTATAAACATATCAAGTAGCCGCTAATGATGAAGATGTTCCTACTGCTGCTGATGCTAATGTAACTTATGTCCCACAAGGAAGACTTTCTAAATGAATTCTGTAAACCTACCGCACATCTTCAGAGAGAGAAACTCACAGGAGACTATTACTATATAGTATTTCCTCCAAGAATTCCAAGATATAATAATCCATGGCATTTAAGATTTCAAAGAGGAAAAGGCCTATGAGTATTTTTGGTATGAAAATTTTAAGATTTAAGATTTTAAGATTTTAAAGAGGAAAAATTTAAGGTTTGAAAGAGAAAAGATTTTAAGATTTTAAAGAGGAAAGGCCTATGAATATTTTTAGTATGAAAATTTTAGAAATTTTTTTTTGAACATTGGATATTGTGGTGTGATATGTGACCATAATTGCTATCTCATTTTAACTGAATTTCCAACATGGTTGAAAATATAACCTATATAAATATAACCTATATAAAAGTCCACCTTCTTCACACTTCTTGGTTTCTTGGGAGAATCCTCTAATATGTATTTTTAAAAAACAAATATTTACTCTGTTGAAATTTTTAAAAACTTTTATTCCAGCTTTTGCTAATTATTTTTAGTTCTTATTTTACTGAAAATATTGAAGCATTTACATTTAAATTTATCTTTTTTCTTTCTACTTCAACATTTTCTTTCAATCTACAGTAGCTTCACTTACTGTTAGCTCCACAAATGAAGTATCATTTCTTATTAAGACTAGCTTTGTCCACATATGTCTCAATCACACACCTATTGCCCATGCTATTTCAGAATGGGAGTAGACCTTGATAAGACTGCTTAACTTCTTGGACATCTCATGTAACTCATCTCTTAGGCCCGTCAGACTAGTACTGATAGGGGATTTCAACTCTATTTTGCCCTCTGTAGCAGAAATTTGCTTCTATAGTTATCTTTTTCACAAGCATCTTCTATTTCTCCTTCATTGATTTTATTTCCTCTACCTGAGAACAGACATCATCATTCACTGATTTTGTTGTCCCTCAGTCTGCACCCCAAACAAAATAATTGCTTTATTATTTTAGGCACTGCTCATTTACAGGTGAACAAGATGCCGTCTTTGCTTGAACTGGATACTGTGCTACTCCCCCAACCTTTAGGTGTGGGGATGCCTCCTGCTAAAGGATCATATTTGAGTCCCCTATTAAGAAATTTCTC
Source organism: Heterocephalus glaber (assembly GCF_000247695.1). The sequence goes on along the minus strand of NW_004624750.1, from coordinate 25,331,131 downwards.
TTAGCAACAGGATCTTTCGCACCCAAGGTTTGTCCTCCTGAGAAAGAAGTGGTAGGGGGAAGATACAAGACTGGCTCATGTGAAGATAGCAAGGTCTGCTCCTTCTCTCAATTTGTGATGACCCTGAAGAGCCACCCCAGTTCCAGAGCTCTCCTTAGACTGGCTCAGGTTCCAGTTTCAATTGCGTTATAGGTCAGCTGCTTTTCTGTCCAGTGCTGCCTTCCCACTGTCTTCCAGATATGCCTTCTAACTACACCCTCATAGACTTTCTCTATGCAACTGTACTCTGAGAGTTTGTTTTTAGAGAAAAGAATCTAAGATGCTGTCTTTTAGGATTTCATTCTTTAGTGGTATAAAAGTATAAGAAAACCAATCACCAAGTGTAAGTACCATAAGTACCATGGTGGACCTTCAGAGTTATATGAGAACATAAAAGAAAAGTAAAAAAAAAATTCACTTTGGAGTGTGGAACTTAGAAAATTTGAAGGGAATCAGAATTGATGACCTGAAACTTGGAGTAAGTAGAAACTAGCCATTCAGATAAAGGAGTAAAACCAGTCCAAACAGACAAATGTTTTTGTTAAGAGAGCTTGAAATATCTGTGCAAATCTAAATAGAAATGAACCCTTAATAAAATTAGGGAAAAGTGTAGTGGAGTCAAAGTCATGAAAGACTGTGAACAGTGGGCATCTATTGTTTTATTTCTACTTAGTGACCCTTACTCTTTCTTCCACTATTAACACATAGGAATTGCTTTAAAGAACTATGTTAGTTCATACTAGATTTGGCTGTCAGTAACAGACACAAACTACAATGGCATAAATTAGAAATATGTCTTTTTCTCTCTCATGTAAAAGGAATATCGAGGAAGTGAGTTTAGAGCTGTTATCGTGATTTGTGATGTCAGGAGCCTAACTTCACTCCCTGTTTATTCTACTGTGGTGTCTTCCATTCTCAAAGCCACTGGATGATCCAAGATGGCAGCTGGATCTGTCTGTTCCTCCTGCCTTCCAGCCACCAGTGGTAAAGAAGAAGGGGAGAAGGGGTCTGCTCCTTATCTTTAAGTGTTCTTCCCAGAGCTGCATACAAAGACTTCTGTTCATGCACCACTGACCAGAACTTAGTCACATGGGCACACTGTGTGTGGGAGAGTGAGATGTATGAAATCAGAAATGTGATGAAAAGACAAAATAATGTGAATAGCTAGCATTCTCTGCCATAGAAGCTTCCACTTCCCACCAGAGTCTTGTTTGATATCTAGCTGGCCAGTGAATTTAACCCAGTTAAGCATAGGGTGCATCCATGGTCTGCTTGTCCATGGTATATGAACTGATATGATGGGCATTCTGATCAGATAAACCATGTGTTCCTGTAATCAAGAATTTCCTTTTCTCAGCCTATTTCATCAGTCTTGCTTTTGATTTTTGTGACTCAAACTCTGTTTTTTCTTAAGTTCAAAGTTGTTTCTAATTTCCTAACTAATGTACCGTATTATCCATATTAAAGGATTTGACATGTATGGATTAAAGAGTGCATTCATACATTTTTAAGTAGAATATTAATGTTATCAGATGTCTCCTTTGGCATAAAATACTTGAGAATCAGTTGAATTAGAAGAAATTAAGTTCAAAGTGTAGAGAGTTCTGAAACTAGGACACTGATCTAGATGAGAAGTGGTGAGGGTTGAATTTTAAGACAGCAATGAGGATCAAGCCAAAGGGCAGTATTTGAGAGATAGGAGGTTGAATAGGATTTAAATATTATACATCTATGGACTAATAATCTCCTTTAATAGAAGATGACCCTAATGTGTACAAAGACACTTCTAAAAGAAACTTTTAAAAAATGAATAATATACTACTTAAAGTTTTGGACTAATAAGTTATGGGGATATATTCCCAAATTATTTTCAAATGATTTTGGAAGAACAAGTCTGAAAAAGTGACAAGCTACACAAGAACAGAAAATAAGTGTTATGAAAGACTGGAACACAATTCAAAACTCAGTGTTCAAGATAAAAATATGAGTACAAAGAAAAGGCCTTAAAAACTCCCATATTTCTGTGGAGCTATTTAAAATTGGAACTCATGTAGAGAAAGAGTTGCCATATTTGTCACTTTTTTTCTAAGTTGCTAATATGTTTTATTGTTATATTTTGATTTTATTCACTTATTTTATCATTACATATCTTAAAGAGAATCATCATTCTAACTTTTTTGTTAGATTGACAATTACTTGAGAAGTATAGTGTAAAGGAAACAAATTAAATCTACTGTATATAAACATTCATTTTAGTTCCCAGCTAATCATTTCTTTTTAGATGTGCACCCTTAACTAATTTATAGTGTTTTGAACTCTTGGAAAATAAAATAAATTTTCAAGAAGAGAGGAATTTTCTGTTATCTACTAAAATTGAGATATATTGCTTTTCATATAGTGTCTTTGAGTATACTTGTTTGTTTCCTAAAGAAAAAAATAATGATGAGACTATGTATAAGTCATTGAGAAATGGAATTGGAAGAATTAATCTTTTTTATTTTTATTAATTCATGGGATAAGCAATTAATAAATAGAAAATCATTGGTGCATAATCCATATACTTAATTAGTAGATTTAACTCATATCTCCAAGGAAGAATTGTTTCTATTGTCTTTCTTAATATTGGAGAAAGATGAAACTGTACAAATAGGAATTATGACATAGTTATTGGTTTTCTTTCTCTGATATAGTAGCATATAATATAGTTTTATGACATGCTCCTTGGATGAGATTTCTTTCATTTTTTGGAACTCAGCCATTGTAGCAACTAGGCTTTAAGATATTAATTTCCAAGACAATGCCAATAATCACAGCCAATATACAGCATCTATAATGTGCCAGATATTGTTCTAAATGCTTTACACATAGTAATCCTAACATCCTATGAAGTGGGTGCTGTAACTACCCCCATGTTCAAGATAAACAAACTGAGGAATAAAGAGTTTATGTAACTTGTCCAAAGTTACATAGCTATCAGAATTAGGACTCTAATTCAGGCAGTCAGATTTCAGAGTCTATGCTTTTAATCATTATTTTGGTATAGAAAACATATATTGGGAATGTCAACTTGAGTAACATAAAGAAGAAACGAGAGAAAGCACTACCCAATATAACTGTAGAGTTGCAAAGCTAAATATTGTGAAGATTTCCATTGTTCTTGCTATGGTCCTCTGCAGTCTACATTTATTTTTTGTCTTGGGCTGAATAATTGTCAATGTTATTATCTGTTACATTAAATTTAATTTTGTGTATTTCCTCCTGCTTATTGTGCCAAGAACTCATACATTTAATGTTATTTTGGACAGTTTATAACTTATAGAGTACTCTTAATGGATATACTTTCTTATATGATTTTTTAAATCAAAACATGAAATATTCCTATAAATATAGTATTGAGATACTTAAAAGTTCTAAAAGAAACATTAAACTTTCAAAAATGTCTTCTAGTTAATAGATCCTAAAAGGAGAGACTCCTTCTCAGGACAGGAGAACATCTTACTACCATTTATATTGTATTACTTTCACAATTTCACATTGTAAAACTCACCTTGTGATTGTTATTCTTGTATGACTAAACCAGTTTTATGGAAGAATCACATTTAATCTCTTTTATCTTTATTGATTACACATTTATAATTTGTTTTTATTGTATTCACTAATATTTGCTCTTTTGTTTAAGATTTACCAAACATATAGGCAGATTAAAGATGAACTATCTCTTCATTAATATTTCAGTAATCATTCTACAAGAACTTATTGCAAGTAAAACACTGACCCAAATATATTATTGCTTTTGTAGAAGGAGATGAAGAGCTATTATTAGAGTCCTATGATGATTATGTGGACATACATTTTTTAAGCTTCAGTTTCTGCATTTCTGAAATGGACCCAAAGATAGTATCTATGTCCTAGAGTTAAAGTAAGAAAGTGAGAGAATTAAAATGAGCTAATCTGTGTGACACACCAGACATAATACCTGCAAGTAAGTACTTGTTAAATGTAGCTACCATAATAAACACAATATTTAATATTTACCAGAAGAAGGAGAGGTCTATTTATCTTCATGTATTACTGAAAAAATGGAAGCCTGAGGTACTTAAATGTCTTGTCCAATGGCACCAGATTTACAATGGGCCAAGACTGGAGTCCATAAAATTCACTTGTTCATTGATTAAAATTAAACTTGTGTATGCTACTGTGTGTCAGGTCCTGTTTTGGGTTCCAGTAGCAGGATGCATGATGGAAATGAAGTGCGTCCTATGCAAGTGGTCAACATGAGCAAGAGTGTAGTGAGAACCACATGGTGAGGTGAATGTGGAGAGTTACGAGTAGTCAGGTGCTGTTGGTGGTGTAAAAGGCAAGGCAATTAGAAAGTGCTATGTGACCTGGACTATCCCTAATGCATATAGGAGTGGCTGGGTCAGGGACAAGTAGAGGCTACTCTCAGACCCCTGCTCCTGAGCTTGATCTTGCTCTTGACACTCTTACCTTCCTGTTCTGGTTTGGTCAAGCATCATGAGGGGTGCATTGCTTACAGGTGAACACCCTCAGCTGGTCATCCATCTTGTGAGAGTGTAGACCTCAGATAGCATGGTCTACACTTATAAAGAAGCATCAAACAAGAGGCCCATCTTGGCCCTGGGAATGGACTATGGGCCTACCTATATGCTGGAAAATGTTTAATTTATGCTTCACCAACTCTCTGGGTATAGTGAATACATGCACAGTGATTAACATTATTATTTCCATTGATAAATAAGTGAAAGCAATGTAAACAAGTAGAGTACCACTGGTTCATCAGTGATATGTATGATGTTTATACTATGTAATATATAGTTTTTGAATACTGGATGAATATTTCCTCTAACTTTTGGTGACTTCACACATTTAAAAAAAATTTTTTGGGGGGTACCGGGGATTGAACTCCGGTCCTTGAGATTTTGCAGCAGGTGGGGAAACCACTGAGCTAAATCCCTGGCCCCACACATTTAAAATTTAATCTGCATTATTAATATTTTCTCCCTCAATTTCTCATGTGTAGACAATTAAGAATACAATAAAGAAAACTCTAACTTATAGCATTTTATCATCTCTATGATGTAGATCCTCCTAAATGGCTGATTTCAAGCTACTAACATGGTGCCATTGAATGCAGAGCCGGGCAGATGTGTGACAGCACACCACTGTATGACATCTCCATTGTACAGATGTAATAGACATAAATACAAGTACTGGAGATAAATAATAGGAAATAATCAGGGAGTGAAAAGTTTTATTACCTCTATTTTAACATAATTTATTTAAGTTTATATCATTCTCTTTTAATAATGCCCATGGTTAACCTCCAGCTTGAAAATTCTGAAAATTTAACAGTGGACTTCTGTGAACCAATAGTAGTAACCCTGCCTTGGCTGTTTGGTTATGGAATTCAGGTTCTTCGGTATCTAGAGCAATATCTAATACAAAGGGGAAAAAATAAGCTGTAGGTGGGCACAGCCTCTTAACCTCAAATATTTGTTACCACCTGAGGACAGATGCAGCTGGAAAAGAAACCTGCTTTCCCACATTAGAGGATGGTTCTGAGGCCAGATCACGCAGTTCTATCTAATCTGCCTTCTGTATTTCTTAAATAATGACAAATGTTCCTTAGTCAAGTGCAGCTATAAGATAAGCATAACACCACTTGATATAGCATCAATTTTACTCAAAATTTTAAGAAGAAAATCCCTTATTTTTCCATTAAAATAAGAATGAATACATCATGGAATATTATGCAAAATTTGCATTTATTTTTCACAGAAAAACCATATAGAATGGAAATTTTATGGCTCACATATTTGTTTCTGGATTCCTTTGGAAGATTCTATTATTATTCTCTGCTGCTATGGGTTGTTCAGTGGACAACTGAGATCTGTTGGAGAAGCCAACTCCAGCAGTTCACTGTCCACTCTGTTTGAGCTAGGACTCTTTTTCAACAAAGAATTAATGCGGAACCATGACAGAATTTAAGTTTTGAGGGACCTGTAAGAATAGGGAGATAACAGTCTTTACTCAGATCTGTCATTATCGGCTTTGCAAGTTGTCTTCTTACAAAGCAACCAGAAAGAGAAGTACAGGTTGAAATCCAGTAGGTGCACCCTCGACACGTTTGCCAAGATAGAACTTGGGATGGATATGTCTGCCCATTTGAGGTACTTTTGTCTAATTGTTCCTCTTTGTGTCTTTAATGTTAATTCATCTTCCACAAGGGGGTGCCATTTTATAATTTCTTTACCCAGAGTTGGCGCTTGTCTATCAAGCACAAAGTTGACCTAAGGACTAGAGTGTTATGTGCTATAGACATAATTCTTGATTATTGCTGGACGTCCAGTGCCAAACTTAGAGCCTGATGTGGAAGAAGCTCTCATTTATTGAATGAATGAATGAATGAATGATTCCAATGACATGGTAAGATTCATATTTTAAGTATATCTGTTATGGTGCACTGTGTAAAAGATGGTGTATTAGTTTGCAAGAGCTGCTATAACAAAATATAATGACTTAAATGTCTTAAACAAGGAAACTAATTGTCTTAGTTTTGAAGGCAATATGTCTAAGATTGAGGCAGTGCATCCTCTGAGTGCTGTAAGAAAGGATCTGTTCCAGGCCTTTCTCTTTACTCCTGATATTCCTTGCTTTGGAGCCACACAAATGTGGCCCCACATGTCATTCTCTCTGTGCATAAGTCCATGTCCACATTCACCCTTTTCCTAAAAACATCAGTTATATTGGATTAGGGGCCCACATTGCTCTAGTATGTTCTCATCTTAACTAATTATACATGCAATGACTTCATTTTCAAATTCAGGATTAGGCCTGAAACACATGAATTTCTGAGGTAGTTGTACCCATAACAAATAGATTTGGAAGAGCAAGGAGGCATGTCTAAATTAGGGATACTGAGGTCCTGGGATTGAGTAATAAGAGTTGAGATGGAGACAAGGATCTTCTCATTCTTAAATAAGTAATATATTTATCCATAGATGAGACTGTTAATTAGGACACCATTTTATTGAATATTGTATGTTATCTATTACTATATAACATGTTTCTTCAAAGATGTAGTGGCAACATTTATTACTTCATAGTTTAATTAGTGTAGGTCAGTGATCTGAACACATTTAGCTGGGTTCTGTGGCTCCAAGTTTTTCATGAGGCTGGAGTTAACTAAGCTTCTCTCGGGGAGGAGCTCCTACGAAGTCACTTGTGGTTGTTAGAAGGAAGCATTTTGCTATGAACTACTGGACAGAGGGCTTCCATTCCTTGCTGGGATTAGGGACTGTCTGTTCTTTGTCACAGTGGGGTTCTCCATAGGACAACTCACAACATGACAACTGGCTCTGTAAGAATGTGCAAGTTAAAAGAAGCAGAGTGACTACAAGACAGAAATCAAAGCCTTTTGTAACCCAATCTTAGAATTGACGTTCCACTTTTGTGATATATGTTCTATAGAAACGTGCTACTAGGCCCAGCCAGTGCTCCAAAGGAGGAGGCGTGAACAGCAGTGGGCAACAATTACTAGGGGCCACTATGGTAAGGCTGTCTGCACACATGCATAATTGTTAATGTGAGTTAAATTTTCCCTTGAGGTAGTTGCTCAGCTTTAAAAAATGTTAATTGACAAGGAAAAATTATATATACTTACAGTATATGAGATGATGTTCTTACACATATTTTGGAATAGCTAAATCAAATGTATATAGGTATACTAACATACTTTGTTGTGGTAACAGCACCAAAAATTTACTCTTGGCAGTTTAGAAATATATCTGTATGTGTCAGTCATCTTAGGTCTTTTACCCATTAGCAGTAGCAAGCCTTGGTCCTTGTGCTGGTGTAATTTTTGACATGTGCATGCTGCTCATGTCTCTGTGTCACCCTCGACCACTGGGGAAGCAGTTAATCGCTTTGATCCCTGGCACAGGCCTATATCTTTTTCATCTGGGAGTCCTGCTATTTGAGCAGCTTGCTTATTGATTCAAGCCATCTCCCTATCTCTTTTTCTGGTGAGAAATATTTTAAAAGTTTATTCTAGGAGTCAGTACAAGTCTTAGAAAATATAAATATACTGAGGCAGTCAAATATCTCTTATTTGTCCTGTCTTCCTATTAGACAAACTAAAGCTCCTTCACTTTAGATATTTTTGGGACTAATTTCACAATGAAAACAAATATTTAGGAATGCTTCACATGTAAAAGACAATATGATGCTTTATTAAACAAGCAAGCAAGCAAGCAAGCAAGCGGAGATGACTTCAGGTATATTCTAGCCCACATGCACTCTTTTGAGATCCATACAGTCAGAGGATTTTGTTAGTACTTTGATGAATGCATATGGCAAAATAAGAACTATATGAATTTCCTGAAATTTTTCTTGACCTTAAATAATTTGTTTTTATATTTGTTTTGAGTTGGAAACATTTTATTTAGTAGAGGCCTTTTTCACTAATAGAATTTTTTTCTAGTATGATATGGTACATGGAAAGTTTGATTTTTTGTTTCCCTATTTCATAGTTAATGGATTTTGCTTTTTCAAACTGAATTGTCTTTCTTTTCTGGCATATTTCTAGCTTCAGGGAATATAGGCCCCTCTGGCCCATTAATATTAGCAATCATCAATGGTGTAATCCTGTTTCATTTCTGCTATGGGTTTTATACCATACTTATAACTTCTCATACATAAAGTTGTATTTAGCTCAGTGTGCATTTCTGTTATTTTTGCATGAATATCTTTGCATTCTTAAACAGGCTAATCATATACATCAGAAATTCCTTTTCTCATATAAATGTTTTGAATCATCATGGAAAAGCATAATTTTATTTGTAATATACCTGACTTTATTTTGTCGCTTTTATTGGACAAATAGATGTTACTTGTTTAAAAAAATTTTAAATATCACTATATAGTAGTATTGAAAGAAATATCAGCAACAATGATTAGAGTGACTCTATTTGATGCTTGGCAACAATGAATGCAAAAATGTTTCAGTTTTTCTTTCCTGTTTTGATTTTAATCAAAGAATTTCCATAAAAGGTAATCAGCGTACTTTCTGGTCCCTTTTTAATTCTTTTTGGATAAATATGCTTAAAGTGTTCTAAGCAGTAGACCTTGATTATTTTACATGGAAACCTAACAATATTTGTTTACACTGAGGGTGTTGGTTTGTGACTGTAACTTATTGCATATGTAGCTCTGGACAAAAAAGTCCAAGCCATTTGTCCTTAAGATAGACTGTAGTAGAGTAAAAAGACTGTGGACTTCGAAGTAAAAAAACCTGTTCAGGTATGGCCCTCTTATTTCCTAGATATGTGACTATCCCTGAGACCTCTTTGAGACTTAATTGCCCCATCTGGAAATGGGGACAGTTATCATGTGTGTCTCATGTATAACTATTAGTTATAAAGCAGAATGCACTTATTCTTACAAAGGTCTAAAAAGATAATAAAATAACATAGATAGTAGAATCAGAGCTGTACTATTATCCTTTTTCTCCAATTGGTAATATATATGATTTTATATACTATTTTTCATATCTCATGCACATTTTTTTCTAGAGAGCTATAACTTTACTTTTCCTTTAGCCTACTTCCCTCAACAAATGCATATACAAATATTGCTTAACCCCTTCCTCTTTCTCCACATGTTCTTGTTGAACTTAACTCATTCTTTAAATTTATTCCGACTTGCTATATGATTTATTCAGCCTTGCATCTTTCAATATGCGAAGTGGCCAAAGATGATAGGCACAACTGTGCCTTGTTATACACCCATTTCCCTTTGATGGATGATCATGTCTGTAGGAAACAACAATGATGACAGCAGCAATGGTAATGATAGCTCCTGCACATCTCCCTGTTGTAAGCACTTTATGTATTATATGTCTCAACATACCATATGTCAGAGAATATAGTATGGAACAAACTATATTTTACTAGAGTCTTCCTTTTGTGGGAAGCTGAGGGTTAGGTAGGTTAAATGATTTGCCCAAAGACAGATACTCATAAGTGGTGGAATATCAGATTGATAGCAAAGTAAACATTTTTAACCGGTGGCTATCTGAATTCCAAAAGATAGCTGGGTGACTAGTTATACATAGCTAGGTTTCAGTCTTCTAAGTACCAAACTCCCTTCCTGAAATTGCTAGTGAGAAATGAGGCTTGATAGAAAAAAATAGGAGTACAGGTTTAGCCTAAAGATTAAAGTGGAGTAAATTTTCATAATGTATGGATGGACATTAACAAATAAAGCTGATATTCCAGTTGGGCAAGAGCATAGCAAAAACACAACATCCCTAGTGTGTTTGACATAGAGGAAAGATAAATTTTCACTTTGAAAATCACATAAAGGTGAAATTATTCTGTCACTGGTTGTGATCAATTAGTTGTAAACACCACTGCACTCGGACCAGCCAGGTGAAATTATTCTGAAAGATGGGCTCATGGTCAGGGGCATGATGAGAGACTTTAATAAACAAATCCAAGTCCAGCAAGTAGTGCTAGGCATTTGCATACTATTGACTGTGAAACTTGAAAGAGAAATTACAGCAAAACCCTTAAACCTATTTGTTTCTGTCATTCGCCCCTTATTCAACTAATGGAAAAGCCAGAGGAAAATGTTAGAATATTGTCTAAACTTCTACAGGATTTTGCAGATAAAATATCTCATAAATTCAACAAATCCTTAGAAAAGAACGAATCCTTAGAAAAGAATGGGAAGTCAACATCCTATGTGTGATAATCAGATTCACTGAAGAAGAAAATGAGATTAACAGCAATGAAAACCCACACCCTACAGGGTTAAATAGGATCAGGTGTCTGTCTCTAAAGTTAATTCTTCAATGTCACAGAACTGTACATTACAGAATGCTTACAACTAAAGGCATTCTTTATTGTAATTTGGTCTGAAGCTATTTCTTTTATGGATGTGTGGAAAATTCTGCCCGATATCAAAACAGTTGCAAGCAAACTTTTTCCTTTTAAACTGCAGTCATGAAACTAACTGGCAGCCATGGTCAAGAAAGCAGTACGATGCTTAGATTCATGGAGACATTATGAAAGGGGGTTTAGTTCCATCTCTTCCTATCTTGTCCTATTGATTTTGCCTCTTTAGTTTTTTCTGGGCTCTGCACCTCTCTTCATCTCCATCATTACCACTTCAGTCTAAGCTACTATTGTCTCTCAACTGGTCTATGGCAACATCTTTATAATTGGGTTCCATTCTTACTGTCTCCCCAATTCATTCTGTGAATTAATATTTCCTTTCTTAAGGCCCATCAATAGCTTTCTCTTATACTTAGAGAATATATACATAAGATAGCCAAATAGCCAGGAACATCTGGACACCACTCTTTTATCCAGCTTGCCTTGCATCCCCTTTATTCCCTCCTTTCCAGCAATAGCTGTGGATTCACTTTCAACATAGAGTTTTGAACATACTGTTTTTCTGCTGCATCTGTTTGCCTGCTTAACTCACACTTTTCCTGCAGATACCAGCTCAGAGAAGCTTTTTCTGACCTTCTGGACTAGGTCAGTTTTTTTTTTTTTAATCAAAAAATTGGCAACTGAAATGAATAGACACTTCTCAGAAGAAGTATAAATGGCCAGTAAATACATGATAAAATTTCAACATCACTGGCAACTAGAGAATTGCAAATTGAAACAACAATGATATCCCATCTTACTCTAGAAAGAAGGCTGTCGTCGAGAAATCAATACCAATGCTGGCAAGGCCATGATGGAGTGGGGGTGGCAGAGTGACTCTTCTACAGTGTTGTTGGGAATGTACACTAGTACAACCACTATGGAAACCAGTATGGATATTCCTCAAAAAAAAAAAACAACTAAAAATAGAAATTCCATTTGACCCAGATATTCCCTTTCTAGATATCTTCCTGAAGAAGTTAAAGACATCATATTAGAGTGATACATGCTTACCCATGCTTATATCAGCTAAACCTTGAAAGTGGCTTGTATGTCCATCAACAGATTAATGGATAATGAAAAAGTGGTATTTAAACAAAATAGAGTACACATGGCTATGAAGGAGAAATTTGAATCATTTCTAGGAAAAAGGACAAATCTTGAGACCATAATGTTAGGGGAAATAAACATACAAGCTTAAACATTACATATTTTCTCTTATATGAGAAACCCAAAGTATAAATAAATTTAAGAGCAAAATAAAATAGAGACAATGGGAAACAGGGAGATAAATCTTTTGCAAAAGAAAAAAAATCAAGAGATGGGGGAGGGGTGAGAGGGGAAGGAAAGGGCACACAAAAGGAATTAAAATGTGTTATGTACATGTACCAAATCACCACTGTGAATGTAATCATTATGTACTGCAAACATGTACTACTAAAAATAAAAAAATATTTTATAGTAAATTGACCATGATACTGGCTTTCAGAGTCATTTCACCTCTGCATGATTTCAAAATGAACATTTGTTTTCCCTTAAAGCCATAAGCCTTAGGGATTGTAGTGAGATTTTGCTCATTATTGTAGTCCCAGAATTCATTGAATGTTTACTGAACATGAGTTGAGTGACTACTGAATGACTCTGCATATAAGCATTAGAATTTGCCACAAGGGATTCAGTCAACATGGACCTGATGAATTCACTGCTGAATTTTACAAGACCTTTAAAGAGGTTATAACACCAATACTTCTCAAGCTCTTTAATGAAACGGAAAGGGAAAGAATGTTTCCAAACATTTCTGGAAGCCAGCCTCACTTTGATCCAAAACCAGAAAAAAACTCAACTAAGAAGGAAAGCTAGAGGCCAGCTTCCTTAATGAACATAGATGTGAATATCCTCTATAAGAGATTGACAACAGAATGCAACAAATCATCAAAAAGATCATATATCATGACCAAGTAGGCTTCATTCCAGGGATGTAAGGATGATTCAACATGTATAAGTCAATAAATATAGTATACTATATAAGCAGAAGCAAGGAGAAAAATCAAATCATACTGACAGATGCAGGAAAAGGTTTGACAAAATACAACACACATTTATGATTAAAAACACTGAAGAAAATTGGTACAGAAGGACCCTACCTCAATCTGATAAAAGCCATTTATGACATTACTGACAGCCAGCATCATATTAAATGGGGAAAGACTGAAAACTTTCCTTCTACAATCAGGAATAAGACAAGGATGTCCACTGTCACCACTTCTGTTTAACATAGTACTTGAAACATTAGCCAGAACAATTGGGCAAGAAAAAGAAATAAAATGGATATATGTCATAAAGGAATAGGTCAAATTATCGGTATTCTCTGCTGACATGATCTTCTACATAGAAGGCCCCAAAACTTCACCTAAAGACTTCTAGAATTAATAACTGAATTGAGCAAATAGCATCAAGAAAAATTAAGAAATAGCACCAAGAGATAGCATCAAGAAAAGTTAAGTACTTAGGAATTTACCTACCAAAGAAGTGAAAGAGAAATTATAAATAAAGAAATTTATAGATAAAGAGCAAAATGAAAGATAGATAATAAGAAGTAGGGAGATAGATCTGTCTCAAATGAGAAGGAGATCAGGAAATGGAGGAAGAAGGAGGGCGAGAAAGGGAATAGGATGAAAAAAGGAATTAAAATATATTAAGTACACATACCAACTCTGTACATGAAATGTTAACATGTTTTA
>NW_004624750.1:25297636-25317293 GCF_000247695.1 Heterocephalus glaber | reverse complement strand
AAAATAAAGGAAAGACCTCTACAATGAAAACTATAGTACAGTATTCTGAGAAAGGAGATTGAAACAGACATCAGGAAATGGCAATATATCGCCTGTTCCTGGGTAGGCAGAACCAATATTGTAAAAATGATTATACTTCCAAATTTGATATATAGATTGAACAAAATTCCCATCAAAATATCTATGGAATTTCTCACAGAACAAAAGAAAACAATCCTAAAATTCATAAGCTCCACAGTAGCAAAAGCAATCCTGAGCAATAAGAGCAAAGTATGAGGCAGAACAATACTTGATTTTAAGTTATTCTAAAAAGCTACAGTGGTGAAAATAGTATGGTATTGGCACAAAAACAGACATATGACTCAATGGAGCAGAATAGAAGATCCAGACATGTTCAACCACCTGATCTTTGACAAAGGAGCTAAAAACCATATGCTGGAGGAAAGATACTAAACTAAAATCAAAATGGATCAAAGAGCTAAATATTAAAACAGAAGCACTTAACCTACTGGAATATAAAGAAGGAAAAACTCTTAAAGTCATAGTGATAGGCAAGGACTTTCTGAACAGTGTAGTTGGACAAGAAATAAAAGCAAGAGTCAACAAATGGAATCATATCAAATAAAAAGTTTCTGCACAGCAAAGGAAACAACCAACAGAGTTAATAGCCCACAGAAAAAGGAGAATATTTTGCAGGCCATACCTCAGACAGAGGTCTAATATCTAGAATATATAAAAAACTCATAAATATTAGATCTCCACCCCCAATAAAGGGCCCAAGCAAAAATGAGCAACTGAAATGAATAGACACTTCTCAGAAGAAGAAATAAAAATGGCCAATAAAACCATGGAAAATTGTTCAACTTTACTAGCCATTGGAGAAATGAAAATTAAAACAACACTGAGCTTCATTTGCTCCATAAAGAATGGCTATCAAGAAATAAAATAATAACTGTGATGAAAAAGGAACACCTCTATATTGCTGGTGGAGATGTAAGCTAGTACAAACCTTATGGAAATTTCTCAAAAACTAAAACTAGAAATTCCATTTGACCTAGCTATTCCCCCTCTAGGAATCTTACCCAGAGAGTTAAAGATATATTACAGCAGTACATGTATACCAGTGTTTATAGCAGCACATCCTATAATAGCTAAATCTTGGAAGCAGTCTGTATGTCCAGCAATAGATGAATGGATAAAGAAAAATATGCTATCTATATATAATGTAGTACTATTTAGCTATAAAGAGTGATACATTTGAGATATTTGTAGGAAAATGGGTGAAATGTGAGCGCATCATAATATTAAGTGAAATAGATCAGACACACAAGCTTATATATGGTATGGTCTCTCTCATATGAGAAATCCAAAGTCTAAATAAAGTAAAAAGGAGAATAAAAGATTGATAAAAGAATACAAAGAGATAGATATTTTACAGGTGGGATGAGGACCAAGAAATGGGGTGAGGTCACTTGGGAGGGAGGGGTGAATAACTTAAAAAGTTTTAAGATGTGTCATGTACACGTACCAACCATCCACAATAAATGTAATAATTATGTCACAAACAACTAAAAAAAAAGAAAAGAAAAAAGAAAATGGAGGAGGGGATTTGGAGATGGAGGGAGGGAGGAGAATGTGGAGGGGAAGGGAAACAAAAGGAATTAAGGCATATGAAGTATATGTACCACTTCCTAAGATGAATGTAAACATCATGTACTACAAACATGTAGTAATAAAAAATTTAAAAATTAGTGGTTTTTTAAATCCACTTAGAATATCACTAATGCAGCTAAAAAAAACACGTTTTCACCAGAACACTTTCTATATGAATGTGTGCATTTTTATCTAGATCACCTAACTCTGCACCTGAGAAAAAGAAACCCAATGCACAGTAACCTCATCAGGTATTAGAAGCTATTTGAGATTCATGTGGAAGTCATGGTGGTTGATCTCTTTGCCACTTTTTATTTAGCTGCAATTTCCTATCCCTCAGTTTTGCATGAATTATACTTTTTCAAGGTCAAACCAATTGCTTTTTTCTTAAGTGATACTTTCTTTTATCATTTTAATATGTCACTCAGGTTTGCCTCAAACTTGTGATCCTCCTGGTTCAGCCTCCCAAGGGCTGGGATTACAGGTTTGCACTACAACAACCAGAAGATATTTTTGAATATATTCATAAATGTAGGCTAGTATATTTATAGCATAAGCTTGCTGAGTACATCTGTGCAGGCTGGTTGTGTGTTCCTGTTACCACTTCTGTTTTGAGTTACTGTATAAATACAGTATTCACAAGCTTATAGTTCTCCATATAGATTTCCTTTAACATCAATTCTTATCAAATGTTTATTGCTACTCTAGTGTAAAATTTTCTATGATTTTCTGTATGTTTTTATAAATAATTACTCAAAATTCTACTGAATGTGGCCTTTTAGCAATGATAAATAGTTTCTGTGGTAATCTTGCAGGAAATTACACTGTTCTGGCAGCCCATGTTCTGGATTATTCTAGTTGAATAATGAGTTTGAAACTGAGACAAAGTTCTTGTGTCTGAGAGGGCTCGACATAATTCATAGTTCTTGTGTAACATCTTTCTACTTTAAAAAAAATATTGAATAAATCTCACAAATAGAATTGTTTAATTTTTCCAGTGTGGAGCTAGGCTTTATTCCCCCTACAGTTGTGGATTTTACATTGTTGACACAGAAAAATGGAATATAAATTAAATTTTATTTAAAATTTATTGAACAGATTAAAAATACATTGAGATTCAACCTTTTGTTCACAAAATGACCTAGCAAGGCAGGGAGAATGTAGAGTAAAGAGAGTTCTGTAAAACAGAACTGACATGTTCAGTCTCTGATCATGCAATCACCCATTCATTTAAAAACATCTGTAGGGCAATAATATCCAGAATATTTAAGAAGCTCATGCAAATTAGAAAAAATATATAGAGGAAATATAGAAGAAAAATGGTTCAAGGATATAAATAAGCCATTTACAAAAAAGAATATATGATTGAAAAATAATAATATAGTGAATGATAATCATCACCAATGTTTATTGAGCACTCATTTGTGCTAGATTTTGTCCTTGGTGGTTAGTTTTTTCGCCATTTAATTCCTCATAAGGTAAGTGCTATCATCATCCCCCCTTTACAGAGGAGCCAACTAAGTCACAAAGCAGTTATATATTCATGATGACTTGCATACAAGTGGAAATTTGACTTTAAAATTTATATGCATATGGATATAAATCTCAGTAGTTACTTGATAAATGTATATTAAAGTGATAATGAAGTAATACCACACCTGATTTGCAAAAATGTGAAGAATGAATAATACAAATGCTGATGAGGCTAGAAGGATGAGAGGAACTCTCTTCCATTACTGATGGGAGTGTAAAGAGGCATGAGCATTTCAGAGAACAGCTTGTGGTTTTCATGGAACTCAGGGGAGCTAATCCAAATGTCATGGGAGTTCTATAATTGATCATGTACCAGAGAAAAACTCTCAAGTTTAGGACATGGTTGGATGTGTTGGGTTGCTTTTTATATTCATGGTAGGGTGGGTAAGGTGAAAGTACCATATGCATCCTTTTGGAGGGAAATGGATACCTTCATATATTCATAAGGTAGTATCCTATGAGATACTCTGCAGAAATTAATTGTATTTTATATTTAGGAATATGAACGGCTATCAAAATTAGCCAAATAATGTATTAGTTTATTATTACTATTTAAAACAACAACAACAACAAAAACCCGATTCTAAACCACACATACTACTGTATGTTTTATTAGATATTCTTATATGCAGAGCAAGTACACAGGTGATAGAAAATTCACAGGAGTTATTGCCAATAAAGAGAGAGGAATTGTATTGGAAATAGAGAATAAAGAGGAAAATAATAATGATGATGATGATGCCGAGATGAAACTTTCACAGAATGCCATTGAAAGCATGGCAAAAACAGAAGCTCAACACAGGCAGAATTTTAGTCTTTTTTTATTGCTTTATCCCAAGTGTCTAAATTAGTACCTGGGACATGAAAGATTATCTGATCAATAAAATGTGAAAGAAGAATGAATGTATAATTTAAAAAAATCATCATCTGAGTTCCATGTACCTGGAATCCAATAAAAATTGGTGCGCTTTTCTCAATTGTGTGTGTGTGTGTGTGTGTGTGTGTGTGTGTATACACACCTATATAGGCACTAGGCCAATTGCCCATTTAAAGATATGAAAGTGAATCAAACTCATTGTTTGATCCCCAGGGTCTATAATGTGTTTGGGCAGATTGAGTGAAAAACTATTAGTTACATCAAATGATAAGTACTATAAAATAGGAATTTGAAAAACAGAGTTGAAGCACAGAAGAGGGAAGCCTAAATATTCATTCATTTATTCATTTGATCAGTATTACTGATTTCTTACTTTACATCAGTTCTTTTTCTAGTTGTAGGAGATACAATGAGGAACTGTCATGGAACTCACACTCCTAGAGAGACTGACATTATTCAAATAATCACACAACAGGAAGGAAAGTACAAAATTGCTTCTGTGTTATTTATTCTCTATGAGAACTTATGAAAATAATGAAACAAAAATTTGTCTCTAAATTTGTGTTCTTTTTTTTTGTATCAGGGATCAAACTCAGGACCTCTACTTGCCAGGCAGGTGCTGTGCTGCTGAGCTAAATCCCCAGCCCCCAAATTTGTATTCTAATGATGATTTTCCTGAAGAAGAGGAGGGAAATGCAGAGGCTTAGTAAGATTTAATTAGAAAGTGGTTGGGATATGGTGCAGTGTAGCTATATGATGTTGAAAATTAAGCAGACAGAGTGACCTTGTAGGCCTTTTTTCCCCAGCAATTGAAGATTTTAAGGTGGATGTTACACGATCCAATTTGTATTCCAAAAAAGAATCTTCTGGGTACATTGTGCAAACAGATGGAGCAGGGAAGGAATGGATATGAGAGGTTATGAGGTGGCTATAGTAGTCCGCGTGAGAGGTCCAGCTGCTGACTAGGATTGTAGTGGATGCAGAGACAAGTGATGAGTCAAAAATCTACTAAAGATGTAAAATTAAAAGAGCCTGGTGGTGGAATGGATATGGTGCAGTCAGGTAGGAGGAATGATTGAGAGTGACCAGAACAGAGTAAGTAAAAACAGAGCCACATCTGGATACACTGTACAACTATGAAACACCAAATACAAAGAGAAGACCTTAAAAGCAGCTAGAGATACCTTTCTTCAATATATAATGATGTTGTTGTTGCATAAGACAAAAAAGTCTGTATTTTTGGAGATGGATCTGGTATGGATAAAAATGACATAAAGTCAGCAATTTCCTTTAAAACCAGGAAAGAAAAAGGATATAAGTGAAAATTTTTGATAATTGCTTAGTCTAGAGACTGTCATAAAGAGATTCATTATTCTTTCTGATTTTGTGTGTTTTAAAGTTTTCATAGTTTAGAAAAAGTAACCAGGAAGATAAAGACATCTTAGTAGATGAATGTCAAGTAGACATCTCAATAATAGTCCCCTAATATTATAGTGTGTATTTCAAAGTGTTAAGAAAAATCAAAGTCATAGCTTACCTAGGCTTCCAGACCTTCATAATTATTAATTATTGATTAAGGAAAAATCTGCATATTTTCATATATGGAAGAACTAAAAATTTCCTATTTGTAGACTATTGGGAAAAGAATGGAAAATCCAAAGAAGGAAATTTAATCTAGAAAGCAATGGTGAAGCAAGAAATTGATAAACTGTTAATAAATTTAAATAAGTATTTTCTGTGCCATCAAGTGGAAAGGCAGGAATCTTCAGTATAAGAAGTACCATGTTAAATCTTAGTGTGAATATGTGATGTTTCAATTTGTTTGGTGCAGTCTGTTGTGAGCTACTGTTGAGACAGTTGTGCTTTAAAAAGTACTGGAAATAATGAATCACCAACAATACAATGACATGAAATTTTGTCCATTTTATTGGAGTTGCAAGATCATACAACTTCAGATTCCAGTTTAAGAAATATCCTCACAGGAAATCATGCAGTGTCTCAAAGGAAATCATCCAGTTCACTTCATGCAAAAAATTTAAAAAAACTCCAAAACCAAAAACCTCAAAACATGTCAAAATCCAACAACACAATGATGTTGATCTTTTTTTTTAACTTGTTGAATTGTGCAAGCTGAGTCTGTACCCAGGAAGACTATAGTAAACCCTATTATAAGTGCTTATTAGAGCATTTAAGTAAGAAATGAGGTGCATAGAAAAATGGCCCAAGAAATGAGAAAATCATTTTATTCTCCATGGTGACAACACTCTGTGTCACACGTATGTTTGGTATGGCAATTCCTGTCAAAAACATTGTAGTGTAGCATCTTCATGCACCTTATTCACCGGATCTGGCACCCTGCAACTTCTGGATCTTCTCCAAAATCAAACTAACCATGAAAAGGAAACAGTTTTAGTTCAGGACATCCAGACAGCTACAGCAACATAACTAAAGACACTCACAAAGGAGGACTTCCAGAACTGCTTCAGAAAGTGGCAAGAATGATGAAATAAGTGTATTTGAAACCAGAGGACGTAGTTTGAAGGAGATGAATTGCAAGTTGTCTTTTACTGTAATATTTTTAAAATTTAAACATTCACTGTGTTTTTTAAAATCGCA
The DNA here is from genome assembly GCF_000247695.1 of Heterocephalus glaber. The sequence goes on along the minus strand of NW_004624750.1, from coordinate 25,310,614 downwards.
CTTCATCAGTAAAAGAGGAGAACATCTCAAGGTCACTAAGTAGATCCTGCAACCCCAAGAAAGCAGTTTAACACTGGAAAGTTCATGAGTATATTTCACTACCTTAACAGATCATACACCGAAAAGAAGTATATTTAGATGTGAAAAAGCATCATAAAAATTCATTCAGCACTATTCACAGTACAATTCTTGTCAAACAATGAATAGGAGGGGACTTCCTTATCTTGGAGCAAGAATTATAGTTGGTAGTGAAGTAGAAGTGTTCCAAATGAAGTCAGAGATAGATAAGGGCGCTTTCTTTCACTCCACCTTCTTGGCATTGTTCTAGAAATCCTGGCTGAGACAAGCCAGTACAAAACAACACAGAAAAACAATTAATTCAGAAATCTGACTTGTTTCAGAGACACTTTACAGCAATGAATAGGTGGCTAATATCAGAAATAAAAGATCAGAATTACAGTTATTCAAATCCAATTCACAGTAACAGAAACCCATACAGTATCTTGCACTAAATCTAATAGAATACATGCAAAGCTCATATGGAAGAAAATGTAATACTTAAAAGTGGGGCAAAGACTGAAGTAGTCTGGAGATATTTCATGAATATAGATGTCAAGATCTACCATCTTAAAAATATCTGATTAATATGCAATCTAGTGCAATTCTAGCAAAGTTACCAGTAGGATTTTTGTGTAAGTATGGAAAATTATACTGAAGTTCATACAGTAAAGGGAGTTTTGAAAAAGAGTGACAGATTACTTGTTTTACTAGACTTTAAGGCTTATTATTTAGTTTTAGTGATTACAGAATGTGCTGTTGACACAATGATAGACATATTGATTCAAACCAAAACCAAACCAAACCAAAATAAAACAAAACAAAAAACACACAAAAACTGAGATTGACGTATGATTTTAAATCAGTGGGCAAGACAAAGAGTATTCATTGAATGGTACAGAGGCAATTGATTATTGATGTAGAAACAAAAATGAGGTCTTTGCCCAACTCACTCCACATAGGTCAGTCCCCTGCCTCTGGATATAAAAAGTCTAAAACTTTCAGGAGAAAATATAGGAAAAATATCTTTTGATCTTGAGGACAATGAATGATTTCTTTAAAAAGATACAGAAAGCACAAACCCTAAAGGAAACATTTGATATTTGACTAAGTTCAAAGTAAAAAAAATTCTAATTGATTAAGGACATAATGTATAAAGCTAGCATAGACTAGGAGAAGATTTTTGCAAGTCACACATTGGAAAGTGGATGAGAGTACTCAAGGACTACTACACATCAGAAGGAAAAGATAAATGACCCAATGGTAGAGGAAGCTAAGGAACAGGGCAGTCTGCAGAAGAGGAAAATTGAAGAGCCAATAAACAAATGAAACAATGCTCAACCTCATTATTATAGAAAGATACAAATTGCAACTAACAATGGAAATACAATTTCATATCCACTAATTAACAATTTGAAAATATAAAAATGAGTAGATAGATTAGTAGGGACTATGATATTCATTGCTAGTGGGATAGAGATTGGTACAAGATTTTTGAGGAGAAATGAATAAAATACTAAGTAAAACTGAAAAGTAAAGAATGAATTTGAAAAAATGTGAAAATGTGGTGCAGTTGATTGTAGAAGCCAGTATTTCATGGCTGTGGCTATTTTGAGAGGAGGAAGGAAGGGAGTCAGATGAGAGGGGTGTGTTTCCTCAACGATTTGTGATGTTTTACAAATTTGCACAAAGCAAATGTGCAAAAATATACACATTTAAACTTGTTGGAGGCATACATGTAATGTTATATCATTCTTTGCACCTTTCTGTGTAACTGGAAACATTTCTTTAAACATTTTATTTATTAAAAGAGAAGAGCCAAAAGGAGAGACTTGAGGACAGAAATGAAGATTTTCAGGACTTTGCCCATCGAGTGTTCCTGAAATTCATCCCCCTCAAAAACTTACATCACATTGGCCATGCCTTCACTTAGATCTTTTCTCAAATGTCACCTTCTCAGTGAAGCTTTCCCTGACCTTCACTGTGTTTCTTAGCTCCCTTCCCTGATTCGTGTTCATTTTGAAAATTTACTATCACTAAACATACTACCTATTGTTTGTGTTAATTTTGCTTATTGCCTATCTTTCCTACTAGAATATGAGATCTTCATAGCAGGAGTTTCTATCTGTTTGATTTACTGTATATCCTTAGTGCCTAGACAAAGATCTGACACAGAGTAGTCTCTCAGTAAAAATTTGTTGAACAACTGAATGAAAGAATTCTGAAGTTGGACCTAGGGGACAGAAAGATAGCAGCATGATTAAGACACAAGATGGATGGTTGGTGTAGGCAGAATGCTGTGTTTCATAGGAAGATGCAGACAGAGGAGGGAAGATGGCATACCTTAAAGAAAGGTCAGCAGGCAGTGGGGAATCAGGGAATACAAGGACAGATGGGCCAGACTAAATTAAAACAATTCAACTGAGCACTGAGCCCAGTATTTACAAGTAGATGCAGTTGGCTGTCAGCCCTGCTGAAGAAATTTGACCAGGCATAGAGTACATAGCTTAATGAGGAAATTCCCTAAATGTATTCTCTTTTTCTTTAAAAACAAAACAAAGCAAAAAAAAAAAAACCCTATCATTCAGTGTACTACAAAAGTCATACTTTATCTCAGAGAGGAATTAAATGCTACTGTTCTATCTATGGGCTGTAACAAGTTTAAAGAAGTTTTTCTGGTTCCCACACATTGGATCTGACTCATTTGCTGTTGATTATTTATAGTGCAGGGAAAAGAAAGATTAGTATTTAGAGTTAAACAGAATAACAGCCATGTTGAATGTATCTTCATTGAAGACTTTGATGTTCAAGAGATCTAAGGAGTAATGCTATTATATTTTCCTATGTGTTAGACTTCTGTTATTTTTGCATGCTTTGAGGTTTGCTTGCTGTAGGACTGAACAAAGGGTTAGGTGACTCTAGGCTAGAAGTTCTTCAACTTTAATATATATGTTTCAGATGGTGAATTTGTTAAAGTTCATATTTTAGGGCTCTATCTGAGATAGACATAGAACTTCTGGTGTAGGTTAGGCCTCAGAATCTGAATTGTAAACACTTAGTCTGAATGATTTTAGGGCATATGTTGTGGGACAATGTTTGGAAAAAAAGTCTTGCAGATTATTCTAAGTTTTATTCAATCATTTCACTCTTTTCATGTACATCAATGTACTGGAAATCATCCATTTGAGCAATACAGGTGGGGCAAAGGGACCAGTTTGGAAGCTACAAAGAATCATATCTACAGTAGAGAAAGAGGGATACAAACAAAATGTGCTCCCACAAGAAGCAGAAAATGGAATATAAATCCAGATATTAACTAGCAGGCAGATAAACAATTATAATTTATTGTTTTCTTATTGTAGCTATGGTAAATCACCACCAATTAGGTGGCTTTAATGCAGCAAAATTTATTCTCTTCCTGTTCTGGAGTTTAGAGATCCAAAGTGAATCCTCATGGCTGGTTCCTTGACATCCTCTGCTTCTAAAGCTGCACACTCTGCATTTGGTGGTTCATAGTCACTTTTGTCATCTTTGCGTCTTCATGTTTCTCTCTGTTCTGTCTTCCTGTTGCTTGTTTGGTTCCCTCCCACGTCTCTCTTGTAAGGCCATTTGTGATTAGATTTAGAGCCCACCTGGATAATCCATGGTAATCTTCCTTTCACAAGATTCTTAACCTAGTCACAAATTCCTCTTACCAGTAATGGAATTTAGGGGTAGGATATAGCTCTTTTTGGGGGCCCTTATTCAGTCTACCACATGTATTTAGAGAAGTGTGAATATGGCAAAGCTTTGCCCTTTTCTTGAAGTCCCCTTATGTAACTTAAATTCTTAAGCTCCACAGTGAACTGGTAAATACCATGCTAAGTAAGTAAATGTGAAGTGATTTACAAGAAGAGACTGTATTGTGTGCCACAGTACTAATTTCCTTGCCTGAAGCAAAATGTGGTTGAAAGATGCGATCAATCTATTATAGAAGCACTTTAGTGCTTGAGTAGACAAGGACCTTCAGCATTTATTGCTGTTGTATGGGAGTCAGCAACATGTTCCCATTCCCTATTGGACGCAGGGCACTGCATTAGACACAGTGAAGAGTAAAAAGATAGACCCAGGGTTTAAAGAACTTAAAATATTTTATAGGATGAGGAAATATACTTTAAATATGACAGCCTATTAACCTACAGCATGAGGGACCATAGGGGGTAGAAAACCTCTGTCAGAATTCTCAGTAGGTGTTTTTCTTATGAATCCTGAATAAAATTCTAAGGAAGTGGGAAAATATAAGCAGGGACAGGCCATTAGGGCAACTTTATCAGTGACAATGTTCTGTATTTTCCTTATATCGTATTATAGTTTTTATTGAGATGTCCCCCAAAGTCTCATGTGATCAGAAGTAGGGATTTTGGAATATGATTGGATTACGGGGCATTATCGCTGGCTTGTGTTAGGTGGTAAAGTCTGGACCTAAGAGGCAGAGCACTGGGACCATGCCTTGGAGGGGTTTGTATCCCTCCCCAGGTCCTCCTTGACTCTCTGCTTCCTGGCTACCATGTGTTTAGCATCTGTTCTGCTGTGATAGCCCTGTGCTGTGCTGTCCTGCTTTGGAGCCGGCAGACCAGGGACTGAAACCTCTACAAATGGGGAGCCAAAATAAACCTCCTCTCCTTTAATTCTTGAGCGTCGAATATAGAGTCTTAGCCACGAGGAAGTGACTAACATATACCAGCATTTGGTAGAGTGCAGTATAGTGTAAGGCTAGTTTTGGATCTCACTGAAGATGTTTAAATAGCTTTTCTCAAAATATCTACCGTATGAACCTGTGGCATGAGTGCCAAGATTAGACTCACTGAGAGGCTCTGATGTTTATCTGTGCAATGTTTTCTTGTTCAAACTATAGGTTTTGAGGTACTTGTGGTTTTAATATCACCACCTACCTCATTCTTAGTACTCAGATTTTTCTCCTCATCCATCCCCATTTCTAAATTCTCTTCCTTCTCAGAATGAGTTCTTTGACTATGGCGATGGAGACCACCTATGGATGGCTGTTCTCACTATGAAAGCTACAGATTGGAAATTTTCACTTATACTATTAAGCCTTTCCCATTCAAAGGTTTCCCTGTCTCAGTATTTCTTAAATTCTGATGCCTGAATAATCTCCCTTTGTTGTTTTCAATCATGTTACTCTGCCTCACACCCTGAAGTGTCTCTCGAGTTTCCAAAGCAGCACATCCTTCAGACTCCTCACTTAAGATGTCAGGGCCCTTCACAAGTCCCTGTCTCCTGGGCCTCCGCCACCTGCTCCAGCCAGGCGTCTCCTTTCCTATCCTCCTTCCAACCTCTCTTCATGTTTATGGGCTTCAGCATCTGAGTACTTGATCCCTGTTTCTGTCAGAGTTTTGTGTGTATTTATTTCCCTTTCACTTAGAAAAAACTTTATCTTCTGAATTTTAAATAAGACTAAAACTCCAGGGCTTTTCCTTTCTTGCTTACAACATCCTTTTCTCTTTGTATCAATATATTTGTCTTCTACTTAAAGCCAAAAGCACCTGTACCTTCTCTCTGTTCTTTTCTATTTTACTGATTTGTAGGAAGAACTAGCAAATCAAATTATATTCACATAGGTGAATTAATTTGGCTTTATTTGCTGAGAGTTTGGATACAACACACTGTTTTACAAGTATTTAAAAAAAGAACTGACTTTTTAGTGTAGTGAAAGAAAAAGTTAACTTATTCTTGTTGTAGTGATGTTTTAAGGCAGTGAAATAATTACTGTGCTTTCCAAAGTTGCTAATGTACTCTTGTAGTGTAAAAATTCTTTTTTGTGGGGAAGGGGGAGAGCTTTGGCAAGCCAGGTTAATTTAATTTAAAGTACCAAATTATAAATGTCAAATCAGAGCAAATGTCATTCAAGTCTTTAACAGGTGCACTACAATTGTAAATGAATGGTTTTGCTTTTCCTTGACTGTTTGGTGTACCTACACATTGTTTTTCATAATTATATAGCAAATACCACAGTTTGTTTTTAACACAACAAATAAATAAAACAATCTATAAAAGGCTTTAGATGGGGAGATTTACTTTCACTGTTATTTTTTAGTTTTTTGGGTTTTTTTTTTGGTACAGGGGATCGAACTCTGGACCTTTTACTTGTGAGGCAGGCGATGGAACCACTGAGCTAAATCCCCGGCCCTTCACTGTTATTTTTTAATGTCAATCAATGACTGTGAAGAATCTCTTCAAATTCATCTATGAAGTCAGAATTTAATGTAATTCCATATTTTTTCCACAAATATTTTTTTAAAAAATGAAATTTTAAAACTCTATAAAATATTTTAAATTATTAGGAGATAGTGTCCAAAATTATTTAGTGGAAATTTCCTTTTGTTTCTGATAACAATGTGTGTTTTCTTACGTCTTTTGCATTATCTTTTGATTATGTTTAAGTATTCTTACCTTTCTTTGGGTATTTTTAATACAATGAAAGGTGAGCTTTGAATGTGAGAGTTTGAGTAATTGATTGCTCATCTTCAATTGCATGGGCTCTGTCCCTGCTCCACTCTGTCCCTCTCCCTCTCAGGGGAGGACTTGTCTGAAGACCCAGTGTGCATTAGATGCAGTTTGTTACATTAAATTATAGGACCTTGTTGTGTCTCTCCCCTAGGATTGCAAGCTCCTTGTTTCCTTTGCTTACCTTCATACACTCAGCATGTGAACAATGGCCTGCCCTTTAATAGATGCTTCTTAAATAGTAACTGAATAAATAAATGCCCCATTAAAGAAATACATCAAATCTTTCATGTTCTTATTCTAAATTGTACAGCTATCAGAGAACAAGTCAACTCAGACCTATCTAAAATCCTCTTCCACATGACTTCCTTCCTAACACTGGCAAATGCCTGGCACTGGTGCTACCACTCCTCCCTTTAAGCATATGGCAGCATTTTACATGGATCATAGCACTTTCTCTTGCCAAGCCCATGTACGATTGCATGATTCACCCCAAAATGTCCTCTGGGTATCCAGTTTGCCACTGGGACAGCTGAAACTTTATTGACATCCCTGTTTTTATAAGAAAGTGAAACAATAAGAAATTGATGAAACTTACCTACAGGAATTTTTTTTCTTTTCCATGATTAAAATAGTTAAAATTCAGAAAAACATACTTTAAATAGAATCGATGGAACTATAGAATAAAGATCTCTGGGTCAATCAGAAAAGCCCATATTGTTCTAAGGGATCAAAAATATGCACTCTTTTACTTCTACTCAAAGCTATGATGTATTGTCACAGGGGTATGGCAGTGAAAATATTTTTCCAAAGCTGGCTTCTTCTATTCCATATGGGTTACAGTAGTCATTTCTGTCTAATCAGTACCATGTACATAGCCAGTTCAGGGGAAAAAAAAGCATCAAGAGTAAAGGATGGAGAAAGGTAGCTGAGCAGTTGGTTTGTGTTTTTAAGATAAACGGAAAATATAAAGGAGTAAAACTATGCATAATGCTTTTGGTATTTTTATCTGAATCTAAGAGAGGACTAGATGAGAAGAATTTAGGCAGATTAGTATGGCACAACATAATGCAATGGTTCTCAGGCGTAATACAATGAACAGATGTTGATAAACTATCATCCTGGAGAAGAACTTTGAGCTGAGACCTAGAGAAATGACTGACTCTCACAAGTTGGCAAAAATAGGAAGTGAGAAATTTGAACCTCAGATCCCTGTGTGATACTTCCTAGTGTAATGTCCTTTCAGTTGAATGAAGTGTCTGTAAAAAGAACTTTGAGCTGAGACCTAGAGAAATTAACTGCCTTTCACAAGTTGGCAAAAGTAGGTAGTGAGAAATATGAACCTCAGATCCCTGTGTGACAGATCCTAGTGTAATGTCCTTTCAGTTGAACTAAGTGTCTGTAGTTTGGTTCATATTGGTTGTGGGAAGTAGCTATTCAGAGGGAGAGATAAAGCCTGGTAAGCAATTTACATTTTCAGAGCTGGGCGCTTATCATAGAATGTCAGGAAATGCAAATAAAGCAGGTGTAATAAAATTATATTTCATTGCTTTTGAGTGATAACTGTGTTTATGAAGATTTAGTTTCTATGTTATGATTAAGTAGAACCCAGTTTCTCTAAAAGAAGAAAACAACTGTGATTTTCCACCACAGTATAAGGTGAGTTATTGTACTAAATTGATTTGATTAATCACATAGGCATCTCAGTTTGTGAAATATTGTGGGTGTTTCCCCCAACCCTTCAATTACTTGTTCTAACATGGCACTGGAGTGAGATACTGGAATACAGATTAGGTAAATGGTTGTTTTAAGTGAGAATGTTAGTGTAGTTGGCTTTATTTGGTAACTGAAGGACTTGTTCCACAGTGTTAGGGAAAATTGAATAAATCTATCCATTTCTCTGCATCCCTACCACCATCTGTCCAGTCCAAAACATCATCATCTTTTACCTGGATGTCTACAATAGTCTAACTCATCTTATTTTATTTGCTCCTATTCCTTGCTAATCCATCATTCTCACTGCAGTCAGTACAATCAGCTAAAACTTAATTCTGATCATGTCACTCTGTGGCTTAAAATCTTTACTGCCCATGGTATTAAATTCATATTTTGCAACTTTGTTTACAGGAGTTTTTAAAAAAAATTCTCCAATCACACCAATCACTATATATCTCTTCACTTTTCTAATTTGTTTCTCTGCCTGTAATCTTGACAAGCAGCTTCCTGTAGCTCAGTTCACCAGCTGTAGCCAACTGATGTTACCTTTCTGAAATGCAAAACTAATTTAATCACTTCTTGGTTTGATATCCTCTAGTGAATTTCCATACCTATCATAATAAAGCCCCAATATTGTTTTAAGGCCACCTACTACTTGGTCAATGCTGTTGCCAGAGTATGTATTGTTACTTTGGTTTGGGGTATTTGGTGGCTTTCTTTATGCAGGAAAAAGTTCAGCTTTTCCTTGAAATGAGTCCCCATCATATCCTTTCTAAGTTTCTGCATGAACCTATGGAATCCATTCATTTACAGAATGCTTATCTACCTGGTATTTAATAGGAAAATTAAACAAAAATATTTTGAATTAAAAAGTGACACTTTCAGATCTAAAAAATTAAAATCTTTGCCCTTGGGGAACTTATATTATTGGAAAAGAGTCAGCAAGAAGCGAAATGTATAAGTAAAACATATCCTTTGTTAAATGGTGATGTTTCAAGAAGCAATAAAACAAAGAGTAGACTATTCTATGGTAGGAAGGAAAGCTTCATATAGAGTAAGATGTTTGGACAAGGATCTAAAGAAGATGAAAGAGTGAGTCATGGAGACATCTAGGGAGAAACTGAAAAGCCTTTATAGAGCATATCTCTGGCATGTTTAAGGAATGTCAAAGAAGCTAGTGTATGAGTGAATTGGAATTAATGTGGAGCACAAAAGTAAGAAATGAAGCCAGGGAGGTAAAGGGGCCTGGGTTTGTGTAGGGATTTGGGGGTCATTAAATAAGATGGGAAACCAATGGGGGAGAAAAACAGAGAAGTGACATGAATTGATGCTTATTTTAACTGCACAGATTTGGTTACTGTGTAGCGAACAGCATGAAAGGAGTAAGAGATGAAGCATTAGGAAAGTCAGAATATTCATTCAGGCAAAAAATAGTAGAGGCTTGGACCAGAGTGGTAAGAGTGGGATGGTGTGAAATGCCTGGATTCTGGATATGTTTTTAAGGTATAGCCAAAAAGACTTGCTGGAGTGTGAGAGAAGGAAGATGGACTTGGAATTAACTAAGATGGGAATGGTTTTAGGAGGAGCGTGTGTGCGCGCGCACGCGCGCGCGCGTGTGTGTGTGTGTGTGTGTGTGTGTGAGAGAGAGAGAGAGAGAGAGAGAGAGAGAGAGAGAGAGAGAGAGAGAGAGAGAGAGGTTTAGACTGAGAGAGATATCAGAAATTTGGTTTTAGATATGTTAAGTTAGAGAGATCTGTTGATATATCCAAGTGGAGATGTCAAGTGGGAACTTGGAAACCTGAAATTACTGAGTATATGATCAATGTCTAAATAATATAAAAACCATGAGAATGTGTGCTTTTTTCAGGTGACCGAGTGTAGAGAGAGATGTGAAGTGGTACATGGGTTGAAATCTAGGACCCTCTAATATTAGTAAGTGATTGGGATGAGGATAAGAAGGAATTGGGCAGGACATTGGGAAGGAATAGTCAATATGATTGAAGGAGAAGTAAGTGAAGCCAAGTGAAGAAAGTGTTTTAGGGACAGGATGACCAACTGTGCAAATGCTGTCAGTAGGTTAAGGAGAATGAATGTCCTGTTGACTTTTGGATTTGGCGCTGCGAGGTCATTAGTGGTCTTGGTGAGAGCAGGTGAGACAGAGCAATGTTGTGGTGAGTTTTAGGAAGAGTAGAAATGGAGGCATAAATAGCAGATACTCTACTTTCAGCTATTGTCTGAAGTTGTACATGCTCCCTTTCATTCTTTCTAGTGTGCATGTTAACTTATATCTTCATCCTAATTATATAAAAATGCTTTCAAAGGGCATGGGTGGAAAGATCTGTGATCAAGAAAGATTTATTTTAAAACATAAGAAACAATACAGTGTGCCTGTTTGCTGGTGAGAATAATCCAGTAAGGATAAATAATTGGTGATGTGGGAAATAAAGGGGAGAATTTTAGGCAACAGAGGTTAGAATGTAACGGGCATAGCAGTGTATATTCTTTGCAATGAGTGGGAAGGCAGAGTACACTGTTACATTTCTCAGATTGTGTTTTTGATGTTGATTTATTTGTTTGTTTTCCACATATTGTGAATCTCTTAAGAGCAGTAAGTATAAATGTCTTGTTCATTTTGTAGTATGAGTTTTATTGTTCTATTTCTATTCCCTAGTACCATGCTTGGCACACAGCAGGCATGGAATGAAATGTTTGAATGAGCAAATCAAGACACTGTGCTAAGCATGTGTATGCTTTATCTTCTCACTCAAATTGGAATAACTCCATCAAATCTTGACAACCAGATTGATATAATTGTGTTTCTTCTGTCTGGGCCTACAGAATATTTGACTAACTGATAGAGTTGATTGATAGAAATGCTGTTCTTCCATAACAATCAGTGATATTTCCTGAGTGTGAAATTGGTGACCCTTGCACATTCATTTTTCAGTAGTCCTCGCTATTGTTTTAACATGAATTGACTAGTTACTTCACGTGAAACTTTCTGAAAAGTATTCATATACTCTCAATGCTCATTTGCCATTTATATTTTACCATTCGTATGATATGTGTTGTTTTCTGTTGTCACCATTTAATTTACCTAGTAAAATAGAGGCTCTATGAGAATGGTGATTACACTTTTATTGCTTTTTGTTTCAATAATGCTTTGCCCATACTTTGGCTAGAAGACATATCTTTTTCATATGATAAATTACAAATTCTTAGTCCTAGTCCTGATACAAAGCAGGTGCCAAAGAAATATATGTTGAGTGAATGATGCACATGTGAATGAATGAACGTCTCTGCTCGATGCTGTCAGTGTACAGACTAGGTCCCCTTCACAGTCTAGTGTACCCATTCTGTACCTCTCACTGCTTGTGCCTAGTTCCTAATACTAGACACCTTCTCCAAAGGACTCTTGTTGGACTGCTTGCACCCACCTCACCCTCATGCTCCAAGTACCAGAAGTGTTTTCACTTTTATGTCCTGCTTTTGGTAACCGGTAGCCAGTGACTGAGGTGCAAGAGCATGGAGGCCTAGTTCTCGTGTCTCAAGGCACCACACATTTGCCCACGCCAGCCATTCACACCCTGAGCTCCCTGTGGAGCATTCTGAGTCCAGACTTCACCTGAAACTGTACCCTTGCTTGGCTTAGTATCCTCCCTCATCCTGCTTCCCCCCTCCCTTGTTAGTTTCTCTTGAGAGCACTTCCTTATGAAGTCATTTGTACTCTCAAATGCTCTTTGGGAACTTTAAGACATTGCATGTTTATAAAAACAGTTGATTTCAAAGGCAGGTGATCCTAATCATGTTTTGCTGTTGCAGATCCTCTCTCCTGGTAGATTTTGGTTTTATACCACTGCCAGCCAAAAATGTTTGTGACTATAAACTAACTTGACATTTGATTTAGTTGTTGGGAGATAAGTAGCTCATAGTTTATTAAATAATTATTATTGAATATAGTACATATCTTATTATGATACAGGTCTTTCTAACATAAAGTCAGAAGTTATTTTTCCTTGACTGTCAATTCTTATTGATCGTACACCTTTGTTTTCTCTCCTTAGGCTTGAATAATGAAGAGTTAACTGTATAATCAATTTTTATATTATGATTTTGTTTGTTTTTGCTGAATATAAGTATCCATCTTGGTTTCCTGAGTAAACTATTTTATTTTTCTAGTGACTTGAAAGGGACACAGACTCCTTTATCTGGAAAATGGGATTGAGAATAATGTGTTTAAATTGAAAAGCACTTTAGCAACCAGATGGTGGCTGACACCTTCATTTTATAAATAAGAACTTTTGAGACCCAAAGAGGTTAAGTAGTTCAGTATCCCTCAGCTTGGTTAGTGGCAGAGTAGAACTAAAATCCAACTCTCAAGGTGCAGTATTCCTTTTTTTTATTCTTATGTTCTTTTATTGGTACATTTTAGGTATACAATATGTTTACATTTATCATTGGACCTGTACATGATGTATCTTGATTCTTAGTTTTTCCCCATTACCTGTGTGTCATTTACCCCCTCCACCCTTCCCTATTTACATAGACATCATTTCCATTTTTTTTCTTTTCTCATAATTTTTCCTTTCCCTTCTTTCTTTTCCCCTTCCTCTCCCTTAACCCCTACCTCTTTGGACCTTTTTTTCCTATTTCAAATTATCAATTATTCATTTTAATCATTTTAACCCTTATTTACACTTT
>NW_004624750.1:25248181-25293719 GCF_000247695.1 Heterocephalus glaber | reverse complement strand
GGTTCAGTTCTAGAATTTCATGGTTAATTTTTTGTCTAGGTGATCTGTCTATTTGTGATAGAGGGGTGTTGAGGTCCCCCACTACAATTGTATTAGTGCTTATTTGGTTTTTCATGTCCATTAATATTTGTTTTGTATAGTTGGAGGCGTTCGTATTTGGTGCATATCTATTTATGATTGTCGTCTCTTCCTCTTGGATTGTTCCTTTCACAAAGGTGTAGTAACCATCTTTGTCTCTCTCAATTAGTTTTGGTTTGAAATCTACTTTGTCTGCAAATAATATTGCTATGCCTACTTTTTTCTGGGTTCCTATGGCATGGAGAACTGTTTTCCAGCCTTTTACTCAGTCTATAAATTTCTTTTGGAGTTAAGTGTGTTTCTTCTATACAGCATATTGCTGGATTTTGCATTGTAATCCATTCTGCCAGTCTATTTCTTTTGATTGGTGAATTGAGGCCATTAACATTGATGGTTATGATTGATAGATATTGATTCATCCTTGTCATGATGTTTTACTTTTGTTGGCTCTTTTATTTATTTTTCCCACTTTCCCTTTAGTGTCTTACCTTGCCCGGTGGCTTCCCTCTGTTGGGCCTCATAGAGTTGTGACCTTCATTGTTTTTTTTACTACGATACTGTTTAGAATTGCTTGTAGTGCTGGTTTGGTGTTCCTGAAATTTGTCAGGTGTTCTTTGTCATGGAAGTATCTAATTTCTCCATCAATTTTGAAAGATAATTTTGCAGGATACAACAGTCCAGGTTGGAAGTTATTTTCTTTTAGGGCTTGAAATACTTCACTCCAGGCTCTCCTTGACTTGAGGGTTTGTGTTGAGAAGTCTACTGTGATTCTGACGGGCTTTCCTTTGCAGGTGATTTGCTACTTTTTTCTAACTGCTTGTAGGATTTTGTTCTTCTGTTGGGTTTCTGGGATCTTGACTATTATATGTCAAGATGTAGATTTTTTTTTATCATGGCTAGTTGGAGTTCTATGTGCCTCACTTATCTGTATGTCCAATTCTCTACCTCTATCTGGGAAGTTTTCCGCTATTACTTCTGTGAGCAGTTTTTTATGTCAATTGTACTTTCTCCTGTTTTTTCGTGGACTCCTATCAGTTTAATGTTATTCTTCTTTGCATCGTCTATCAGATGCTGGATTGATTTCTCGTGGTCCCTTACTATTTTTAAGAAATCTCTGTTTTCATGGTCCTTAACCAGGATCCTGTCTTCTATATCTGATGTTCTATCTTCAGATTGCCTTAATCTGCTGTGGATACTTTCAGTGGCATTTTTAATCTCCTGAATATCTGTTTGAATCTGTTTCATGGGTTCCATTTCTTTCTTATGTTGGGGAATCATGGTTTCCATTTCTTTCTTATGCTGGGTATTCATGGCTTCCAGCATGTTTCTGAGCTCATCTATTATTTTAATCTGTTTCTGTTCTAGAGCCTCTAATCATGTCTTTCACTCTGCTCACCATCTCTGTAGATATCTCAGAGATTATTTCTGCTTTGAATTTTTCTAGAGCCTCATTCATCTCTTTTGTTACTTCCTGTGCTATCAGTTCAAGGTGTCCAGGTGGTTGATTATCAGAATTTTCCACCTCGTTTCCCTGGGGTTTACCCTTGGTGGGGTGGAAGTCTGAGTTTGTGCCTTGCTTAAATGTCTTCTCATTTTTGTTTTTGGTACTGTCCTTGGTTCAACTCCTGGATTGATACTTCAAAATTGCTTATTGTAAGTATCTTTGTTGCTTGTAATTCGAACCCTTATGGAATGATTGCTTCTCAGAGGTGTCTCCCAGATATAGCTGGTCTTCAAGTTTTGAGCCTCTAATGACTCTGAGGCTATATCATTTTCATTTTACCAGGAAGAACAACTGACTAGATCAATCACAACACTTTAGCCCAAGTGATACAATCAGCAACACCGTAGCATCAAGTACATCATAGAAAATGACATTTTGTGGTAGTTATTAATCTATCACCTTTAACTATGTGAATTAAGTCAGAATCGAGGACCAACTCAACATATGTTTATAGTGAATAAACTGTTCAATATAACAGCTTTACCCTTCGGGATGGGGAGTTAGAAGGAGTTGGGCAGGGAGGGATAGATATGTAGAAAGATAGGGGAAGGTTAGCAGTGAGGCCAGAGGACACAGGCAAGAGAAGGAAAACGACAGTAATAGAAAAATAAAGAAGAAATCTGAATGAGGGCCGGAACAGGAACAAAATGGGAGATGAACAATGTGGAGCAACAAGAGAGTGATTGTAAGAGAGAGAGAAAGGGAAGAGAAAAGAAAGAAGGAGAAAAAGGAGAGAAAACAAAAATTTTAAAAGTAAGAAAAAAATTAAAGTTAAGAGGAGAAAAAACACAAACCAATAATACTAATTTTGTAAATAATAAATAAAAATGAAAATGAAGGGCCTCCTTCAGGGTATGTCTCTGCTGTTACAGCAGGCCAGTGAGTAGCAGTGTGCAGATATAAGTCAATGAGTCTCAGCAAGCCAGTTGCAGACCCATGAGATTCAGGCAGATTTCTGGCTGCAAGTCCCAAGTTGAGCTCCCTGTCCTCCTGTAGGGTTGAACTCTGCAAGGTCGTACTGCAGGTTTCAGCTGCCCTTCCCTTGAAGATAGTCCCGGTTCTGATGGGAGGTGATGATCCCTCCAACTTACCCAGTATGGTGGTCTGGTGGTCCAGTGTCCCCTGTGTCTTTGTAGTGTGGAACCAGGTGGCAGTACAGCCAAGAGGACAGAGGAAGGAAGGGAGAGGGTCCTGCAGGAGCCTGGCTGGCTAAGTGGATTGCTGCGGGGCACGCAGGCTGGATGGAGCAGGCTCCTTGTGACCAGGGACCCACTCTCTGGTGTCCATGGATGTGCCTGGCTCAAGGTGCAGTATTCTTTACTGCTCTGATAAATACATATTTCTTATTCAAAGAATTGATATGAGGACTAGGGAATCACATCAGTGAAAAACAGATTTAGTCTTTGGAAAGAAAGATACTGGATAGCTTTATGAAAATAATCTTATTTTAACCTTTTCCATACAATTGTTAGTTTTGTTCAGTTTTATGTTTCTTTAGGCTTTCTTTTGGCTGAGGACTAGATAATTTATGATACTTGCTCTAAAAATCAATGTTAAGTACCTGGATTATGTTAGAAATAAAAATTACTTAACCTGGCTTTGAAGGTAGGAACAGTTACAGACAGCTTTCTAAAATGGTGATTGCTTATGTACATGAAAAGTTTTCTATTCCTACTTGCAAGTTGGGAATAAGGACAGTTGAGTCCAAAAATAAGAAGGAAACATAAGTCATACATTTTTTCCCAGTCTGGAACTACTTCCAAACTTTGATACAATGTGCCTTTAACAAACCATGAATTTTCTCACCTCTTGAGCCACCATATCTACCTCTTTTCAGCATAGTCAGGGACCCATTATACTAATCCAGTATACCTTCATATCTCTAACAAGCACATGTCAATGATAACTTTGAATATTTATTTGATGCCAAGTGTATAAATCTTCTCTGTGTTGTCTTATAAAGTGAGGAAATTGTGACTTGCACAATTTGATTACTTCAATTGTTTAATTTGGTTCTTTCAGCCACAGTGTGCTTTGATATATGAGCAAGAATCCTATTTAATTTTTGTACTACTGGTGTCCAAAGATATTTGTATAGATTCATATTTTTAGGGAAGATAAAACTTGAGTGCCAATAGGCTAAAGTAACTTTTATATATATTTTTAATTAGGTACGGTTATATGCAAGACCCGATGCTATCAGAAGAGGATCCGGGGACTATGCTCTTCATATTACAAAGAGATTAATAGAATTTTATGAAGACTACTTTAAAGTGCCCTATTCCTTGCCAAAACTAGGTAAGAACTTTGATTATTTTTTTGGAAGAGCGCCTTGAAGGTTAAATTTTTTCTTCATGAATTTGAGACACCCAGAAGCAAGAAAATTCAAAGGTTTATATTTTTAGCAGTGATGAACATGAAAAACAGTTTCTTTTGAAGAAGTGAAATAAGATTTAGTGTTTCTGGAATCTTACAAATTAAATGTTTGTGGGAATTAAGAAAGGCATTATGTAAGCTTAGGATTCCAAAAGATAACCCAAGTAGCTATACTTTGTTGAATATGTTCTATGGAGGGGTGCTTGCCAACATCACATTTAATCATAACTATGATTATACTATGTGGGGAGCTACATTTAGAATGATTTCAAGATAGGAAGTTGAGACATGGGATTTTCTCTTTATTTAGACAACCAGTAAGTGAAGGACTGGGCTTTCAAACTTGGTCTTGATGACTCCCAGAACTATTTAGTATTTCACATGAAGTCCATCATGGATGGGGAGTTTATTTTTCCAAAATCTCAGATGTCAAATTTTAATGAATTAGTTTTTCTTTAGGTTACTTTTGTTCATTCATATTGCTAGTACACAATTACAGTAAATAGAATAAAAAGAAGAGGGAAGAGAAACTTAATAATGCAGATTATGTGCTCTGTGAATGTTCTTACATTTCTTCCTTTTACAAAAGGAATGTGTTCAGTGATTGTTGGTGAAATGAATAAATGAATTGGTCTGTTATCCTAATTAGAACAAAGTTTCTGCTTTTACCAGGGAGTGGTCTATGGCATTCCAGGACATTAGAAAGAGTATTCATATGAATTAGAAATGTTGAAGTTACATTTCCTTCTTAGATAACCTGTTGTGAGATATTACATAGCAATAATTCTTTGATTTCCCGCTTTCCCTGTCCATCCTTTTTCTTCCCAAGAGCATTTTTGATCAGATCCACATAAAAGGTATTTCTCATTGGGAAGAATAAAGTGTTTACTTGATCAAAAGTGTTAGTTTGAACCACAGGTTCCTTTCCCTGGAGAACTGGATCTATTTCATTAAAGTACTTGCCTGCTGTGTAGCTTTATTGGTCTTACAATGAGTAGTTAGATCAGAAAGTAGATGGAATCACTGATATTGTTATCTATGGGTAGGGTGTACAATTTTTATGAGTTATATTACAAAATTCTGAGGTCTTTTTGAAACGCTTGCTCTTAGAATCAATAGACAAATTTTTATTTCAAATAGGATCTGTGTTTTGTTCTGTTCCATTCTTTCTTGTTTTCTCTTCTGCATTTACCTCCCTGTTAGAATCTGTTGCTTTGAAGCCTCCTTGGTAGTCACCCAAGGCGGAAAGGAATACCTCACTTCATTTGCATTGGAAGTGACACTGTTACCCACTCCAGGTAAAACTGGCTAGGAACTTCCCAGCTTGGCCCTAATGTAAAATTCACAAGTGCTTATGTTGCAAGGTCAGCAAGAGAAATAAAATGTGCATCTTTCTCTGTCCCCTGCAGACCAGTAATTAGCAAAAGAACTCAATTTGTACCTTCAGGGGGTTCCATGTAACTGTCAGCTGGCAGCAGGAAACATTTCTGTTCCTCTATTTCACTCACAATTGAACTGTGCAGGCTTTCATCTGTAGAAGAGAGCTTTGTTCACTGTTACTTGTTAAGCTACCTTATGGTGTATATAATTGAATGATTTGACTTACCCCAGCACATTCCTTTTTGTATATCTAGGGGAGTTGTCACAGCCAATGGTGCTTTGTAAAATTCCTCTTAAAGTTCTACTTATTTTATATATCTATACATATTTAGATCTATATCTAATGGATTTATAAGTATGCTTTCAGATACCCCCTGCATAACAATCCTCAAGTACAGAAGCATTTTGACTATTCTTACTTTCCATCATACATTATGAACTATATTTTAATATTATGTGGACAAAAACTCAGTCTTTATTAATGATGCCTGTAGATGTATCCTAGGTCTTAGCTGAGGCTGCCTTTAGATTATCTAAGATGTTTTCAAAGACCTAGTACCCTCTTGCATTCCGTCATTTTTCTTTTTTTTTTTATTTTTTGGTACCGGGGATTGAACTCAGGTCCTTGCGCTTGCGAGGCAGGCGATGGAACCACTGAGGTAAATCCCCGGCTCATTTTTCCTATAAATATTTATTGAGTGCCTGTCATAGGCATTTTTATATGATGCAATACAATAGTGAATAAAATAGGCAAAAATCTTCTTCCTGGGAGATACTTCCCATTAAATACTTCCCATTAAAAAGTATTTCACAATATGTATACCTTATTGAATAGAGACAAGCAACATTAAAAATAAAACTAGAACAGAATGATAACAAATATGTGGGGCAAATGGAAAAGGGGCTGAGGTTTTTAAATGGTCAATCATAGAAAGCTTCATAGGAAAGACTCTTGAGCAAAAAACTCAAGGGAATGAAGGAGTTAAGTTCTGAGGACATCATGGGACAAGAAGGATAGGCAGAGGGAACAAAGTGCCTAGATTTTGAGCTGAGAGATTTCCTAGGGTATTTGAGTGAAATAGGGTGAGAAGTCAGTGGCACCCTCCGCATGTGATGGGTGGATGGCAGCTTATGCAGAGCCAGGAGGCTGTGGTCAGCATGTGGGAACTTTTTTGTCATTGTTCTTCTTGTTTTTTTTTAAAAGTCCCAGTTTGTATTTATTTTAAAATTAATTTTATTGGTATATTTTATATGTACATAATGATCACTTTCATCAAAGGGAATTTGTATCTGTACGTAATATATCTTGATTCTTCTTTTTTCCTCATTTCTATCCCTACGTGGTCTATTTTAATCAGAGGCATTATATAATCAGTCTGACATATGTTCTGAAGGTCATTCTTATGGCTATATTGAGAATATACTGTAAGGGAATGGTACTTAGTTGGTGGGGAATTTTGTCACTCATGGGTTATTGGCCATGTCTGGAGACAGTTTTGTTTGTTATATTTTGGGGTGGTAAGGTAGGGTGTATGCTACTGGCATTACTGAGTAAAGGCTGGGGAACTGCTAAACATCCTACACTGCACAAGGTAGGCTGTCATAATAAGGAGTGATTATCTAGCCCTGTCAATAACGGCAAGGTTGAGAGGGAAAAGAATGCGGGGCATAAAAGCCAGGCAAAATTCAGGTGAAATAAGGTGGTTACTGCTTGAACCAGGATATTAATAGTGAGGTGGTTAGAAGTAATCCAAGTCTGGATATATATTGAAAGTAGATACTACAGAAGTTACTGATGAATAGGATATCTGATGGAAGTGAATCAGAGGCATCGAGGATAATCCACAGTTTTGGGTTTGAGAACTAAAAGGATGGAATTGACATTTATTAAAACAGAGAGATTACAGAAGGTGATAATTCATGAGACTGACATGTCTGCTGAGCATTTAAGTGGAAGGAACCATGGGGTCTATAAGAAATTCAAGTTTGAACTTCTTTATAAATATGGAGTTTGAATGATAAATCTAGCTAGAATTATAAATTTGCCAACATGTTAATACATACGAAACTGTAGGGCTGGTAGGGGTTACCAAAATAGTGAGAGCACATGAAAAGAGGAAAGGAATAAGGAGGCACTGATCCAGTGTTTAGAGGTCAGAAATATTAGGGTCCAGGAAAGCCTGCTGAGAAGAAGCAGTTAGTTGAGGAACTAAGGTTTGTGTTGTCTTGGGTATCTGGTCAAGAAAGCTTTACAAAAAACAATAAACTGTGTTAGTCAAGTTAGGTGAGGACTAAGAATTGACCCCTCATTGTTGATAACAGTATGAAGGTCATTAATGATGTTGATATGTATGTTCAAGAGAAAGTGAGGAAGGTCCAGGGCAGGGAGAGAGGGAGACAGACAATGACTAGCCACAGTGAGTATGAGCACAGATTGACATTTCTGACAATTCCCAGCAGGGGAGGCTTGTGGGAATAGGAGGAGATGGAGACAGGCTTGTATTTCATTAAGACTCACCTCTGGAAAATTGCTGCTTCTGCTAAAGTAAAACATCCTGTCTCAGAGATTGTTTTTGTCCCAAACATCCAAAGGAGGTATGGGATTTGCTTTTTTAAAATTTGCATTAGAAGATTAAAATTTGAAATAAAGGAGTAAAATATAGGAAAATTCTTCAGCAGTTAACTTTACTGAAGCTGTGGAGGGGATGTGTGTCTATGTGAATATTGGGATGCTACAGTGCAAGATGAAATAAAACCCTTATAATTTAATATTGGATTCTCCTTTTCTGAAAAGTCATTTTGCTCTCTGCCTTAAACTCTGCAATATTTTTCCGCTTCTTCCCTCTTAAGTTCTTCTCATTCCTAATGCTAAGTAGTTTAACTTTCTTTACTTAGCCTCATCTTACACTAACTCATCTCTAAGGATTTGCATTTCCACCACAAGTAGTTTATCAAGAGAGTTCCCAAAGAGGAAGCCTGATGCTTGCTGGTAGGATAATAATTTATTTTCCTTGTTATACAAAGATATTTCTTTATCATCCAACATAAGCAACCAGTGTGCAATCTGTGAAGATTTGATTTAAAATCTATAAATTAGGGAATTAAAAGTAGTGATTGTAGGAGGTTTGCAGAGGCTTGCTATATTTTGGTGTTAAAATGAGTCTAAAGCAAAGTATAGTCTACTTGGTGTAACAGAGTAAGCCTTTCTATGTCTGTGTACTTTTTTCATGAGCACCATCAAAGGTGTGGAGAGTTACTTTAAAATAAGGTTGTTGTAAACATATAAAGAATTAAATTACTTTCTTATCTTGCAAACATACAATGTTGTCTTATCTTGACAACAATAATGACAACTATGTGCTTACAAAATGTGTTACTATTGAGGGCTTTGTATGTTATAACTCGTTTAATCTTTATCACAGCCCTTTGAGGTAGTACATGTTATTTTCTAATTTTTCCAGACAAGACATTTAGGCACTCAGTGATGAGTAATGTATACAGATCACACTGCAGGAGTTAGTGGTCTTAGAAGTCACACTCAGGCTGGCTGTATCCAGAGTCTTGAGATTCTGCAGAAACAGATTCCAGTAATTTTGAGAATCTAGAGATTAAAATAAGTCAGCTTCATAAACTAGGTAATCTGATTATTAGAGGAACAACGTAATAGCTAGTTTTGTTAATATCTTGCAGTTCCTAAAGGTAATATATGGTATTTGTAGAAAATTTGAAAACTTAAAAAACATGAAGCACGTATGTCATAATTTGGAATTTTATCAGCCAGAAGATACATCTAAGTATTGCCAATGTATTTTCATTATAAATATTTTATAATTAATTGGGTGGCAGATAAAATGATAAAATATTTTGTTACTCTATTTAGACTTCAATTAATTATTGCAGCTAGTTTTCAGTTTCCTTTTGCTGCTACTCTGTAATTTGTATATCAGTGTTTTGTGAGAGAGTGGGCTTGATTGCTTCTTTTCAAGAAACCTTGCTTTTACGGTGCTTTTATGAAAAATTCATTACCTACCTGGCACCAGTGCTATGACTGTGGAGGGAACACAGGTGTTCTGTAACTAGAATTTCTGCCCTCAAGGAGATTGTGGTTTTGTTAAGAAAATCCAATATTTACAGGAATGAATGGATTAGAGACTCACACAATATAGAATATAATCAAGTACTAAATTTCGTTGGGTAAATATTTAATACCATGTTATATTAAGAGTGTAGGACCATTATACAGTGCCACAGGCATGAAATATAAATGAAAAGGAGCTTTGTCTTCACTTGAGTCCTAACAACACAGACACGAATTTAAATGCAGGTGGAGAAGAAAGAGGGCATTTTGAGAATTGTCTGCTATAGAAAGCCCATGCATACTGTGAGTTTCATTTATCATATTGATGGACTCAACATTTTTCTAATATAATATATAAGTTATAGGATAAATTCTCCTGTTGGAGTTCATGAATAAGAGAGGCTACCATGAATGATTGATTTTTATTTAAGCTATAATAAGACACATCCATTTTGTATTGTACTTGTGATGATAATCAATACAGTGCTGATAATGATTTGCTACTTGAAAGTAACAAAGCTTCTCATAAAGTATCACATACTGTGTTTGAATATGTTGTAGTAGCAAATACATTTCAATATATTTAAAATAAATAATAGTTCTACATTGTTAAATATTGATAAATTTATCTGTATTAGCTGCTAAACATTTTATCTCCTGTGCTTATATTTTTTAAATAAGTGGATATATTTGTTGTTTTTGATTTCAACAAATTGAAAATTTAAATATAATTCTGTTTCATCATAATTATACATATTAATTTACAGAGTTGAATTATTTGAGATTCATCTCTCTGTTTCTTGAAGCATGACTTTTCTTGGCTTACTTTTGATTAAGTAAATACTGAATACAATGTTTATGTTCTGTCAATGACCTCAACTAATACTCCTTTTTAAAATAAAATCTTTGAGGGTTTCTTTCTAGTTTGGTATAATTATATATACTATGAATTCACTCTCAGTGTCCTTCCTTTAATCAGCAGTCTTCAAAATATTTGCTCTGATACTTGTTAAATTGTGCGGTTTCTCTGTGAAAACTGATTTACAGATCTCTCTTTGGGTTAACCAGGTTAATGCCTTCTTAGGGAATTAGGTACAGTACTACTTTGCCTTCTGGTTTATAGAGTATCATGAACTATCCTTTCCTTATCAAATAGAGTCTCTCCTTATTTTATGATGGTAATTTATTTGTGAAAAACTCTTCATCTGGTGATTTTCTAATAAACCAAAGAATAGTTATTTCTTTCAATAGGAAATATTTTATGTCTTCCTAACCCCACTCTGACAACCATTTGTGCTAAAATAACACCAAATCCTATTAAAATAGACATAGTTATTTCAATATTTAACAGTTATTTTAACAAGGCATTTTATTCCTTCATTAATTATTCTATAATAGGGTCATTTAACTGCTCGTGTTAAGCTATTTTGTAGCTATTACATGCTGCACACTTCTTAGACTACAATAACAAACAAAACATATATATGATGCTCAGTGTGTATGATATTTAGCCACTAATTCAAAAAAGAAATAAATAGGACGGTAAAGATTAAGGAAATCAATGAAAACAATGCATTTTAGTGGAGATGATACATGAGATTATTACTACTATAAACAAGCAAAGCACAGGTAAACTGGGTGGAGAATTTAATGCAACAGAAACCAACTGCAGGACTGAATTAACTAATTAATTTAAACAGCATATATTGAATAGTTGCTGTGTACATTGTACTCAGCTATGATAGGAAGTCGGCTCTTCCTCCAGAAGCTTAACATCTAGTTGAAGAGAAGTTTGAAAAATTATTTTGCTATCTTGGCAATACTGTTACATGTTCAGTTTGCTTACAGCCTTCCTACCCTCACCTGTGGGTTTAAGAGTTTGTTATCTTCACAACTTTGCACCTCCCCCCATGTTGACTCACGGGTGTTGCTCTGGTCACAGCAGACCCCTTTTGCATACTCCACCCCATACTTTCACTTGCTCAAGCACATCAGGTCAACAGTTTTCCTTTTTTTCTCCTGAATCTTCAATTATCTTTCTTTACTTGATCTTATCAGCATTAAAAATATGGTGCTATTGCTCTCAACTTGAACACACACATATACTCAGTCTGGCTATGGACCCATTTTTTTCTCCTTCCTTTTATAGCTAAACTGCTTGAAAGGATTGTCTGTGTTTATTGATCCCAGTTCCTCTCTTTCCTTTGTCTCCTGCATGTGTGGTACATCAGGATTCTTCCCTCAACGCTATCCTAAAATACTGCAGATTTACTATTGGCTCCACGCTGCTAAATCCAGTGCTGGATTGTCAGTCTTTGGCAGCCCAGTCAGTAGCTTCATATACAACTGTTCTTCCCAATTTCTTCATTTAATATTTTTAAATTTTTATTTTTATTAGTGTGTGCTAGCAGTACATAATGAGTTAGTACATGTACATAACACATCTTAATTCTGTTTTCATTCCCCTTCTCCTCTCCTCTGTTCCCCCTCCCTTGATCTCTTGGTCCCTTTTCCTTTTGGAACTTCTTGAAACACAATTGTTTGTCTTTACGGACAGCACATTAAAAATTTTGTTTTTCTCATGCTAACTAGCTATTCCTGCTCAGTCTTCCCCTCCCCTTTTTTTAACCTCCCTAGCTGCTTACTACTTGAGGACTGCAGGTTTTGCACCTCTTCTTTTTGGTACTTACATTGGCAGTGACCTCCTTTGGTGACCTTATTCAGCCTCATGGCTTTAAGGGTAATATGCTGATTATACTTTAAATTTACGTCTCCAACTTTGTTCTTTCTCTTCAACTCTATACTTGTACAATTTACCTACATCTGAATATGGATGCTGCAGGGGACAAAAAGCCTAAACTGTTGTTTTTCCTTTTCTCTCACACAGTAATCAACACAGGACACTTGTGACTCTAGAAAGTTTGGGGATTTCTCCTCAACAGCAAGCAATTATTTCTGCAGTGGAGACCAGTGGAGCATCCTCTAGTTTAATTCAATCCTAACACTCTCTGCCTGGTGATAGTTTCCAACTCCGTAGGTGAGGGCTCAATCCCTGAGATGTCCTCCTCCCTTCAGATGCTGATTGAAAGTCTCAGGTTGCTTTTTCCATGCTTCTGTAAATAGAGGTCCCCACAGCCGGCTTCTCAGAGTTTCAGAATTTGTTGGAGCAGCTCTCAGAACTTAGGGAAACAATTACTTACATCTACTGGTTTATTTTGAATGGTATTACAAGGACACAGATGAAGAGACGAAGAGGTTCATAAGACAAGGTCTGGGAAAAGGGGTGCAGAGCTTCTGTGGCTTCTCTGGGTGCATCACCCTCCAGGAACCTCTGTGTTCAACTAGTTTTTGTTGTTGTTTTGTTTTGTTTTTGAGATAGGGTCTTACTATGTATTCTATGGTCCTGAGCTCACTACCTATTCCAAGCTTGCCTGAAACTCGCGGCGATCCTCCTCCCTCAGCTTCCTGACTGCTGCCATCCTGCAGTGTTAAACTATCTTGAAACTCCCTGAATTTGTCCTTTTGGGTTATTACAGAGACATCTTTACATAAGTATGATTGAATTATGGAAATATGACTGGACCAAAAAGTCTCTTCTAATGCTAATTGAGTAGGTGGGAAAACCCAATCAAACATGCCTATTTAAGCTCATTTTGGTCTCTATATGGCATTCCTTCTTCTAGCATATAGAGTTGGATCCTTTATGAAAATTGGAGCTCTTATGATCTAATATCAGATAAGGTAGATCAGATACCAATAACTTGGCCAGCTCCAGGACAGAAATGTGGGGTAAGTTTAAATTTTCTATGATCGGCCTTGGAGAGGAGAAATTCTAGTTTCTCTGGCCTGCCTTGAGGAGTAAGTTATGACCCAGGAATCATGGACAATAACCAAAATATGTGTACCATCCTGTTACAGATGCCAAAGAGTACATCAAACTAACGTACTGAAATTTGAGCTCCAGATCTTAAACCACTAACTTGCTCTTTCCACAGTCTTCTTCGTATCAGTAAGGGATAACTTCATTCTTTAAAATGTATTCAGGTAAAAACTGTGGACTTATACTCTTTCTCTCTCATGTCACATGTCCAAGCTATCAGTGAATCCCTGTGGACTATCATTTTTAATAAATCCAGAGTCTGATCACTGCACCCCATTTTCACAACTGGTACTCTCATTCCAGCCACCGAGCTCTCTTGCTTGGGTTAAGAGTTCAACCTACTTGAAGTTGGAACTTAATGTGGTATGAAGACATTAGATATTTGAATGTACAGACAGTACCTGATTTTATGGTGTTTGAGTTTACAATGGTGTGAAAAGTATATGCATCCAGTAGCAATCATCCTTGGACTTTGATTTTTTGATATTTTCCTGGGCTAGTGATATGCTGTGTGCATACTCTTGTCGTAATGGGCGCAGCAAGGTGCAGCTCATAGTCAGACATGTGATTATGAAGATAAACGACTCATACTTCACAGTATACTGGGTGGCTAAATTATCTGTTTGGTAGGTTAGGTGTATTAATTGCATTTTCAACTTTTAATATTTTAAGCTTTTAGGATGGAATTCCATTGTAAGTTGAGGAACATTTGTTCAGAGTTCTTGTAATTGATGTTCGATTCATCTGGCAATGTTCTTCCTCTGGTCAAACATTCATGGCTTTCCATTACTCGTAGAATATGAACCAGAATCTTTCTTGGCGTGGCAGAGCCTGAATGATCTGATCCCTGACAGACTCTGCCATCATCTCCAGCTTCTGCACTGCCTCCTTTCTGTTTCAGTTGTTCTGCTCTCCTTCTCATTTCTCCAACACATATAACATGCTGCATTCTAAGGTCATTGTGCTCCTCACATGCTCCCCATCATCTTTCCCTTCACATATATCATAGCTGAAATATTACCTTCTGCAATGAGATTGTATCTGACCACCCACTTAAAATTGCAGTCATGGTGCCTACTTCTCATTTCCTAATTTATCTCTTTTATAGCACTTTTTATTATCTCAGCCAGCATGTATTTTATTTATGCATTATTCATTTTCTTTATTACTTGTACCCAGCCCCTCGATCCCCATTTTCCCCAAATATAGGTTCCATGAGAACAGATATTTTTGTCTGCATTTTCACTGCTCTGATTCCCTCTGCCTAGAACTGTGTCTGGTCCACAGTAGGCACTTAAGTGCTTATGATTAAATAATTCCCAAAGTTATTACTGTTTTAGCAATCTTTACCACATAGGAAAGGAAGGCAGAAAAGCAAATTTAAGTCTATTTTGTAAATTAAATAAAATATAATTTTTAACAGAATGAACAAAGGAATAAAGTGATGTACATTATAAATTTCTAAAGAGGCTTGTTTTTGGTAAATTCAAATGGAAGGGATGAAAAATGACCTAGCTAGGAGCTACTTTCTCATTAAGGATCTGCATAAAGACTGATGATGAAAAATAGGTGAATTGGTTCCTGAAAGACATGCTCAGTTTTGTTTATTATGATGGCATTCAAATGGTGAGGCTGTGAAGAAGCTATGCTTTGTATCTGGCATGCTTTTGGCATCTGAAAATAAAATATTTGCTATTAGTTCTTCTCCTCTTTGTAGTTCTTTGAAATAAGGACATTTATTCATGACTTCCACACATTTATTGAAAACCTAGTATATACTAGACACTGTTCTACTAGGTACTAGAAAACAAGTAGGTAACAAGAGAAACAGCAGTCTTCCTATGAGTATTCTTATTTTTTATGGATGAGAGAGGTACACACACACATATTCTAATAACTATAGTTATAGTTAGAGAGGGACAGCTACTGTGGAGGAAAGAAAGTAGAAAAGAAAGTGTCAGAAGTGTTGTAGAGGGAAGGGGTTTGCTCCTTTAGACAGGTGGATGTTTGAGGGATGTCTTGCTGAAAGAATGACACTTGAGTTAAAATCTGAGAGTGAGGAGATCCTAACGATGAGGGCGTCTAACTTCCTGGAGAAATAGCAAGGAGACCAGTGTGCTTGGAGCAGAGTGACTGAGAGTAGGGCAAGTTGAAGTTTTTGTGACAACTGTGTCACAGGTGAAAGACCTTGTTGGCTGGCAATTGAAAGACAAGTGCTCTCATTTTGAGCAGAGGAACAGTCCTAGTCACTTTGGACTTGCCATAACAGAATATCACATACTGTGGGGTTTAAACCACAGAAACTTATTTTCTCCTTGTTCTGGAGGCTGGAGGTTCAAGATCAGCTTGCCAATATGGTGAGGTTCTGATGAGAGCAGTCTTCCTGGCCTATTAGAGATGATGACCTTCTTATGGAGTTCTCACATGGTGAAGGGAAAGCAAGTTCTCTGGTGTCACCTCCCACCTCTTCCTCCTCATCCTCTTCTTCCTCCCCCTTCTCTTCTTTTTCTGTTATTTCCTGTACTGGGAATTGAACTCAAGGCTTCTCACATGGCAAGGAGTGTACTGCTAAGCTGCAGCCCCAATTCCTTGATGCTTCTTTTTGTAAGGTGCTAATCTCCTTACATGGACCCTACCCTCACGACCTCATTTAAAGCTAATTATCTCCCAAGTTCCCATCTTTGAATGCCGTCTTTTGGAACTGGTGTTTCGGTATAGGAATGGGGGAAGGGTACTTTTCAGTCCATTGCGGGTGTGATCTGCTGACTCAAAGTTTTAAGAGATCACATTGGCTACCTCATGTAGAACAAACTGTTGAGGGATGAGAGAAAAATCCAAAGCAGGGAGAAGCTGCTGTGTTCATTGTGAAATATTGATGTATTGGATCAGACTGGTAGCAGAAGAGGTATTAAGTTGGCAGATTCAAGATATATTTCAAAGAACCAACAAAACTTGATGTATCATTATAGGACTTCAAATGAAGTTTTGATGTTGGTTTCTCTCAACTACAACATAGAAGATTGTAACAGGACTGAAACACTGAGTTTTTTTTTTTTTTATGGCTGCTCTACTTTCTTGTGTAGCTATGGTGAAATGAAGAAAATTTTGATGCTTCCTTCTCTTGATCTTGGTTATTTGAAATTAACATACTAAGGTAAATAATTTGTATTTTCTAAACAGAGTAGCTGTATTTAGAACAAAATAATGGTTGTAATAATCCTCTTCTTGAAGTGAATTGCTTCCTTCACTGGCCATTGGTCAATCTGGAGTTAATTATAGCCAAATAGCACTCCAAAGCCCTGGAGAAAGACAGGAACATTTCATTAAAGTCTGGCTGGGGATTATTGCTGACAGAAGCTCTGCCAATCAGGCGATTTTAAAAGAAAGGTGACCATTCCCATCAACTTTAGAGCTAAAATAGCTTATACGGAGATCAGAAGGTTTTTTTTTCAAATTAGCTTCATTTCAAGAAACTGAGACCGAGGGATAGTTATGTAAATTAGGGTTAAGCACCTAACGGTTCATTAAAGCAAAATGCTCTATAAAGAGAAATACTCAAAATACATTTTTTCCTCTGCTCTTTCCCAGAATTATTGTGACTGTTCTTTATCCAACTCAAAACTTTGGAGATATTTCCATTGGAAAGATATGTAATAATTACTTATTTATTAATTATAATTTCTAAGGCTTAGGGAACTGTGTTCTTTATTATAATCACGGTATCATCACTTTCCCTGTTACATTGAGGTCTTATGATCTTATCAGACAAAGGATGAATGCTAGTAATAATAATTTTTAAAAAACCACTTATTGTGGAGCTGTGAAATTCCTGGGTTTTGTTGTTGTTGTTGTTGTTTTGTTTGGTTTGGTGTGAGAAGCAAAGGTGCTGTTATTACCTGAGGAAGGACTCTTATTTTCATCACTTGTTTGTCTAATGTAGGAGGTAGGTCCTCAGCACACTCTAAAATTTAACTCAGATAAAAAAAGGAACACATCTCCCCTCATTTTAGGAAATCAACATTGTGCTAATCCTAAAACTGGATAAAGATAATAGAAGAAAAAAGTATGAACATAGATAGAAATTTGTTTAACCAAACAAACTATTAGAAGTCAGATCTGGCAGGATGTAGAAAGTGGTTTTGTTATAGGGATGGCAGTGTTGGTTCACCATTGGAAGATCCACCCCCAGAAGTCATCATTTTAACAGAGGAAAGGAAAAAGCTGTATGATGCTTTCACTAGTTGGAGAAAAAGTATTGGACTAAGATGCTGAGAGATGAGCACAAGAAAAAAATTCCAGCTAATATAAGCAATGTGATCATTTTTGAAAATGAGTTATTTTTATAAAATCAACTCTTTTTAAAAGTTTTAAACTTATGACTTTATCCATCATGACACAGGAGGCAGAGACCTAAGAGCTAGACTCAAACTTTGTGAGTGATTTCAAATGGAAAATGCACTCCTGGCCCCCCTTTTAGTCTTAAAACCTTTCAGTACTGTCTTTGAGAATTTTGATGCTGCTGCTTATGTACTTTGAAATGTAAAACAGACTGCAGTGTAAAACAAACGTTAGCCTGTAAGGGAGGTTGCAATACACAAGCAGAGCAAATCCAATATGGTAGTTGTAAATGAAGCCTTCAGGGCATTTCTGAAGCTTTTTAAAGGGTAATTTTGAAAGAAAGGGTGAGTCCCAAATGCCATTTTTCAGTTGGAGGAATTTTAATGGTTCGTAACTTCGATTTATTCTTTATTGGCCTTATTTTTTTCTTACAGGTTCTGTCTTTATATGTGAAATAATTCATGAAAAACCTACAGTGTATCTTAAACCATATAGCTCAAGAACTTTTTTAGCTTTTAAGTTGTTTAGCAATTCTTTTTATTTTGCAGACTGAAAAATACTCAGTAAGCTGTAAAATAATTGGTGGGTTGTTAATGTTTGGGATCATTTAGTTTCTTAAATACATTGAGATACATGCTGTCAGTTTTTATTAATATTAATAATGTTAGATGGTAAAGTGGTGTGAAGCTTAATAAGTTAAACTCTTACAGTGGACAAAGCCAACATTCCATGTCCGCAAGAAAAATTTGAGAGTAATTTCTTATACTTAATGAAGTGCCCCGGAATTATGTTCCCCTTCAATTTGTATGTTGGAGCTCTAATTCCTAGTAAAAGTATAGTTAGACATAAAAGATAATTAAGAGGTAATTAAGGTTAAATGATAGCATTAGGGTGAAGTCCTAATCTGATAGCGTTGGTAACTTTATAAGAAGAGGAAGATTTCCTCTTCTCCTCCTTCTCTCCCTCCCCTCTCCTTTCCTCTTCTCTCCTCTCTCAGGTGAGGTCAAATCACAAAGATGATTATCTACAAGCCACAAAGAAAGTCCTCATTATAACTTGACTCTGCTGGCACACGAACTTGGATTTCTAGCCTCTAGAGCTGTGAGAAGACAGTTTGCAGTTGTTCGAGCTGTTTTGTCACAGTGCCCAAACTAATACACCTTTGTTTGGGTTTGGGTCATTTTCAATTCTGTTTGCTTAGATTTGTGGTGAGTTGCCAATGAGATCATAGACAAAATAACAAGTATGGCAAGCACTTAAATTATTCAGACCTTTCTAGCACAATTCCATTTTGCCCAAATTACTTTAATTATTTAAGAAGTATTATTGATTTACCTTCTTAAAAATCTGTCACTCTGCATCTTCCCTCCTTTTCAAATGTGCTGAAAAAGTCTGTGATTGAGTAGAATTTTAATCATGTAAAGAAGCCTCTATAATCAATGCAGCAGTCATCAGACTTTCTCTGTAAAGGACTAGATACAAAATATTTTCAACTTGGTAAACCATACAATCATGGCTACAACTATTCAGCTCTGACACAAGAGCAAGAAAGCAGCCAGAGACAATGTATAAGTGAATGAAGTAGCTGTGTTCTGATAAAATTTTATTTACAAAAACAGATGGCTGCTCGGATTTGGCCCATGGGCCGTAGTCCACTGAACCCATGACTTGTTTCCATAATGTTATTCCATAACTTGTTTAGTTCAACAATACAAAGATTACAAATCCCTCAAAGGCCCTTATTATGGATCTATTTTTTTCTACATTTTTATATATGCTTGAGAAACAAACTGGGTGGAAAATAACTAGTACAATTTGTTCTTCTTGAAAATATCCATTTGTTCATAAATATATGCACAATATTAGGTAAATACACATTACATACCATATTAATAGTACACGCATTGATTAAATTAACATTTATATTACTAAATTATTATATACTCTAGTATATTACTGCTACTTATAAATATATCAGTTTGGTAATACTTATAAAATGATCTGCCATGTATTTTTATACAAACTTATTAATACATCTAACTGTATACATTTTATATATTGTGTATGCATTCCTACATTACGTAGTCCCATGAAGACTTTTATTTTATGTAACTATTTTACGTTCTCACCTGAAATGAATCACATTTAGAAACTTTAATATTTTCTCACAGAATTAGTATACCCACTTTTCTCTGCAACCCTAATATTAAGGCTGGAAATTAAGAAGGATGTAGGAGAGAAAAATGGCTAATCACAGAGACATTTGAATCAGGCATTTGATCTTAAATCTCAGATATGTGTCTAATAATCATAGATGTTATTTATTTACACAATGCTTTGTCTCCAGGTGCTGAGTTCTCCAAGGCTTTATTCTCAGCTGCAGCTGCAAGTTGGTGGTCTTTACATTGTGACGAAGTTTTTCCTGTGCAGTGCAGGGTGGCGAGAGGGGAAAGAGAAGTGGAGTGCATAAGCAGTCAGTTGCAGGGAGACACATGACATGTTTCAGCATCTGACACATTTTTAAACCTAGCAAATGGTAAAATTGAAGATCTGGCCCATAGTGTCAGATTTTGTATATCTGTCGTCAAACATACCAGTCACTGAAGACACGAGATGAAGAAAACTACAAATAGATGATCACAAGAAAGAAAATACACTGATCTGTACTCTTGGATGGCAGTTGATTTATGTTGATTGATATAATGTTGTGTTATAGTTGACTTGGTTTTTTGTACTGGTCCTAGAGAGTGAATCTTAGGATGTTGAGTTCAGATGTAAAGCAAGTCACAAGTATCACAAAGATATTCCTATGAATTTTATGAAAATATTAAGCTTGCTGTTATTTTCTTCAAAAATATTGAAATTATGATTGTCTATGTAACTCTCATGGACTTGCTTTCTGTCATGCTTTATTGGGAGAGTATGATTGGAACTAAATTATAATTAGTAAATGTGGAGATGTGGCCCATATGAATATGAATATTTATACATTCCTCATTGGGTGCACTGAGGTTGGCAGAAGTTTAAGAAATATAGTTTAAAGACGAGAAATGGCATTTACTTGGAAACCTTAAAATAAACTATTACAAGGCTTATTTTATTATGCTTAATTTAAATTTGTTTATAGTCACCACAGGCTAATAAATGAGGCAAGACAAAATTTTCTGATCACTTTGATTCTAAACACAGAGAAAACTGTGTTTAGTCCAGGTAACAGATCCTCAAGATGTCACTTTCAGCAGGATTTGAGGGAAATACAGAGAGCAGCCAGTATTTTGGTGTGACTTATAATCCTTTCACCTCCTGCCATCATAACAAACTGCCTCAGATCAGCTTAAAGAAGAAAGTCATATTTATTAGTCTTTACCTGAGGGAGGATCAGCCCTGCTTAACCCCATCAGTGTCACAGTCCCAAGCATCCAGGGCATCCCTCACCATGTTGAGACTTGTCTGCGTGAGTGGATGCAGGTGAATTCCTCATCTTGGCTGAATATGTTCTGCTGTTCTTTCACCAAAATATATTTTTCAATAATTTTTTAATGAAAAAATGTGTTTATTGTGTACAATTTTTCTTTTTAGTTCTGGTGCATCAAATCCAGAAATTGTGCATATCAGGCAAGTATTTTACCACCACCTCCTCAATCCCAATATATCTTGAAATATGTGTATGAGGTGTGATAAAAGAAATGTGAGACACTTGAACTTAAAAAAAATTATTATAGTAAAAGACATCTCACATTAATCCCCCTCAAAATACTGCTTTTTCTTTCAAACACACTTATCCCATCATTCCTCAGTTTCTGAAGCAGTTCTTGACTCTCTTTTTATGATATGATCAAAAATATGGTCAGTGCTGCTGTTGAGTGCCATCTAATGACAAAGCAGGCTTGTAAAAACCATTATGGTATGTCCTCATCCACCTTATTTATAGGTTCTGGCACTGTATTTCTTCTGCCTCATCCTCAAAGTCAAAATGACCATGAAGTATAAATGTTTTGAATCAATTCAAGACATTAAGGCAGACAAAACAATGCAACGACAAACACTCACAAAAAAGGACTTCCAGAACTATTAGAGAAAGTGGCAAGAATGATAAGTGTATTCCAAGCAAGCGGGAGTATTTTGGATGAGATTAATGGTGATATGTCTTTTACTGTAATACATTTAAAAAATTTAAATAGTCATGTATACTTTGCACTCTATATTATGGAATGGTTAATTAATATATGTATTACATCGCATACAAATTTTTTATATATGAGAATACGTAAAGTTTTCTTTTTCAAGAAAATAATATGTATTATTCTTAACTATAGTCACTGTATTGTACAAAAGATTTCTTGAACTTATTTTTCCTAAAAGAAATTTTATATCTTTTGACCAACATCTCAACCACCTTCCAAATGATGTTTTACTCACGATCCAAGCACTACAGCTTTCTTTCATCCTTACTGATGGCTTCAGTGTTCACATTGATGATCTAGTTAACATCCATCTTCTTAGTTCCATTGATCTTTATAATTGCTCCATTCTGTCCATGATTATACACTGGATCTTGTCATTTCTACTAACTGTGCCACTTTGAAATGTCTTCATTTTCAAGCATGTTACTCTCTGTTTCACAGATCTTTTGTTCCATTAAGTCTTCATCCTTTTCCTCACTGTGATCCTTAACCTTTGGTTCCTTGCACATTCATGACTCCTCTCATAACCTCCATCACATTTCAGCCAGATTAAATGATGCAATGCATTAATATATTACTCTGTGGCTGCCATCTTCAACTCTTTTACTCCTCTATTATACTTGGAAAAACTTTCACCCTTGTTGAATCTCACTCCATGACTAGTCAGTGTCTTCATGAACTTGATTGTGGCAATCACTTTAAATTTGTGATTTATGTGAGTTCTTAGCTCTGTGTGGCTATCTATCTATCTATCTATCTATCTATCTATCTATCTATCTGGTTGTTTTGCTCTCCTACTGTGTAAGACAACAATATCACATCTTTATCTTTCTTTTCAAGCCTCTAGCATACCCTTCCACTGTACCATATCACCAGTTGCCTGTGTACTTATTTCGTTTTTTAAAATATAAGCAGACAGATGTGAATTTTCTTCTCTGTTCCACTTGTATATGTGCTCCTACACCCCATCTTCCCTGTTAGAATTAAATAGGAAGTTTGTGAAAAGTCAGAATTGAAGATATAAATGCAAGAGAAATAAACTTATCGGGACACAGCTTGCTTCAAAGTCATGGAACTTAATAGGAAAAACAGGGAGAGTCTCAGTAGGGAAAAAAGGAGAGCAAGGATTCTATTACAGGAATGTCAAATTTGTAGACACTGAAAAAATAAGAGGGACCCAGGAAGGACGGCTGAGAAAGGGGTAACTAGTGAGGTATGAAGAAACTAGTGCAGTTTTCTATAAGTGAAAGTGCTATTATGAGGCCAAGTAAAATTAGGTCTTTCAATTGACCTTCAAATGGTAGCCTTGGAGTCATTGGTAATACTCAAAGAAGTAAATTGGATTTAAAGAAGACCAAGGAAATAAAGAATAGAGATGATATAGAAACACTCTAAATAATTTTGCTGTAAATAGAAACAGATAAATCATAGCTGGAGTCCATCAAACTCAGGAAATATTTGGTTAAGACAGGGTATATTGAACTTTATTTAAAACAGTAGTCTAGATGAAATAGGAAAAGAATTCTGATGATGCAAAGCAAAAGGGGTCATTTCAAAAGAAGACAGAAGATATAGGAGTAAGACCATTGGGAAGGTGTTGCCCCATATGTATGTACAGAAACTTCCTACAGATCTTTTGTTTGCCTCACCAGCCTACTCTTTCTCCCACCTTCATTTTTGTGAATGGCAACCCTGGATCCTATGCTCAGGCTAAACACTGAGGACTCAGCTTTGATTCTTCTCTCATGTATACCTTTTACATAAGCCATTAGCTAGTCCAGTAGGCTTCTACTGTATCCCATGTCATAACTTATTTTCCTCATTACCACTGCTACTCCATGTCATCAAGTTGGAATCTTCTTCCTGGAGTACAGATACAGCTTCCAAATTATTCTCTCAGTTTATATCCTTCTGACTTTTCCTGTAGGCCATTCTCTTGTCCAAACAACAACAAAAATTAAGCTTTTAAAAATATAAATCACATAACATCATTATCCTCCTCCGTTTTTCCTATCAAATTAAGAACAAGTCCTTACATCAGCCTATGACACCCTCTACAGTCTTATCCTTATTACCTTTCTCACCTAACCTACAGTTCTACTCCTACTTTCTTCACTTTATTCATATGATCTTTCTGCACTCAAATGAATACACCATTCTCTTTTCTTGATTAGAAACATCAAGTGAGATACTTCCTGAAGAGAGGGGACAGATTCCCTGATGACTCTATCAAAAGTAACTGCCCATTAGACTCTGTCTCTTAACTTTTATTTTTCTTTATAATGTTTTTTATATTTAATTATATCATGTGCTTTGCTATTGATATAGCAGTGCTTACTTATTCAAATGAAAGTTACATAAGGGAAAAAGTTTCATGTTGTTAACTATTGTATGGCTTGAATTTTTAATGTCTTCCAAAAGCCATTTGTTGAATGCTTGGTCACCAGGCTACACTGCCAGGAGATGATGAAACCTTTTGGAGGAGGGACCTCATGGAAAGAAATTAGGTTGTTGAGGGGATGTCTTTGAATGGTATATTGGGACTTGGTCCTTCTTTCTCCCTCTGCTTCCTGACTACAGTGAGATGTTTAGCCTCTTCTGCCATGTGATTCCTCCATGAAATGTGATGCTACCACAAGCCCAAAGTGATGTGGTTGAGCAACTCTGGCTGAAGCTTGTGAGTCTCTGGGCCAAAATAATCCTTTCTTTATTTTAGGTATCTTGTTACAGTCAAGGAAAGCTAGCACACAATTTATGATATTCTCAGTACTTCTGATAGTATCTGATATGCTAAATAAATGTGTATTGGGTAAATGAATTTCTGAAATACCAGTGCTTTATTCCAAATTTTTCCTAATTCACTGTTTTTTACTTTCTGAAAATTTAGACAACTTTTCAATTAAACCAGCAGAATTCAATGGTTTTTAAATTAAATCTTATTTGGAGCCCATATATAGACAACAAATACAAGCTGAGCTTCTATGGTTAGTGGGTTTGGGATGGTAGAGTGCTCCTTAGTTTATTCATCTTTGTGAGGTGCAAACTTAAATATTTCATATTTATTTTTAATGGAAATATTTTTACTAGTGCAGGTTTGAGATGGTCCCACATTAATAGAAAAATCAAAACTCCAAATATAACTCAATGACCAGTTTTGGAATAATCTTCACATAGTGGCTTAGGAAAATCTCCCAGATATTGGATTATGAAATTAAAATTTCAAAATAAGGGTATCTAGGGCTGGGGATTTAGCTCAGTGGCACCACACCTGCCTCACAGTTCGATCCCCAGTACCAAAAAAACAAAATCAAAAAACAAAATAAGGGTATCCAATTCTTACTGGGAAAAGTATGAACTATTTTATCCAGCAAATGGGGCCTTTTTGATTTCAGGAATAATCTGATCTGAGATTGCATAGCTTTTCTATTTAATAA
The DNA here is from genome assembly GCF_000247695.1 of Heterocephalus glaber. Next base: position 25,268,467 of record NW_004624750.1, on the reverse strand, counting down.
TAATTATAAAATACTCGAGTTGCTTATAAATGTATAGGAAATAGGGATGATTTATTATATTCTTCACATAATAACGTGTCAATATTGCAAGTTATAGTTCTTACTAAGAAACAGTTTTTTATAATAAAAAAGCTATATTTCTTGGCAAAAGCTAAAAGTTGCATGCAGAAAATTCAAATTAAATCCAGTTTATAATTGATGAGGCAGAATTGCAAAAATCACTCTCACTGGGTTTTAGATGCTTTCTGAATGAGTTTATTAAAAAACTAGTTTTTCTTCTTATTCTTTATTAAGGTATAGCCATTTCTGTGCACTTCAAAATTAGGCTACTTTTTTTTTTGGTGAAGAGTAAGCTTTCAATGATAAACAATTGGCAGATTTAGGTTCTTTATTGCCTCTGTATTTCAGTTGTCTGTGGTCTGTTTTAAAATGTAGATGGAGAGGAAGGGGCTATCCAGGAAAAAATGAAGTGCAATGATTTCAGTTTTAATTTCCTACTCTGCCACAAATTCACTGTTGAATCTTGTAGAAAGTCTCCCTAGACCTCAGTTTCTCAGTCTAATAAATGGGGGCCTTATTATTTATCATATTCATTTTGTCTAGGAGTTTGACAGATGAGTAGCAAGCATTTTGAGGCAGAGAGTGACGTATTGGTGAATATAGATTAGACACCTACATTAAATTCTTCCATGCAGTTAGTTGAAGTGTGTCTTTGTGTATATAAATAAAATGATTTATATTGAACACTGCAGCAGAAGATATTTTGCTGGGTGTCCAAGTTTATTAGTATTAAAATTATTTCTTGGTTCTTGAAAGAGTTTTGCCATGGCTTTGCGGAAAACTAAGCATTGCTATTAACTGCTGTTGGAATGAGTGATTCTTTTGCTCAGAAGAGAGATACAACTTAGACTATGCATACATTTATGTAATGTAGACCTGTAAGCAAAATCAGTTTTTGCATACTGACAAATAAAACTCTTGGTGTAAACTGAGATGCATATGCATATGTAATTTATAAATAAATACGCATGTGTAATTTATGCATATTAACAGCTATGTACCAAGGAGGGAATTTCCATTTAAAAAGTATTGTACATTCTCAGACCTTGGAAGAGTAGCAAGGACTTTGCAGATACACTAACGAAAAAATTCTTCAAGCTATTGCCATATACTTATAAGTAACTTACGTAAATCACATCCCTACTTTTTAAAGGAGATTTTAAATAAACCATAACAGAAGCAAATTATTGTTTGCTTATATTATTAAATCACACATTTGATTTCATTTCATATTGTTCATTATTGAAGGAAGTTGGAATTGCTAAAACCCTTTCCCATATTGAGTAATGTTCTCTTGTGTATTCTTAGCTATAGCACTTTATGTTTTTGCTGTAAGAAAGTGACTTTCAGTTAGAAAAGAAGGAAAATGTTAATATAGTAAAATAGGATTCAGCAATTATTATAAATTGTGTAAAGATATATTCACCCTAATCTGCTGAGAATCTTTAAGAGATTTTTAAAACATAAAATATTTTAGGAAGGTCCTACTCATCCAATATCTCCCTTTTCCTATGGCTTACTATTATTCATCTTTACTTGGTGTTATGGCTTGTGTTTAGATATACCCCCAGAGCATCATGGTTTTGCAGAGATGGCTGAGTCTATAGTGTGTGATTGACTTATGGTGGGGCTAGACCTGAAGGCACTAGGATTAATGGCCCGAGTGCTATCCACCCTAAGTATTTTAAATAAGACAAAATGGGCAGAAAGACACTGTTAAGGTCCCTCTTGTTGCATTTGCTGTCTTCTGCCACCACCATGAACTATTGCCCCTTTGCCATCCTACCCTGGAGCTATCCTGTTATGCACTGAAACCTCTATAAACTGAGCTATAAACCCTTTCCCCTCTAACTTTGGGTGTTGGGTATTTTGTCTCAGCAATGAGTGAAAAGTAACCAACACAGAAATTTGGTACCAAGAGTGGGATACTGGCCCAGATTTAATGTTTGCCCTGATGGATTTTGGTATTGCTCTGTTCCCATTCCTTGTTATCCCCTCATTTGTAACTTTTGAAATGATAACGTCTATTTTATGCCATTGAATGCTGGAAGTGTTTAACTTTCTTTTCATTTGTACAGGGACTTGCTGGTAATAGTTTGCCTCAGAGGAGACTTATGGACTAAATGCCTTTTGTGTAAAGGAATATACATGGGTCTTTGGGGGGCCAGGGACAGAATGTTATGGTTTGGGTCTAGATGTCCCTCCAAAGCCTCATGGGGTCATAGATGGGTGAATCTAGGATTAAGGGCATGTGATTACTAAACTATTACACGAGTGATTGGCACCACCCTAAGCCCCTCAGTCTGAATAAGATAAAAGGAGCAGAAAGACATAGTTAAGATCCTTTGTTCCTTTTTGCTACCTTCTGGCTGCCAGGAACTGTTTCTCCTCTGGAAGGCCTGTCTGCCACACCACCCTGCCTTGGAGCCAGCCAGTTATGGACTGAGACCTCTACGAACTTTAATCCAAATAAACCTTTTCCCCTTCAACTTTGGATGTTGAGTATTTTGTCTCAGCAATGAGAAAAAACTAAGACACTTGGTTTATAAATGAGTTATATTAGGGAAAATGTTAAATTAAGAATCATTTTTAGCAATTTCTTTTGTATCTTGGCTTTGGGTAATATATGTCTTATTTTTCTTAAAGCCAAGTTCCATGCCAATTTTTACTATTCCAGTTTCTCATAAGGAAATTAATTAGTCATACCTAATATTAATGACAGCAACAATTTAGTTAATACTCACTGAGGTCTTTCTATACACAGGCATGTAGTAAATATTTTACATGCATTGTCTCATTTAGTTTTAACATTTGTATTTGGTCATCACTAATATTACTTTTATTTTACAGATGAAGAAACTAAGCCTTGAAGTGGTTATGTAGCTTGTCCAGAGTCACATTTGCAGCAAGTGGAAAAGTTTGGATTTACACCCAAGTAGTACTGTGCTCCAGAGCTAGTAGTAGACCACTGAACAAAGATAGAAGTCTGTGTTTTTCTTAAGCAAGCCATTGACAAGTTAAACATGTAATAAAATTGATCAAATTCACATTAACAACAGATTTTGTAAAATATTGGGTATATTATTATAAGATAATTTATTTTTTATTTTTTTAATGGAACTCATTTATTATTTATTCAGAACAAGGGAGTTTAAAACAATCTAAATTTACAACTGAGATTAGATCTAATAGATCAAATAATTGAAAAATACAGGATAGCAAAATGCCAATCAGGACATCCATCATTGATGTCTTCACCATCACGTTTATTTTTTTTTAGTTCTTTTATTGGTACATTTTAGGTACACAATTTGTTTACATTTATCATTGGGTGCTTGTACCTGTACATGATGTATCTTGGTTCTTATTTTTTTCCCCATTACCTGTGTGCCCTTCATCCCCTCCGCCCATCCCTATTTACATAGATTTCATTTCCATTTTTAAAACCTTATGTTTGGTGTTTAAAAATCTACTTGAATAATTTTATTTATTACCTCACTAGGTGGGGACTGGAATGGTCATAAAGTTTAATTCAAAGAATAGTAATAGAAATAATGAGTAAAAATGGATCACAAACATTTGAAAAGAGAATAGCAGTGGCTGGGGTTGGAGACTGTCTTTACAGAGATGGGTTCTAAGCTGATAGGTAGAATTGTTGACAAAGAAGAGTAACATTTTTTCTTCTGTTTTAAAATGTTTAAAAATGTCTTAAAAATGTCCTTTGTAGTGGATTTCATTTGAACTAAGCTTAAAATTGTTACATTTATTTATTCATTTTCTTGATTATATTCTATTATCTTTTATTGAAATTTCACCATCATTTTCTAAAAAAATATGTATTATTTGCTGAGAATACTGTAACATAGTGCCATAAACTAGGCAGCTTAAAAAGAAATTTTCTCATGGTTTGGGAGACCAGAAGTCCAAGATCAAGGTTTGTCAGAGTTGGTTCTTCTGGGGCCAATGAGGAAGAACTTGTTCCATGCTTCTCTCCCGGCTTCTGTCCTAGCTACTACCTGGGGTTTGCTGGCAACCCTTAATGTTCTTCAGCCTGCAGGTACTGCTCCACCCTCAGCCTTTAATTTGCATGGTTTTATCCCTGTGTGCATGTCTTCTTTCTGCATTGGCTTTTGTGTATAAATTATCCTTTTATAGGGGCACTTGTTATATTGATCCAGTCTCTTCAGTGAATCTTGGATTCAGTTCTCTGGTTGTATTTTGGTATGTCTGGTCTCTAATATTTGGTTATTTTCACTTTTCTCTAAGTTATCATTTATCTTAAGTGCATATCATTGAAGGATTCTCTGTTATTCTCTTACTTTCTACCCAATATTTTTTCTCATACCTAGTCTCCAAGGGCTCAGAAGGAAAGATTATAAACCAACAAATTAAAAACCATTTGTCTAATTCAAAAAGGGTTTATGCAGATTTATTTAAAACCTCACAGACAGTCCTTTGTGATGATTCTAAAAGGGTAAATGCTTGGTTGGTGTAGAGGAAAACAACATCTCATGAGGGTTATACATGCAAGAAAGTTGGCAATGTTGCACACATGGAACACTTTCTGAGGATACATTTCTAGGGGTATAAATATCAAGTAGATGGTCAATGTCTAGGTTTCCAATTCATGTCACTATTGCCTTCCAATGAACTTTGCTTTGTAGTACTTGCCAGGTGAAACAGCTCTTTATCTGTCTCATTACCTCCTCTCAATAGTCAAACATTTCTTTGCTCTCCAGCTAATAGATCTTTTACTTCTACTGAGAAAAGACGAAAAACAAGAAGCAGCAATTTCTTAAGAAACTTGGCTGTTTTACTGGAAAGGACTTAGGAATGTAGGATTCTAAAGGTTTTTATATAAAATAATGTGTTATATTACTTCAAATACGTTGTTTACAGAACTCATACTGCTAAGGATTAAAGGAATGTGCCGTGACAAATCTGATTCTGAGCGGGATTGCCTTCTCTAAAATAGATCGGTTGCATTCAAGTAGAACTTTTGATTTATGAGAATTAGGGCTGAGTGCAGTGTATAGTACTCTCTGTAATGTCAATGGATTAGTGTTTCCCCTGAGACTCCCAGTGGAAGTCCATCAAGGCTTAGTGAAAATCTCTTGACTTGTAATATCCCAGATCCTGCTCAAAGGTCAAGATATTTGCCCTTCTTATGTAAGAGACACAATTTTTAGAGGAAATAGGGTTTTTACTAGTGGATGTTGGTTGTACTAGTAGGAATCAAGTAAAGATGTACCTGGTTGTTTTTGGTGAAGGTGATTTTTTTTTCTTCTCAGAGAGTGACTTCTCTTAAGCATTGTTGAAATATCTCTTGATCTTTTCGAAATATTTACAGCTGTCCTCCCACTCTTCTTTCTTTATGAGAAACATATTTATTGCTTTTCTTTCCACTTCTAGAGTTTGGGTGTGTTGGAAGGTAGCAGTTTTAAAATTCTCATAATGCATTACAGTTTACTAATCATGTACTTTTCCTGGCATCTGTAAAATTTTTAATCAAATAAATGGTATGAATATATTTTAGCCTTTCACTATAAGCATTATGAAGATTATGTTTAAAGTAGGGTTAAACACAAAAAAACTTCCAAATTTTCATAGTTTGTTTCTTATTATGATAAATGATATTAAAATATGTAAACTTTAATGTCTCATTTTTTTCTTTACTGAGATGTCAAAACTATTGATAGAAGACTTCTGAGTGTGAATAGGACAGTTTGCTTTTCATGCAGAATTTATAGAATAACAAGCTGTTCTGTGACTGTTAGACCCTTAGCAAAATCAAGGCCTTAAAGGGTACAAGAAGATTTGTGAAGATGAATTGTCAAAGAGCCTTCTTTTCAGAGGAATATTGTCCAACAGCAAATTTCCATTTTTGCTGTGTTTGAGAGAGGAGTGGTCTGTTCATCCCCACCCCCACAGAGAGTTGGGAAGGATGTTAATGAGGTACCTTAGAATTTTAAATGTGTTTTCTTCAGCTAAATGTCATAAAGACTCATGCCTGACTGACATAGCAGGAAAGCAAAGCAGATGTTGGCCTGAAGTTTGTCTCCTGCCTGAAAAAGTTTGAGGTTATTAGAGATTGAAAGATTGCTTTTTAAAAAGCTGAGAGAGAGCTGATGTGTTTTAATTGGCTTATAGTTCAAGTCAGAGAGAGAGAGAGAGAGAGAGAGGGAGAGAGAAAGGATTTCCCAGTGTGGCCTACACAAGAGAAAATTGGCTTGGAATCATCTGAAGAGTTCCCAATGGTCACCCTCAGGGGAAGGAGGCTGGGAGAAGTTATTTGGACCAAGGTTTGCACTAAAATAAAACAGTTAAAAATGCTTCATAAAATAGAGGAAAATCTTTTTCAAAAGCACCATATATCTACAGAGATAGTAAAGATCTACCAAATTATAAGACAAATGAAAACTGAAACTGGAAGGCAAGAGTGTACCCATTTTTCTTTGAGGATATCTACCAGGTGAATTAAACTTGAGTGAAAATGATATAAGGTGAACATAAAGAGATGCTGGGCCTGCTCTTGTGGAAAGTTAAACAGATGGTTCTTTTCTCATACAGCTGGAACTCCTAAGAGATAAATTGCCCTTGTTCTCCCAGTATGATGAATAGGTAAAGAAGGTCACCTTGATGGTGAATAAACAAGAGAAGGGAACTCTCAGAGAAGTTATAACCTCAACATAATTCTCATGTGTTGTTAGAAACCAAAATTTACCTAGGTTGGTAGAACCCAAATACTTCAGTTTTATTTAATTTCTTCTAGGCCGACAATATCCATAGGAATCATACAGAAACAAATTAAGACATTTTCTGTAGAAAGGCTATTGTCATCATATGATCAACGAATATCTAAATATTTTTTCTAAAGAAATTTTAAAAGACATGGAGAACAGAAAAGAAAATTCTAGTACATGTTTTACGGTGTCTAGTTGGAATTCCAGAAGAAATAGCCAGAATGCGGAGGAGGAAATATCTGAGAAAACATCCACTGCAAATTTTCCTCAATAGAAGACAATACCAGTCTGTGCTTTCAATGTGCCCGACAAACTTCAAGTGTGATTAAGTAGAAAGAAACACCTGGACTTATCATAGTGACACTGCTGTACATCAGATAAAGTTAAGATGTTAAAAGAAGCCAGAGTTAAAATAAAACCATTTATCTTTAAGCAGACTGACAGCTTCTTCATAACAGTAGGATAAAAAAGAAATAGAATGACACCATTATTGTATTCAAAGGAAAAATACTGATGGAATCATATAATCAGGGAAAATATCTTTTGAAAGAATCAGTACATAAAAGACTTTTTTTTTCAGGAAAATACTGAAGTTTTCATCAACAAGTACTATCTAGTGGAAATACCAAAAACATGATAGAGTAGATCTATTAATTCAGGTTTTCTGATTCCTTCTAATGGTGATCTTATGTCCCAATACATTGGATTTTACTGTATCATTTTATCAGCCAATGTAATGGGAGTGGAAGTGACATGTGATACCTCAGGGTGGTTTTAAATCTGGTGTCCCGGATGGGGCTGTTCCTTCAGCACTGGTCCTGAAATGGAAGAGTATATTGAACATAGCTATAGTTGGTCTGTTGTGGACGTAAATGTAAAAGCCAAATCAAACCTTTGTTGGTGGCGGCCAATACAATTTTGAATTCATCTGTTATTGCAACATAATGCAGACAGATGCCTGTCAGGCTGAAGGAAAATGATCCCAGATGGACTAGAAATTGAGGGAATGACAACAAGAATAATTTCCAAATATGTAGGCAAATTTAAATTAAATTACTTGTTTTGAACAATTATGAGACTTTAAGTAGAAACAGTAATTGGTAGTGATTTTATATATATATAAAGAGAGAATAAACATAAAGTGTTTGAAGGTCTTGGCATTATCCAAGAAGAGAATAGAAATTAAAGAACTATAAAAATACCAAAAAGAGATTATCAATAAGCCAAAAATTAGTTTCCTTAAATGATAATAAAATTTACAAATACCAAATGAGATTAATAAAAAATTTTAAAATATACAAATAATACATTTAAGGACTAAAAAGAGGATTACCTCAGATACTGTACATGTTAAAAATAGCATGAGAGCTCTGTTAATATTTATTAATATTTCATGCCAATGATTTTGACTGTTGGGTATAATGAACGAATTCCTAGAAAAACTTACTAGGTTTTTATGCATATAGTCTTATATGTGTTATACAAATTGAATATGTTAAATATTTCTATAAAAAAAAGTCAGGGTGTAGTGGCTTTACTGTTATACTTATCAGGGAGTAAAAAGATATATATATCTTTTTTTTTTTCTACTGGGGATCGAACTTGGGACCTTGTGTTTGTGAGGCAGGTGCCAGCACTACTGAGCTAAATCCCCGGCCCCAAAAGATTTTTTATATTATTTTGAAAATCTCTGTAGACAAGAATTCATTGTATGAGGCCAACATTACTTTTATATCAGAACTTTTCATGGCCATTATAAAAAGGAATATTATAGGTCTTATTCATCTGTTAACATAGATACAAGGCTACTAAATAAAAAAGTAAAACATACAAAATATATTGCAAAGTTGTTATTCTCAAACTGAAGTTAGCTGAACATTTGAAAATCAAATAGTTTAAATCAGCACAAAAATAGAGAAGAGAAAACATTATTCTTTCAATAGAAACAGAAAAATATTTGGTCAAAGTCAACATGTGATTCATGACAGAATTTTTAAGCAAACCAAGATCAGCATCTTTTACATGATAAAGATTATTTGCAAGTATTATATACCAGAGTCAGGTTTATGAAGACATACTGAACATTTTCTATTTTGAGTTATGAATCAGTGATACTGTCCAGCTGTCCATTACTTCTGTTCAATATCACACAGCAAGCCTAAGCCAGTACAGAAAGGCAGACAAGGAAATAAAAGACACGTGAAAACAAAATTGCCATCATTTACAGATGACATAATTTCATTTACAGATGACAGTGTTTCATTTAGTGTGCCTAATCAGAGTTTAATAAGGATATAGATACATGGTAATATTCATTAATGATCTACATTTCTATATACTAGCAACATAACAATTAAAATGAAAGAATATACATTTTACTCTAGCTTAAAATATATGAGGTACCTGGAAATAAATCCAACAAAGATGTGTGAGAATTTTGTAGAAAAAATATAAAATTTTATATTAAAATATCTTGAAGAACAAAAATTTATAGAATGAAAAACAAAATTACAAAAGTCTCAGTTTTGTCTCAGTTGCTATATAGAGTTAATAAATTTCAAACCAGGTCCTAGCAGGTTCTTTTTTTGTAATTTAACCAGATGACTCAAAAGTTACATGAAGTTTCAAAAGGTCAGGAAGAGCCAGGAGACTTCTTGGAAAAGGGACATGAGGTGGGAAGAATGGTTTTATCAGATAATTATTGTGTGTGTGTGCGCGCTTGTGTGTATGTGCACTGGGATTAAACCTGGGGCCTGATAACTGCTAAACATGTACTTTAACACTGAAGTATACCTCTATTGTATAAACCTGACAGAAATTTGGTGTGGGTCCAGGAAAATAAATGAATAGAACAGTATGGAAAGCCCAAGAAGAAACTCACGTATTTATTTCATAAGTGAGAGAGGAAGGTCTGTAGATTAATTTTAAAAAGACAAATTTTAAAATAAATAATACTGGCCCATTTAGATCTGCATACTACAATAAAATTATGGCTGACTCCTACCTAAAACCGTATGAAACCTGACTACATACAGATTGAAGACCTAAATGTCAAAGGTAAAATACAAAGGTCTGGAAGACAATATAGGAGAATATCTGTAAACTTCAAGTAGGGATGGCTTTCTTATACAACACATAAAAACAAACCCATAAAAGAAAACATTAGTATATTAGATTAATTAAAATTAACATTGTCAATCAAAAAGATGCCACTAAAAGCATGGTAACATAGACTACAGAGTTATTAACTATATGTAGAACAAAAAGCATCAGGGCTTATAAAGAGGTACAAATAAATAAGGAAAAGAGATAGTTTCAAGGAGGAAATCCAATTGGTCAATAAATGCATGAAAATATGGCACATTTTATTAATAATTAGAGCAATTTTAAGTAATACTAAAATGAAGCACCATATTCCCAACTGGTGAAAATTGTAAAATCTGAAAATACCAGTTATTTGTGTGGGTGTAGTAGGACTCATCGCTGATGAAAATGTAGATTTATTTACCAATTTAGGAAGGCGTGATGCTTTCTTCTTCAGATGATGATGTACTTGGCCTATAAACCAGCAAGTTTATGGCTAAGTGTACTCTTGAGATACCCTTGGGCACATGCCTCCTCAAGATACAACTGATTTCTAAGATTTAATGTGCAAAAGATCGTAAGTACTTCATTAATTTTTATATAGCTCAGATGCTGAAAAGATATATTTAGGACACAATGAAGCATTACTAAAATTAACTTCACCTTTTTTTGTTTGTTTTTTGTAGAACTGGACACTGAACTCAGGGTCTTCACACTGAAGTACATCCCTAGCCCTATTTTAAATTTTTATTTTGAGACACTCTTGCTAAGTTGTCAAGTTGCTTGATTAGGCTTGAACTTCTGATCCTCCTGCCTCAGCCTGCCACAATGCTGGGATTACAGGCCTGTGCCACCATGCCTTGCTAGAAAATTTTAAATTGTCTATGTACACGTTTTATCTTTAAAGAGCAATGCTGAGCTGGGCTATCTCATAGATGACAAAATGAGTTACAAATAGTAAATTATTTGTTATTTATTTATTTATTTATTTATTTATGCTGTACTGAGGATGGAACTCAGGACCTTGTGCCTGCAAGGCAGGCAAAGTGCCACTGGGCTAAATCCCTGTCCCCCCCCCCAATTTATTATTTTAACAATGGTTTTTGATTGGGTGCTCTATTTTGGGGAGGTCTAGTGTTCTTGAGTTCTTCATGTATTCTAGTTATTAGCCCACTGTCTGAGGAATAGCTTGCAAAATTTTTTCCCATTTTGTAAGGTTGTATTTACTCTCTTGGTTGTTTATTTTGCTGTGTGAAAGCTTTTCAATTTCATATGATACCATTTGTTTATTCTCTATACTGTTTCCTGTGAAACGGGTTTTGTTGAGACAGTCCTTGCCTACACTTATGACTTTAAGAGTTTTACTTATCTTCTTGCAAGTTAAGTATTTCTATTTTAATATTTAGCTCTTTGATCCATTTTTATTTTAGTTTAGTACATGGTGAAAGATATGGGTCTAGATTCAAACTTCTGCCTGTGTATAGCCAGTTTTCCCAACATCATTTATTGAAGAGGCATGTTTTTGGCCCCTTCACAAAGATCAAATAATTGTGTTATTCTGAATCCTCTATTCTTTCCCATTGGTCCTTGTGTCTATTTTTGTGCCAGTACCATGCTGTTTTTATCACTGTGGGTTTCTTTTTTTTTTTGGTACCGGGGATCAAACTCAGGTCCTTGCACTTGCACAGCAGGCGGCAAAACCACTGAGCTAAATCCCTGGCCATATCACTGTGGTTTTTGTAACATAACTCAAAATTTGGGTTGCAATACCTCCTTCTTTGCTGTAGGATTGCCTTTGCTATCCTGGGTCTCTTATGGTTTCATGTGAATTTTAAGATTATGGCATTGGCTTTTGGGGCTGTGGTCTTTGTGGCTATGGTTAGGCAATACTTCATGGTGGGAGCACATAGCAGAAAAAGCCTCTCATTTCATGGGAGCCAGGAAGCAAAGAGAGATAGAAAAGAGAGGACTCAACGTCTCATTCCCTGAAGGGCACACTCCAATAACCTAACTTCCTCTCATCAGTTTTCACCTGCTGAAATGACTGTCTATCATCTGCCAGTAGCAGCACAGGCTGATGATCAAGCCTTGGACATGTGAGCCTTTGAGGGACACTTACTCAAACCATACCAGCTAGTTCTTAGCAAGATGACCCACAGAATACATTTTTAGATGATTTTCCTTTAGCATTTATATGGGCTGCTCCTGCCATAAAATTTTCCATTTGTTTATATATTATGTTTGGATTGAGTCTTATTACTACTTATGTTTTTCTTTTACTTCTACTAATGTTTTCTAAGCTGCCGTGGGTAGATACACTCTGAAGGAAAGTTTCTAAATATGAAAACATGTTTTCAGGGCCAAATTTTAAAATCGCACTATACGACTTACGCCTTTGCAATTGTGGCAGACCCATATTTTGGCAATTACCTGGATAACTACAGTAGCCTCTTAAGAAAATAGGTTCTCTTGTGCCTACTCATGCTGTGTGTCCTACTTATGCTAATCTCTTAAATGATTATGTTGTTTGGTTGATATTTTATACATCATGGTAATGTTGCCTTGTGTAATTTTTTTTTTTGCATAGAAAAAGGAATAATGGCATGATTTTGTCTAGGATTATAACAAATCAGTAACAAGCAAAGTTCAAATTTAGAGAGGCATTTTAAAGGAAGTAATGAAACCAATTGCTTTGCAGATTAGGAGAGAGGACCTTCAGAGTGCACACATACTTTTGGATAAGTTTGAAAAACTAATGGGGATAGACAGTGAAATCTGTGCACAGTAGTACTCACTCAATAGTAGTTTCTAGCTACTTAAGGTGATTGTTCATTTGCTTAGAATTATAAAAAAAAGGAAAGAAATATTAAAATAAATTCATGTATTTTAGTTTTAAACAATGAATTTTTTAAAAAGGCAAGGAGTTTCTCAGTAACCACTTTGTCTTAAATCCTACAATTAGGAATGGAGTATAGAAATTGAAATAAGGTCAAGAAAAAAGTGACTTAATTTGCAATTACATAACCAGAGGGAACCAGCATTTTGGCAATAAGGTTGTTAATCAGTGTGGTAGCCTGCTAGGGATGGCTAGGGGTAAAATTACTCTCCCTCAAAGGCTTTAGTATGTGTAGAGTTTCATTTTGGTGGAGAAATAGGGATGGATGTATTAATTGATCTCCTCCTAGTGTCTTCTGGGATAGGGATGGGGGAAAACATAATTTATTCATTTACTACTCTCTACTGATCTTTTTACATACATTAAAGCATTTAATCATTATAACAGTTCTGTGAAGGCAGTGTTAATATGCTTTTATTTTTAATGAAGAAACAGACTCTGAGAATTTAAATAAATTGTCTAAAGTTACACAATTAGGGTCTGAACAAGAATTTGAATTTAGTACACTTACTTGATTCTAAAGCCAGTGGTGAAGTCTACAAATTTATTCCAATAAGACCTCCGTAAGTGATACAGAGCTGCTTCATATTGCCTAGCTCCTCAATACCTCACTTGGAAAATCATTGCTATACAGTAGTTTATTCATTTATTAATTAGTTCTTAATTTATTTGGTTTTGCAACTAATCAGTAAATGACAACTATTGTAACCACAAAGAGACTGGAACATGACTTTGATAGTCTCAAGTTTCATCTGTCTTCTTAATGACATGTAATTAGAATCAGTGGGAGCACAGCCTTGGTGGAGATTAACATTAGACTTTCTTAATTCTTGCAATTTCACCTCAGTTTTGGCTTGTTTGATTAGCTTGGGTTTCTTTTCTACCCTGTTCAATCTGAGATATGTCAAGATATTTCTAAATCTCCAAAATAACTATTTTATGCATGTTGAAGCTACTATGAGCAACTCATTCTGTCTGTTCATTTACAATGCTGATGACTCCCAGAGAAAGAAACAGTATTAGAAGGGTAGGGTTTTAGTAATATTCTTTACTTGTTTTTATTTCCATTTGGTCTCTGTGATGAATTTTTAGAATTTGTTTTCCAAAATCACTAGGCTGTGGGATTCTATTTGATCCAAACAACTTTTAATGATTTTTTTTCCTTGTATAATTCCCAAATTTCCTAGATAACATGCTCCTGTATCCAATCATCTGAATTAAGCTTAGATACTTTTAGATCATGTTAAAGCATTCCAGATGTAGATATTTCATTATAGTGTATAGTATAGTGTATAGTATAGTGTATAGTGATAGTGTATAGTATAGTGTATAGTATATAGTATATAGTATATAGTGTGTAGTATAGTGTATAGTGATATTTCATTATAGTGTATAGTATAGTGAAGAGTTTTCTTTAGTCCTTAATTTTATGGACAAATTTAATGCATATATTATTTACAAAATGTAGTAGAAAATACATATTCGATATATGGAACTTGTTTAATAGGAGAAATTATAAACTCAGTTAAGGTGGCTTGCGTTTTCAGATGTTCTAGGTATTCTTTTCTTAAAGGTATTTAGAACCTGTGTTGAAATGTTTCTTTCTCTAATAATTTTTGTTTTATTATCCCCTTCTTTCAAAAATAACTGCAAGAGAGTCTGTTTTTCAGTTTCTTTGAGGCATAAAATGTTAGTTATGAATGGTTCTCAAGAATAGTTTTTAATTCTTTCATTTACTTCATCATAATTTAGAGTGTTTACTACTTTGGTGTTTTTCTTTTTGTTTTCTCTTTTAGTGGCTTAGAGTAAGGTAAATATTTTCATAGATGGTAGAAAAATGTGATATATACTAGAAAATACTTATTTGGTTTTTAAGTAAATGCATAATTAAAATCGTTAAATTGTCATTTGCATGCAAAAGAAAGCTAATAGGTTTCACAGTTCTGATGACAGAACATGGTAAAAAAAAATCATTGAATTTTTTCCTCTGAGAATGTCTTCTTTGTCCTTCAGGTCTGTTATACAAATTCAGTAAGATGGATTTTTAAAGAACTTTTTTTGGAGACTAATGAATTGATTTTTCAATCTTTTGAGGCAAAATCAGAGTGGTAATAGGGGAATTTTCATCCAAGGTGATTTACAAACGTTGTCTCATTAATCCAATAATTGGAAAAACATTATTGTCACAGTATTTCAGTGGGAAAAAAGAAAGCACTAAGACGCTTTATTGTTTCAAATCACGTGATGAGTCAGAGATCAAGTTTATAACAGAATTTTTTCTTTTATTTCTGCCTCCACAGTACATTGGTGTGTTCTGTAAATTGTGATGCTAAAAATAGAAGAGAAGGCTTCAGAATAGTCTCTTTTAAAAAAGTTATCAAGGAAACTTACAGATAATGATGTTAAACAGAAGTCATTTTATTTTCTTGGGAGATAATAGTAGTACGGCTACTTTGACCTAAATCTGGAAGGGGGCACTAAATTCTAAGGGAAAGAAGGTAGGAAGTATCTCCAGGAAAAGCAGCTGGGTTACATAAGAGTTAATTTGGGAGGAGATATCTGAGCACATCATGATTCAAAGTTGTTACAGGAAAAAGCACCTAATGTTCTTTTGATAGAGACTTAAGAATAAATGGATGGATCAAGAAGAATGGAAAATGACTCTAAATAAAATTCTGACAGCATAATCAGTGTTTGAAGAAATTGATATGTCTATCCAGGAAGTTCTTTGATGTTCTTGTTAGAGAAAAGATATAAAAAGATATGCATAAAAATTGGGAGGAGTGCTATATGACCAAGGATGACAACAGAAATTATTTGTGATGTTTTCTAAGAACTTACCATAACTGTGCTCTCCTTTTAATACTGTGGCACGTTGTATACTGCATATTAGTTTTATTCCATTTTAGAGATGAGACAGGTGAACTTCACAGGGGTTAAGCAAGTTACCCCAAGTCATACATTAATATGAGGGTGGCATGGACCTATATAAACTATGTCTTAAATAAAATGAACACAATAAGTTAAGGCTTTACAAGTAGTAATTAAAAGATAAGTTATGATTGGAGCAAGAAAAAAATGGAGAGGGTGGGGTGTGATAAAAGATGCATACCTTTGGAGAAGCCAGATGTAGGTTGGAGTCTTGGCTTTTGACATTTTTTTGCTTTAGAAAGCAGGCAAGGCATTTAACCTTTCTGAGTCTCAGTTTCCTTGCTTGGCTCAATGGAGTTTTCCAGAGAAATGAGTGAAATTCATTGGTTTAAAGGAAATATCTTATGAGATATTGGCTCACGTGATTACAAAGGTTAAGTTGTTTCATGATCTGTGCTCCGCAAGCTGGAGACCCAGGAAGGCTGGTGTTAAGTGTGAAGACTTGTGAGATGCAGATTCTCATCTGAGTTTGAAGTCCTGAGAACTAGGAGCACAGAAGATAGGAGAAGACTGACATACTGGTTTAAGCATCCAGGAAAGGGAGCCCCCTTTCTTCCTCTCCTTTTTTTCTATTCAACCCTGAAAGGATTGGATGATGCCTACCCACATTGGGGAATGTATGGCACTTTGTGTGATCTATCAGTTTAAATGACAATTTCTTCTAGAAACACAGGCATATCCCAAAGTAATGTTTAACAAGATATCTGGGCATCCCATGATCCACTCAAATTGGTGCATAAAATTAGCAAAAGCACCCGATGATTGGGAAAAAGTACATCTGCCTTCCAGAAATGAGTAGAGAGATAACTAATATAAAGTGTCTAATGAATTGTGACCACTTAAACAAATAAGTATTATTTCTTGACACTTCTTTCCAAGGTTCTGAGGAATCATATCCCAATGTTTTGCAAAAGATTTGGCTAAATGACTGTGGCTAATCTTTAAATAATCATGGAAAATGGGAATGAAGATGGGAGAATGTCTCATTTCCCAAGGAAGCAAAGAGATAAATTAATTAAATCACATCCAATAATTAAAAGCCAGGCACATTTGTAGAATATATTTTTGACAGTGAAGCTTACTTGTTAATTTGATTGGCTTGGGATCTGCCTATGGGTTAGTATAGCACACATGGGTTGTGTCTTTGTGGATCATGGAGGTGTGACCTTATGTATTCTATGTAGTCCCTGGCCCTTTTGTCTCTGGCAGTGTTCCTGTGCTTTGCTTCCCAGCTGCCATGAAATAAGCAGCTTTGTTCTACCAAGCCTTCAGCCATGATGTTCCTGCCTTGGAGCCAGCTGACCATGAACTGAATCCTCTGAAACTCTCAGCCAAAGTAAACTGCTCTCCCTTTTAGTTGTATGTGTCAGGTATTTTTGTCTAGCAACAAGAAGCCTGACTAATACAGTATTATTTTGAAGATTTCTGTTATGAACCTTACAATTCATCAAACCCCTTAACTAAGCAGTGATGTTTTTGGCATTAACATTCTGTTCTACCTAACACCTATAAGATGTGATTGGAAAATATGGTAAATACTTAAACATTTAAAAAAATATATCACAGTAAAAGATGTATTGCCATGAACATCCCTCAAAATATTCTTCCTCACTTTGAACACATGTATCTCATTATTTTTGCCACTTTTTGAAGGAGTTCTGGAAGTCATCTTTTGTAAATGTCTTTAGTTGTGCAGTCATGGCTCCATTGATGTCCTGAATTCATGCAAAACGTTAACCTTTCATGGTCTTTTTTACTTTGGGGAAGAGCCTGGCTATGCATGGTACCAGATCTCCTGAATAAGGTGGATGAGGACACACTGTGTTGTTTTTATTTCCATTGGTTAACATTCAGCAACAATAGTAACTCTATTTTTTATCACACCTGGTGAACACTCACAAAAAAAGACTTTGCTCCAGAAAGTGGCCAAAATAGTGAATTTGAGGCAAGGGGGGACATTTTGAGAGGTATTAATGGCAATATGTCTTTCACTGTAATAATTTTTTTAAAAAACTTCAAACATTCACCATATGTTATGATCACCTCTTGTAGTGTGACTTGACCTTATGTGTAGATTCAGGTGTACCTGAAGGGTCCAAAAGAGGTCTGAATTTGATTTTGGATCCAGTTACTGAGCTGTACCTTAGAACTCTGACCATCCAGCCTCTTTGGTTCATACTCTTGATGCTTCATCTTGGCAGCCACACTTAATATCCTAATTTTCGTAGGACAGAAGTAAGGAGTTGGGAAACAATCTTGATAAAGAAAGTCTGCCTCATGTCTTCTAGTAGGGGAGAATTATTTGCATAAGCAAGTTTGAGGGACTTAGGACTTTTCTGATCCAAACTATCTTCATGTTCAATTTGTGTGCATGAGAAATACATATTATTCATGTTTTTTTGCAGTAGGGCTATTATCAGTCTTAGATACAGAGAATCAGGATAACTCCCTGGAGACAGAGTTCCTTCTTGGAGAAAAGGTTTTGCAAAACATCTGTAAGGATAAGGGGCTACACAAACTAGGTTCAGTTTTACCAGGGATTAGAAAATAGATCCAGTCCCTGAGGCTGGGCACATGGAAGGTAGGTAGGGAGAATCAAAATCAATTTCATATATACTGAGATTGTCTTCACCTCAGGACATCAAGTGTGGAGAGTAGAGCTTGGTGTTTAGTGGAAAAACAACTAATATATGCTCACCCTAAATCGTGAAACTCTATATAAGGGCTGGACATAATTCTGAGCCTGAAACTGGTAGACTTTTGGTACATGTTACGTGATCCTAGATGCTAAAATATGTCCTATGTATTGGTTCTTCTTTTTATAGACTAGCTTTGGAGTTAGTATAGTTTCCATTCCAAATCTGAACTGGTGGAATGTTTCAATTTTCTCATACTGCTGGAGAAATCAACTCTGAGTTAGTGGTGTCACCCATCAACTGTGCACATGACCTGCGTGGCTTGTGTCTGCTCCATAATGTCTGAGGCTTCCATGGGGAAGTTCAGAAGCTGGTAGTGTCACTTGAATACCTGGGTTATCATTTGGAGGATCTTTATTCACAAATCTAATAAATGGACAAGAGGGAATTGACCTTGGCTATGATGGACAATAAGAGTACATACAGGTTGTGGGCTGGGGATTTAGCTCAGTGGTTCCACCGCCCTGCCTCACAAGTGCAGGGTCCCGAGTTTGATCCCCAGTACCAAAATAAAAGTACATACAGGTTGACCTCTTAGGGTGGTCTTCTTACAGTATGGTGTCTGGTTCTGAGAGATACTGGCATGAGAAGGAGCATAGAGAATAGACTTTCCAAGAGATAATCAAGGATTTCTGTAAAATTTCTTCTGACTCAGTCTCTGAAGTCATGGTGCGTTAGCTTTGCTACATCCTACTGGTTATAACAGAGTCTCTACTGCTAATCTGGGTACAAAGGGAAGATGGAGGATTGGCAAAATCATGTTGTAGAAGATTTTGGAAGATCTGGGGTTGGGACAATTTTGTGATCACTTTTGGAAAATACTATGTTCTGTCATACTTTGTTTTTGGTTAGTTTATTTAACTTTTGTTTTATTTGGACAATGAGTAAAGTAGAAAAAGTCTAGGAAAACCTATAAATTATTTGTTGTTATATGTTTGAGCTTTCTTATACTTATTTATGGTGGTAATGGCAGTTTGATTATGAGTTTTAAGATCTCTGTTGCTTCATAGAAGCAAAAATCCTCAACAAGATACTGGCAAACAGAATACAGAGTGTCATCAAGAAGATCATACACCCTGACCAGGTCGGATTTATCCCAGGGATGCAAGGGTGGTTTAACATCCATAAATCAATAAATGTAATACACTATATTAACAGTCAAGGACAAAAACCATATGATCATCTCAATAGATGCAGAAAAGGCATTTGACAAAGTCCAGCACCCATTCATGATAAAAACGCTACAGAAAATTGCAATAGAAGGTCTTTATCTCAACCTGATTAAGGCTATCTATGAGAAACCAACAGCCAACATCATACTAAATGCCCCAAAACTGAAAACTTTCACGCTAAAATCAGGAGCAAGACAAGTATGCCCACTATCACCACTCCTGTTCAATATTGCTCTGGAAACATTAGCCCTAGCAATTAGACATGAGAAAGAAATAAAAGGAATAAACATAGGAAATGAAGAAGTTAAACTGTCATTATTTACTGATGATATGATACTTTACATTGAAGACCCAAAAAACTCGGTTAAAAGCCTTCTAGACCTAATTTACAGATTCAGTAGAGTAGCTGGATATAAGGTCAACACTCAAAAAACAATAGCCTTGTATGCAAATAGCAGACCCATTGAGAGAGAAATTCAGGAAATAATTTCTTTTATAATAGCATCCAAAGAAATGAAATATCTAGGAATCAACCTAACAAAGGAAGCAGAAGACCTCTACACTGAAAATTACAGCACTCTGAAGAAGGGGATCAGAGAGGATATAAGAAAAATGGAAAGATATCCCTTGTTCCTGGGTAGGAAGAATCAATAAAGTGAAAATGGCCATACTTCCAAAACTACTATATAGATTTAATGCAATAC
>NW_004624750.1:25115330-25246741 GCF_000247695.1 Heterocephalus glaber | reverse complement strand
AAAAATAAGAACCAAGATACATCATGTACAGGTACAAGCACCCAAAGATAAATGTAAATGTATTGTATACCTAAAATGTACCAATTAATATATATATATATGAAAAGATCTCTGTTGCTTCAGGATATTTTTGTAAAAGGTTTGAAGAGTAAATAATAAAGTATCCTATTAAATAAAAATGTGTAAACCAGAATGCTAAATATTTTATGGTACAGTGACAATAGGTATATTTGTCTACCTTTATTCCTTAATATGGACACAAATTTATTGTTACAAAGAGTCTGGTGTCTTTTTTGTAGCTGCAATGGTTCATTATTTCTAGTTCTGAAACAATTGTTTTAAAATGTTCTAGAGCTCTTGCTGTTCATCTCTCTTATTATATTAAATTTTTATATGTAGAAATAGTTTCTTTTCAATTGAGACTTTACAGTTAAAAGAGCATGAAAATCTTCCCAGCTTTATCGTGAATCTTTAAACAATAACAAGAGTTTGAAAAATTGGTTAACTACAGTTACTATCATGTTGAAATGGAAAGGGGTAACATTTATTACAAGTCTACCATTTAATCTTTGCATTCTCTGTGCATTCCTCCAAGTCTATATTCATGACAGTTGGAAAAAAATTACTGTGCTCTGGTGATATTTAGAGTCAAGTGAATGAAACATTTTGATTAGCAATCTATCTTTTCAATTCAAATTAGCTTCATTCAATTCTAACTAACTTTATTCTTAGAGAAGATATTAAGATAAGAATAAGAATTCTTATTACTTCATTATGAACAATAAAAATGATATTATTTCAGTGTTATATGTTCAAAAACTACAGAATGTTTCCATTTTACTTTTCTTGGCACAAATTTCTTTCTGGAGAGAGCAAATATGTTGAAGAAATAAGTGACTCTATTTCTGTAGTGTTTGGCTGCTTGACCTTCCGAGAGAAGGCAAATTTATTTACATTGGACCTCTGGTAGAACTTGGAGATTTCCCCCAGAATTCATGTGTTGGAAACTTAATCTTCAATGTGAAAGTGTTGGGAAGTGAGACCTAATGGGATGAGTTTAGATAATGAGAGGAAAACCCTTGTAAATAGATTGATGTCATTTCTCTTAGCCTGTTTGGAGCAGCTTTAACAACATGCATGATACTGAGTAATTTTATAAAGAATAGAAATTTTGGAGCTGTGATTCTGGAGACTGGGAACCCTAAGACTAGGAGATTAGCATCTGACAGGGGCCTTTTGTGTTCTGTCATCCCATGGCAAAAGATGGAAGGGCAGGAGGGGACGAAAGGGACTAAAGAGAGAGAAAGATGTTGGGGAGAAAGGGACTAGGGGAGGTAAGAGGGGAAGAGAGATACAAGGGACTGACATTCTTTTATAAGGAACTCACTGCACTCCCATTTTAATGAACCCAGTTTCTTGACAATGGTATTAATTCATTCATGAAGGTCCTCATGACCTAATCACCGCTTAGAGGTCCTATTTCAACATGAATTGGAACCGTGAACTATAATACAATTATAAGAAGGGCTTATGGGAGCGAGTTTGTTCTCTTGCACTATTGCCCTCTTGTCTCTGCCCTGTGATGAGATAGCAAGAAAGCCTCCCCAGATCTAGCCTCTTCTTGAACTTCTTGGCCCCGGAATTGTGTACCAATACATTTCTTATTATAAATTACCCAAACTCATGTATTTTGTTCCAGTAGTATGAAATGAACTAAGAAACCCTCAAAGATTTTTGTCCTATTCTCATTTCTAAATTTATTTATTTATTTATTTGGTACCAGGGATTGAACTCGTGGCAGGACCACTGAGCTAAATCCCCAGCCCAAACTTATTTTTAATGAGTTTTCTTTAGAGTACCCTTCACTATGGTAACTACACATTTCCATAGTTATAGTATTTGCTTTCCTCTATCTCTGTATAGGCTCTAAGTGTTCTTTCACTTGAGGTACTTCTTTCAAGACCACTGGTCAAAAATACTGCTTACTTTTTAGTGTACTATATACATGTATTATTAATCCCCACTCAGAATATAGCAGAGGAAGCCTAGAAATATGCTTTTTTAGAACAACAAGTGATTCTGATATACTTTCTCTGTCAACAACACTTTGAGACATTCTGCTTTGTGAATTGTGTTAGGCAGAATAATGTTCTCTCAAATAAGTCCTCATCATTGTCTCGGGAACCTGAGGAAATGATATGGTATATGCAAAAAAGAAGTCATGGTAAGAGATGGACTAAAATTGCTCATTAGTGGATATTTAGGCTGAGGAGATTATCCTGGCTTATTTGGGTGTGTCACATGTAATTGTAAGAATTTTTTGGGGGGGCAAGGTAGAAGTAAAATCTTTATATGTAGATGAAATGATCATTTACAGAGAAAATACTAAGAAATCTTTAGGAGCCCTGAGAACTTGTATTTGAATTTAGCAGGATTAGAAAACACAAGGTACATATAAAAATTCAGATCTATGTATACTTGCTATAAATGAAAAATTGGATATTGAAATTTAAAAGTTATGTAGGAGTACAAAGGATCTGGAAAAGTAAAAAGAAAAAAAACAGTGTTGGAAGACATTCATTACCTAATTTTAAGACTTCCTCTAAGGCTACGGTAATCAAGGCATGTTGGTGTAAGGAAAGACATATAGACCAATGGAATAAAACAGAGAATCTAGAAATAGAATCTCACATATATGGTCCACTGAGTTTTGAAAGATTATTTAACATTAACATTTTATAGAACATAAACTCAATTCAAGAGCAGAGGAAAAGATAGTGTTTTCAGCAAATGGTACTAGAACATCTGGTATCCGTATGTAAGGAATTAACCACAACCCTTTACTTTCAACATAAAAATAACTTGAAAGGATCTATGAACCTAAATATGAAAGACTACAACTATAAAACTTTAAGAAGAAATTATAAAGGAAAATGTTCATGAATTTAGGGTAGGCAAGAATTTCCTAGGATACAAAATCATGATGTATAAAAGAAAGAAATGATAATGATTAAATGATAAAGAACTGATTCCATCAAAATTTAGAACTTTAAATGACATCGTTAAGAAAATGAAAAGTAGTCCTTAAACAGACCATATTTATAATACATATAACCTATGACCAGAATATATAAAGAACTCTTACAGCTCATTAATAGACAACCCAATTAAAAAGTAGACACAAGAAGATGATGAATAACCAGTACAGCACAAGAAAAGGTGTGCAACACTAGAATCAGAAAAATACTAATCAGTACAATAACAAGATCGTATTATACACTCATTAGGGAGATGAAGTTGAAAGTTTTACAGGAACAAATGTCAGGTTAGGTGTGAACCAGTTGGAACTGTCTAATACTGCTAATGTGAATGTAAAATGACAAAACCATTTTTGAAAACAACATAGAAATTTCTTGTATTGCTGTTAAGAACCAACAGTTCTGTTCTTAAGTTTTTACTTAAGAGGAATGAAAACACATGTTCACAATAGATTTGTACATACAAGTTAACTATCTCTTATCTGAAATTCTTGGGACCAGAAGTGTTTCAGGTTTTGGTTTGAAATCCACTTGATCTGCAAAGAGGATAGCTACTCCTCCTTTTTTTCCGGTTCCTGTCACATGGAGTATTCTGTCACATGGAGTTTCTCTTTGAATTAAATGTGTTTCTTGTATACAGCATATTGTTGGATCTTGCTTCTTGACCCATTCTGCTAGCCTATTTCTTCTGATTGGTGAATTGAGACCATTAACATTGATGGTTATAACAGATATGTATTGACTTATCATTGTCACGACTTTTTCTTTTTGTTGGATTCTCCCCCATTGCCTTTAATTTCTTGTCGCACCCGACAGATTCATTCTGCTGGGTTTCCTGGGGTTGTAATCCTCATTGTCTTTTCCTAGGATATTGCCTAAAATTTTTTGGAGTGCTGGTTTGGTATTCATGAAGTTCTTAAGGTGCTCTTTGTCATGAAAGTATTTTATTTCTCCATCAAGTTTGAAAGATAGTTTTGCAGGGTACATCAATCTGGGTTGGAGGCTGTTTTCCTTTAGGGCTTGAAATATGTCTCTCCAAGCTTTTCTTGCCTTGAGACTTTGTGTTGATAAGTCTGCTGTGATTCTGATGGGCTTTCCTTTGTATGTGATTTGTTTCTTTTCTCTAACTGCTTGTAGAATTTTATTCTTCTGCTGGATTTCTGGAATCCTATTATATGCCTATGTGTAGATTTTTTTTGATCCAGGCTAGTTGAAGTCCTATATGCCCCACTTATCTGTATGTCAAGTTCTTTTCCCCTCCTTGGGAAGTTTTCTGCCATCACTTCTGTGAACAGTTTTTTTTTATGTCATCTGCATGCTCTCTTGTTTCTTCATTGACTCCAATCAACCTTATGTTTTTCTTCTTTGCATCATCTAGCAGCAACTGGATTGATTTCTGGTGGTAATCATAAGAATTTTTAAAGGTGGAAGAGGGAAATGGAAGAGGAATCAGAGTGGGAGATGTGACAAATGAAATAGATATCAGAGAGTAGATTCTACTTGAAAACTGACTAGATTAGCCCTTGCTGATTTTAAGATAAAGGAAGGAAGCTATAAGCCAAGGAATGAGGTGGTCACTGGAAGCTGAAAGAGTGAGGAAACAGATGCATCCCTTGTATGGTATTAGATTTCCTTAGCTTTTATAACAATGTACAACAGCCCACAAAAATATATTATCTTACAGTGGTAGAGGCTAATAGTCCAAAATCAAGGTCTAGGGTCATCTTTGTTCTGAAACTCCAAAACCCTTGCATCTTCCTAGCTTCTGTTGCTGTCCATTCATCCATGGCATTTTGTGGCTTGTAGCTGCATCACTGAAATTTGTCATCATATGACATTCTCCCTGTGTGTCTCTATCTTTACATAGTCTTTTCCTTTTTTATGAGGTTATCAATCTTATCGAATTAGATTCCATCCTAATAACTTCATCCTAACTTGATTATATCTACAAAGAAATGCCATTCAACAGAAAGGAAATAGCGTGTCCTTTTCCACCTTATTCACCAGATCTGGCAAGGTGTCACTTCTAGCTCTTCCCCAAAGTCAAAATGACCATGAATCCAAATGTTTGGACATCGAGGAAGTCATGAATGCAGTACAACTAAAGGCGCAAAAGAAAATTTCCAGAACCACTTCAGCACTACTTCAGAAAGATGGGACAAGTTTGCTCAAAGAAAGGGGAAGTATTTTGAGGGCGATTAATGGCAATATGTCTTTTATTATAATATATTTTTAATAATTTAAACACTTACTGTTTTTAATTACATATGTGTATCATTTTCGATGAATACTCTTCACCCATAAAACTACTGGAGCCTCCAAGACTACAGCACAGCCATAAGCCACATGTTGGATTCTAATCCCAAGAGTTTAAACAACTAAATTCGTGGTCAGTTGTTAGAGCAGCCTTAGAAAACTAACATGTGGTTTAACTAGATGTCATCTAACTTCGGCTGTCCTGTAACTCTACTTGCTAAATTCCATCTCGTCTAACATTAACTTGTTTATACTTCTCTAATTGAATACTAATCACTAATCATTCTCTTATTGTTTTGTTTTATATTTCTCTAATGCTAAAATTATTGAGAGAAAAGACAATTTATTTATCTTTGTGTCTTCTTAAGTAACTAGCACCATATCGCTATTCAATAAGCATTTAGTAAGAGTGTTAAATTCTCACTCAGAATATAATTTTTATCTCATAATGTCAAGTAGTTCTTTCAGAATAAATACTTTGAAACTATAATACAAGCTTTTATATTGTTATTTATATAAAATATAAGAAAGAAAAATCTCTTAAAATATACAATGAAACTATTTTATAGTAGTTTAGTAACTATAAAGCATAGTAACTAAGATATGATAAAACTATAAACCTTTACTCTCCTAAGAAAAATGATAGCAATATTGTATTGGTGTTGTGTTTTACATTAAGTTTTATTGTGGGTTTAGGATATCTTGATAAAAAAGAGCAGTAGCATATGAATTTTGTTGTTGATGTGTGGTTTATACTGTAAGAGGGCAGCACAGAAAGTGTTGGCATCTGGTGGGCCAGGAAAACCCTTGGTATTTTTTCTTTACATGCTATCATGGATCAGTTTGGGTTTTCTGTTTAGTTAATGCTGCCTGCATATTCCTGATTAAATATTTCTGTAAGATGTAGTTAATAACAATATTTATTTTTGTTTTGTAGTTGCCGACTGTTGGGTAGAGTATTAGATGTTTTAAATTCAAACTTATAGAAGAGTTTGAAAGAAGCTGTTGAACGGATCATCTGTGAATGTGTGTACTGGCTCCTTTAGTTTAAGCAATTGTACTTTATCAGACAATTGAGTTTCTATAATTTGTCCTCACTGAAGAGTCTTATTTCATGGCAGCTGATGGAAATCTCTTGAAAGAATTTTTCATCACCAGAAAGATTTAAAATAAACAGGAAGTCCGTATTTTTGGTTTAAATTCTAAGCAACAATTTATTTAAGATTTTGAAATTCCCATGCCATCTTTCTAACACCTTTTGAAAGAAACATTTTTAAGAAGAAAACCTAACACTGCTTAATATTATTGATGAAAATAGGTAATTCATTAATTTTATTACTTCCTTTTTACTGTGATTCTGTGACAAATAAACCATGTTCAGTGTTGTGGTAAACAGCAGTAGCAGTAGCAGCAAGAATAATAAATTTTCAATGAAGAAATTAAGGATCCTTGAAACTATGGAAGCTGCCCAAATTCAGATATAAAATCCCAGAGGATCTGAAAGAAAAACAAGACATCAGGTGTTCATACCATTAGGGATTGATGACAGAACCAACAGTTGAGACGATAAAGGATTCATTTTCTACTGTGTGCAGTATGTGCAGTTATATATGACTGAATATAATATCTATATAATATCTCAATAATTCAATGTAGATTTGACTTTGAAGTACAGAGCAATATGTAGATATTCTAAACAAATACATGTTGGAGTAACTGAAGAAATAATCTCAGGGTATGTATTTTCCCAATATTGAATATAATAATAAAATTATTTCTAACGTTTACATTAGAATATGAAATATGGTGCACTTTCCAACTTTATATGTTTATATATTGCAAACTTTTAATCTTTTAAAGTGATAGAACAGTTTTAAAATTTCTGTGAATAATGCTTTCAATGGTTCAATTATAGTGTAAATATATTATGCTAGGCACTACCATAAATAACAGTGCCACAAATAACCTATGTGTATAAACTATATTAATCTAACAATAACCTCTGTGGTAGGAATTATTATTTTCTTCATTTTCTGGGTGAGGGACCGGATGGCCAGAAATATGAGGTGATTGGCTGGAGGTCACCTGGCTGGTGAGTGTGGAGATGGAGGGAGTCGCCAGATATTTCCTCAGTGTCTGTTTGTGTGAAGTGCTGGCGATCCAGCAGCAGCAAAATAGATGGGAAAAAAAAAACTCAGTTCCTATTTAATTTACATTCTTGAGAACTATTTTTCATGAGGAAGGGGATTAGTTGTCAGGAACTAAAAACCATCCTTCACTAAGCCTCAGAGAAAATTACTGCTAATGTTACACCTGTTTTTGTTCTTTTTCGTCCATATTTTTATCACTGTCGACTCTCTCCCTCCATAAAAAGGAAATTCATTCTTCTTTATCCTAATCATTTCCACTTAGTGGCCAGATGTCACCTATGTATTGTCCTGATCCTCTTATGTCTCAGAAGACTAAAAGTGAATCTTTAGTCATTCAGGTTTATATATCTGTTTATTTTTATTTTTTATTATGAGGGAGGAATGGATGCTACAGAGGCAATTGGGAAATACCTGTACAATCCACATGTCATATAGTTCACCTATTTAAAGCATACATTCAAATGATTTTTAGTATATTCAGAATATTATGCAGCTATTGCCAACAGTCAATTTCAGACCATTTTAATAACCCCCAAATTAAACTCTGTCCTTCTTATCATTACCTGCCTACAGATCTAAGCGAGATTGCTGTGTAAATTTGCCTGTTTTAGATTTTTCATATAAATAGGTTAACACAATATAATTTTTGTAGCTGATTTTACTTAGCATATATTTTCTAAGGTCATCCACTTATAGTGTGAATCAGTACCTCATTCATTTTTATTGCTGCATAAAATTTCATTTTATGGATATACCACATTTATTTGTCCACTCGTCATATAAGGGACATCTGGGTGTTCCTACTTTTTGCTGTTATGAATAATCCTGCTAATTTTATACACATTTTTATTTAGACATATGTTTTCATTTCTCTTGTATAGAGAGCTTTGAGCAGAATCATGGAATCATATGATAACTCTATATTTAACTTTTTGAGAAATGGCCAGATTATTTTTTAAAATAACTGAACCGTTCTACATTCATCCAGTCTGCAGCTTTGCAGATATTTGTTATTATCTATCCTTTCATTTATAACCTACTCATTATGAAGTATAATATTGTGGTTTGATTTAAATTTCTCTGGTAGTGACATTGGACATCTTTTCATGTATTTATTTGGCCATTTGTACATGTTTGAAGAGATGTCTTGTCTCAGTCATTTCCCTCTTTGGAGGAAAAAAACCACCTGATACTCACACCTTAAATGCAGAGATCTTTATTTTGTTTCACAATTTGTAGAACTACAACTCAGGTGGCTCCAAAGCAGGGTGGCATGGCAGAAGAGGAACAGCTCATGGCCTGGTGACAGGGAGCAGAAATCAAGGGAGGTGGAAGGGAGATAGATCCTTCCAGGCCATGGCCCCAGTGACCCACATTCTCGAACCAGCATCACTTCTCACCTCCCAAATCACATTTAGCTATAAACACATTAATGAACTAATCTACTGGTAAATATAACGCCCCCATGATCCAATCCCCACCTATGAGCACATGAGGCTTCATGGGGATATCTAGATATAAACCATAACATGTCTATTCACATCTTTGCCTATTATTAAATTATTTGTCTTTTAGAATTGAGTCATTAAAATACTTCATAAATTCTACATGTAAGTCCTTTATCAGAATGATTTATATGCATATTTTTTTACTTTCTTGTTGCTATAATTTGAGAGATAAGTTTTTAAATTTTTTGATGGAGTCTAATTTAGTTTTCTGTTGTTGTTGTCTTTGCTTTTGATGTCATGTCTAAGAAGTGTTTGCCAAACTCAAGGTAACTCTGTTTTCTTCCAAGAGTGTCATGATTTTAGTTTTTACAGTCAGGTCTGTGTGCCATTTTAGTTTATTTTGGTGCATAGTGGAAGTGTGAGAATGAGTCCAACTTTATCCTTTGCATGTGGATATTCAGTTGTTCCAATATCAGTGGTTGAAAAGACTAATACTCATTGGCATGTCACCGCACCCTTGTCAAAAATTGATAACAAATAGGAAGGTTTGTTTCTGAGCTCTATTCTGTCACACTCATCTGTATGTCTACTTTTATCCCAGTATTACGAATGATGACTTCTATAAGTTATTACTACTTTGACTTTATTCTTTTTCAAGATTATTATTTTGGATCCTTCCAGTTTACATATGAATTTCAGGATAAGAATGTCAATTTCTGCAAAGAGAGTAGTTTGGATTTAGACAGGGAATATTTTGAGATTCCAAGACTGTGAGGAACTAATATCATCTTAATATTAAGTATTTTGACCCATGAGCATGGGCTTTTGTTCCTTTTATTTACATCTTTAATTCTCTCTACAATGTTTAGTTTCAGTGTACACATCTTATATTTTCAATAAGTATGGTTAAGCATTTTATTCTTTCTGATACCATTATAGGTGGAACCATCTCCTTAATTTAATTTTCAGACTAATCATTTCTCATGTATGGAAATAGTATTGAATTTTGCAGGTTGAATTTAATAGCCAGTAAACTTGCTAAACTTATTACTCCTGTTTTGACTGGATTCTTTAGGATTTTCTCTTTTTTTGTGGACATTAATAAAAAATTTACAGAAACAGCTCAGAAGATAAGGAGAGCTCAGAAAAGCAGCGAATAGGTAGGATCTACTATATGATTAAAAATGCTAACAATATAACTGGAGGTATAGTTCAGTGGTAGGACACTTGCTTCACATGTGTGAGGTCCTGGATTTAATCTTCAATAGCTGAAAACAATGACTACAAAGAAATAAATACCAGTAAGTTGCCATCAATAAAAACTTTACTTGCTTTAAAAAAATGTAAATGCTGAGGTTATCCAAAAATGTTTTAATAGATTTTTAAATAGTTGTGATAAATTGAAACTGCTGATGCTTCACTGAAACATGTTGATGTGCATTAATGCTTTATGTTGTTACATTTATATTAAAAGTTCAAGCACAAATGACAATAGAAAAACTGCCAGTACTTGATTTTGCTTCTTATTATTCCACTTTTAATCATATATTTAGGTACCTTTTAATATCATGGGAAAAATGTCAATAACAAAATTTTTTTGAGAATGAAATATTTTCATCATAGTGCCCAGGTGGCATGCCAGCTGTATTATCTTTTTCCATTATTATTACTTATTTGGTATGGATATTACACAGGCCTTCTAAAAGGCCTTACTTGTTTCCTGCAAAGTACTGATAGCTGGACTATGGAAGCATAGATCTGTTTTGAAGTCCTGAGTAGTTTTTCACACTAGACACTGGAAAAGAAGTGTAGGAACCAGAAATCCAGTGGACTTCTGATAATGTCTCATCTTATGGAGTAACATAGTACCAGCAGTAGAAAATACACTCTTGCTAGTAGCTTTTCCAGTCAGTTGCTTCTTGGGATGCTTTGCCACATCTTAAAATTATCAAGGTAATACAACTGCATCAATAAAAGAAAAAAAAAAAACAGTTGTCATCTGAAAAAAAAAAAGAAATCTAACAAGTCCTCACAATTTAAAAGAAAATTCATATGTGGAAAACTCCTTCTTGTTTTAAAGGAAAAAAATACATACATGGTAACTTCTTCAATTTAATGAGGGGCTTTTGTAAAAAAATCTACATCTACTATAAAACCTAATGGCAAATACCAAATGATTTCTCCCTAAGATCGAAAACAAGAGAAAGATTTTTACTCTCTCAACTTCTATACATTATTACACCAGAAGTTCTAGCAAGGGCAGTTCCTTGGAAAAGAAAAAGAGAGAGAGAAAGGGAAAGAAAGCGAGTGAGAGAGGGGGAGTCATAGGCAGTCTGCTTTGCAGGAGAATTGTGCAGTAGTCCCCTTTCTTAATGACCCCTCTTTTCTTTAGCTGGAACTCTGCAACCTAGAGATGGCTCTGGCTTTGGACAGTAAAGGTAGCAATGTTGAATGGTATTGGGCCTCTAAAGAAGAACAGTTTGGATACTCAAGAGAGAATTAGATGAGTAGGGGAAGGCTGCTGAGTGAACACATGGTCTGCTGCATCTCTAGTTGCGGTAAGGCCTTACAATTATGTCGGTCTGTCTATCTATCTATGCTACCATGTAATCTGTAGGTAGAGACAGTTTTACTTCTTTTCTAATATAGATGCATCTGCCATCCTTCCTTTCTTTCTTCCTTCTTTCCTTCCTTCCTTCCTTTTTCTTTCTTTCCTCCCTTCTTTCTCTTCCTCCATTTCCTTCCTTCCCTATTTCCCTCCTTTCCTTCCTTTATTTCTCCATCCCTCCCTCCTCTTCCACCCCCTCCTCCTTTCCTACTTCCTCCTCCTCTTTCTTCTCTCTCTCTCTCTCTCTCTCTCACACACACACACACACACACACACACGTTCACTCACTCTTTTCCAAGTAATTGCTCTAGGTAGAACTTCTGGTGTAATAATGTATGGAATGGAGAGAGTAAAAATCCTTCCCTTGTTTTTGATCTTAGGGGGAAATCATTCAGTATTTTGCCTTTAGGTTTTATAGTAGATGTAGGTTATTTATGGAAGCCCCTCATTAAATTGAGGAAGTTATCATATATGTATTTTTTCCTTTATACCATTAAGGAGTTTTCCATCTATGAATTTTCTTTTAAATTGTGAGGGCTTGTTAGATTTTTTTCAGGTGACAATTATTTTTGTTCTTTCTTTTATTGATACAGTGTATTACCTTGATAATTTTAAGATGTTAAAAAGAACTTTGCACTCCTGGGATAAATCCCACTTGATTGTGTTATATGAGCCCTTTCATATATTTCTGAATTTGGTTTGTATGAATTTCGGTGATAATTTTTGTGTCTGTATTCATAAGAGAAGTTGACTTGTATATTCTCTTTTCTTATCTTTTGCTTTCTCTCTCTCCCTTTCTCTCCATCCCTCCTTCTCTCCTCTCTTCCTTCTTCTTTCCTCTTCTCTTTTAAAAATGTCTTTTCCGCCTTTAGTATCTGAGTAATGTTGGCCTTATAGAATTGGGAAATTTTCTCTCCTTTTCTATATTTGTGAAGATTTGGTATCAATTTTTCTATAAATAACTGGTCAAATTCACTTCAGGCCTAACTGTAGGACTAAATTATGAGTAGAAAATTTGTGGTTTGTTCTCATACTAGTGTTTCAGTGAGGTGCTTGATAGGGGTAGTGGATGCTAGTCTTCATGGCTTACCTCCTGGTATGGAACTTTTGTACTGTGAGCAATCTGAAGCAAGGGGGATTGGGGATCCATTGTTCTCAGCCTGCCACACCTGAATTGGAGCTTCTACCCTTAAAGTAGAGAACATCTATAGAGGAAGCCCCTGATCTCTTGGTTCATGTGTCTAGAATGTAGCTTCTGCATCATGGAATTGAGGATGAGGAGAAATACTGGCATTCTGTCATTTCAAATGGGCTGTGGTAGACCTTGGCTGGAGGCTAATGGAAGAGAAAGTCCTGGGTTCCTTCCTGACCATACTTGCCTATAGCAGAATTCCCATTATGTTGAAGCAGAGAGATGGGTGAGTGAGGGAATGGTTTGTTTCTCAAATGCCACAGATAATCATGGTTTTTACTCAGAATTAGTAAACTTTCTTAGATAGATTTTTTTCTACTGGTTGTCTGTTGTTAGACAACTTCTAAATACTGTGTTTGTTGTTTTTACTTTTACCAGTAATTTTTCAAGGAGTGTTTTGGTGGAACTTCTGATACTATCATTCTAGACACACTCTGAATTCCTAGGTTAGATTTTCATTCACTACTAAAGTTCCAGTCAAAAAATAAAAGTTTTCCCACACTTTCTGTAGCAGATCAATTCAAAGAAGGATGGGAAGAAATAACCTCCTAGGTTCTTTCTAATAAAAGGTACTATATTTAAGTGCATATGTTTTAAATTACAAGCTGTATCAATCAATGGGAAGCCAAGGGCTCATGTAAATAGATAGATAGATAGATAGATAAAATAATATTTAACTCCACCTATCGAATTACACTTCACCTCCTACATGCTTATACTTTTATGGGAATTAACCCTACTCACTTTTCCTCCTTCTGTTGTTACCTATTCTTCTTCCTCTGCAATATAAGTCCTACTGCAAAGTAGAACAGAAAGAGTAGCATTTGGTCTTTGGACTATGCCATGGATATGGCAAGTTAGAATGTTTTAATATACTGTACAAGGGTTAAATGTGTAATGAGAATTAGAAAATTGAGGATTGAGGTTAAATGGAAAAGTTATCCCTCATCAGTAGCTGATTATTTCTTTGTGCCTATCATTGTTAGATCTTGTCATTCTTCAAGCAGAGATAGAAATCCAGGTTTATTTTATACTAAAACCTCCCAAATTTATAGTTGTGACAGCTAATTAAAAAGCAAAGGGAAACCAAACAATAATAATGACAACAAAAGTCTTGCCAATCAAGCAAGACTTATTGCCTTCTATAGTAGGCCATCAGATAAATTAGTACCCACTTTGATCTGTGCTTCCAGAAGGATGGAAATCTGCCTTCAAATTGCAAAAATTTACCTAATTTTGGGGGGACATTGGCACTGGTGATGTTTTAGGTTGAGTGCTCCATGTGTTGGGGAATTAGGTCAACCCCCCGTACACTAGAATTAGAAGCTACTCAGGATTAAATGATTCTCATGGAAATCATGTTGTTATGTGTTTGATATGAGTATGAAAAAAATCTTGTTAATCTTATGGCATTAATGACATTGTCCTGCTTTTATTGTATAATCATTCATAATCCACTTGATTCAGTTTTGTAGATACAATACTTCAATGACAATAGATCCAAACTTGGACATCCTTTCCTGATTAGATTTTTCCCAATTCACTGTTGCATTGTGTTTGATGTGAATGAAGTGGTTGACATGTGTTTTTCATAGTTCTTTGGGGATGCAATGTAAGAATTTATCATAAGCTGTTACAAGAGAAACATATAATTCTGAACTAATGACCTGATAGGTAAAGGAATAAATAGCTGCAATACGAAAACCAGCTCCCAAGGATATAATTATGTTATTACTAGCAAACAGAGAGTTTCTGGTACATTAAGTAGGAAAGGCAAAAATAGTGTAAATGATAAAGGTGAAATTTTAATTTTTTCATTTGTTCATATATTTTCCTTCTTGATCAATAAAAATAAGAAGGAGATTTTCTATGCTAAGTGAAAATATAAATGATGAATCCTTTCTTAAATCCAGGGCCATGCATCTGTCCTCAAGTGTTTTATTATGTGCAATTTGACCTTTATTTAAAGAGCATCTCTGTTTGATGATAACTGATGATTCTTTGAGTGAGAGTTTATGACAGTACCTTTACTTATTAAAAATATCTTCCTTAAGGTGAAGACGCTTCCTTTTAGATTTTGTCCTAGCCTAACCTTTGGAAATACCATGTTAGTTTAGTTGCATTTATAGATTTAATTAACATGTTATGGGCTTTTTTGGGTCATTAATAAAGATATGGGGTATGACCAGACTTATTTCTAATCCTGATAATTCACTAGCTTGTTTAACTTAATTAATCATTCATTCTTCCTTTGTGTCTTGTTGGTTTCTCAGTTTGGTTTGATAATCATAATTCGAACCTACTATAATTTCAAGAGGTTCTTTGCATAAAGACATTATCATAATTACTTCACTGGGGTTACTTTGAGGTTTTACTACAAAATAATGGGGTTTTGTTTTGTTTATTTAAGCATACCCCATCTGCCTGGCTTCATAGGGTTCTCATGAGGTCAGGCTCAGAAGTGAGCAGACTGGCTACACGTATTAGTGTTTACTGCGATAGTGTTCCAAGAAACAGCCCAATATGCCCTCCAGATATAAGGATGGTGGACAGGGAGTTATTCTGTTGAAATCTCCTCCTCTCTGGCTTCTGGAAGCCCATTCTCTTTGTCACCATCTAAGAAGCATCTGGACAGGTGAAAGGCTGTGTGAACCTCTTCTGAGTGTCCTAACCAAGCAAGGCTGTGATCCTTGTAGATTCTATAATATCAAAGCAAAATTCTACCATTCAACTACTTATCCATTCCCATATTGTATTTATATTAATATCTAGTTGAATAAATGTACCACAATATGCAGCCTCTATTATCTATTTGAAATATTTATAATTTCAGTTTAGACATGACCAGTCAAGCTAAATACTTACATCACTTTGTGTTCGAGGGAGGCAGTATAGTATCACTAATAAAACCAGAACTTAAAGCCAAATAAACATTTAGCACAATTCTTGTCTATAACTGTATCTTTGTTATTTTCTCATCACTGAGGAAAAAATAGTCAACATCCATGACTCAAGGAAGAAGAAATTGATTTTGGTTCATGATTTTAGTTCATGGCTGGCTGGCTGCAAGGTAGAGCAAGATGGCAGAGGGGCATAGTGGAGAAAAGCTGCTCATGTCATGGCAGCCAGGAAGCAGAGACAGGAGAGGAGGTGAGGACAAGAGAACAGTTTGCCGGATCATGTTCCCAGTGACTTGGCCCTTCCAAGCAGGCCTGCCTCCAAAAGTCAGAATTTTGTGGGACATTTTAGATATAAATGGTGACAGCCTCTTACCAGCTGTAGGATGCAATGATCACGTTAATTCACCTATTTCTCTATATGTAAAATAGGGATGATAATCACAGAATCTTCCTATTAATTTGGGTTTTTGTGATGTTTAAGTAAGTTACTATGAGTGAAGCACATAGAACCTTGCCTAACAGAGAATGTGCTCTCTATGAAAGTAATTATTGTTCTACCTCTTTCTAACTTGCTCTTTTCTCTTAGTCAATTCAAGGACGTTGTTCTCAGGCCTCACCAGTTTCTCAATTTTGTCTCTACTAATCCAGCTTTTGTTCATGTCAAACTGTAGGCTACTAAGATACTTGTAAAAAAATAAAATGTTTGTTACTCCCATTGTGTCTTTAGGACTCCTGTAATTTTTGTCCAGTAATAGCAAATGGAAAAAAATAGCTCATTAGAAATCAGAGTCAGGCAAGTTTAGAACTACTGTTGTCATTTTCAGCTTATTCCATAGTTTGGTGATTGCTATAGAATCATAGAATGGTAGGAATCTTTGGAAGTCAATTTTTAATTCATCCTGTACAAATACAAGTTGATTCTATTCATGTTTTACCTGTACATTTTAAAAATTAAGCCAGTATGTGAGATGATGCAGTGTTTTTTCAAGCATCTTCTTTTGTAGGGGCTGAGAGATATTTTCACCTCTTAAAATTAATTATAATAATGATAGATAAAATATTTTAAGGATGTATTATAATACATGTTTTGACTTATTTAATCTTCCTAATAGTTCTATGACACGAAAAGATATATACATATGTGCATAGATAGATATATATCAGAGATTGAGCAGTGTCAGTAAGTGGCAGATTCAGTATTCAGTTCTAGGCAGGCTGCCCTCAAATCCATTTGCTACACCCTTAGTGGCGGCTGCCATGGTGAGCTGAGAATACTGGGGGTAAACGGGGTCTGTCACAGGGAGATGCTTGCTGAGTATTTGTTAATGATAGCAGTCAGTACTCAATTACTGGAGCTCAGGTGACTTCACACCTTCACTATGACTGCAAAGGATTGGCAATGTACACATGGAGAATGGATTTCCATGGAGAAGCTAGTAGCAATTCAGTAAGCGTACACACTTGGTAATTCTTGGGGTGGAGGGCATTCTTATATATTATGACTTTCTGAAATGAGGGAAATCAGTATGAGTTACAGAGGAAAAACATACTATTGCACTCATGTTACTCCTTTACATTTTAGTACTGTGTGAGCTAGTTAGGATTTAAAGAAAAAAAGTTAACTTAGATTCAAAGAGGCTGTGTTGTGACAGGTTCTTTGTATTTTATTTTCATTGTTTTGTTTTTTCATTGGCACACTGCCCTCCTCTCAAAATAAATTTCCCCTTTCTATCATGGAAGTCATTTGCAAGGAGAAAAGATAATTTGTTGTTTGAGTGAAGCAGTCATAAAATTGTCTGATAAAAACTGTACTGCTCCTTGCTTCTCATCTCCTTGCCCTGATAGCAACTGACCAGCTTTCCCTGCAATCTGCAGTGATGAGTGTCTCTGGGTTATGCTGTCCATCATGCCATACCCAGGTGGTTGATGTCAAGTTGGACAGGCAGGAAAGGGAAGAGGACCAGAGGTGTGGGAAGAGACTGATAAGTACGGCCCAATATTAATCTTCCTGGGGGAAAAATCTTTTAAAATTCCTGTAAGTGGTTTACTGTTCAAAGGAGAATCATAAAATATAAGTAATGTGAGATTTGAGTTTAATGAAGAGAGCTGTTATAGGTGCATTCTCATTTCCAGATAACTAGAAGCTATTCCATTCCTGTTCTTGATGTTAGAATAAGCACATCACATGCATGTTTATTCTAATCACCAAACTCTAGGGATAAAAAAGATAATAAAGCCGATGCTTCTAAAAGTAGAACAGTATTTCAGTAGAAATACTTGAGAATCCTTCCCTTTCCTGCCACTCATTTTCCTCAGTTAAGTTTGGGAGAAATAGAATGCTCTAGAGCATTTCATGTAAAGACTGAACAAAAAAGTGGTCAAACTAAGCCACCAGTCTTTCTAATGCTTGAGGCACATTGAAGATTTTATTTCAACTTGCAAGAAGAATGTAGTTCCTAATTGATCCTACCTTGTCCTGCTCCTCTGCAGGAGACTTATTAAGATAGTTGATAACTATTATTCACAATGACTTTTAAATGTGATTAAGGCTTTTATTCAGTCTGAACAAAATGATTCTAAGACATCTTAATAGATTTTCTCACTGGCGAATGCTAAAATATGAAGGAGATTTCTCATCCACAAAGACAGGGCAGAGATACTTGAGCAAGTTTCACTCATCCATGTAGATTTTCAATCTCTGGAATATTTGCTGCTATCACTTCCTTGCCTCAGTATACCAAAGTCTGGTTGTCATCCCCAGTGGCCCATTGAAACTACTTGGCAAAGGTAAAATCTCCAAATCCAATAAGCACTTCTTCAGTACAGTACTTACCTCCCTGCATCTCCTTGCTGTGTTTGGCATTACTGATCTTTCTTTCATTCTTGGAAATTTATTTTCTTTGATAGCACTATCTCCTGCTTCTCTCTCAACTGCTTTGATTAATGTTTGCTAGATCTCCTCTCAATGATTATGATTCGTTTTTGCAACAGATGTAAACAGAATGTGGCTTCCCTGCTCCCCATTTTGTATCCACCCCATTCGGCTCACACTGTGTGCCTCAGTTGTTTGCCCTCTTGTGTCTGGAGTTGAAAGGCATAAACATATGGACAGGCTCCATAGGTTTCTCCACCCAGATGGCCTCCAATTTTACATCTGAATTATTCCTTAATTCTTTCTACTTTTCCACGGTCTTGCATAGCATAGGGCTCTCCTTTTGCCAGTTTCCTTGCCTTCTGTCATTTCCCCTTAGATCTATCTTTTAACATCAAGCAAAGGCAAAATCTGGCCTTGCTGTTCTCCTACAACCTTCAATGTCACCTATTGCCACTAGAATAAAATCCAAGCTCTTAACATGATATATAAAGTCCTCCATGATTTAGCCACTGACTAGTGCTTCAACTGCATTTCTCCATATTCTGCTTCCAACTCTACTCAAGTTGTGTTCTACAACTTGCACATGGGCTGCTACTTTAATCTATGGCTTTATTTTCAATATTTCTTCTGCTTAGAATGCCCTAAACCTCCTTACTTTTCTTGTTCATATTCCTGCTTTATCTCTCAGGGATTCTACCTAAGCACCCTTACTCTGGGATAGCTTCCTTGGACACCATGTTTTTGTATTTTCTTAACATCTTAAGTATATCACATTTAATATATACTTAAATTCTTGTTTTAAATGATTCTTTTGAGTCTTAAAAAACAAGAACTCAGAATGAATGTTAATCACTTTGTTTCCCTAGTGTGACCATAACAATGTTAATGAAGTAAGCTGGTAAAATATAAAGGAAATTTTGGGGAGGTATTTTGAGAAATTGTAACATTTTGCATTAAATGTTTTTTATTGCTCTGTATTGCTAACATTGGAGTGTATCATGACAATATGTCCAAGAAGAGAAGTATTTTGTTTGGTAACTGCCATATATCCTTTCTGTAGTTCTGGATTTAGTACCAACAAGTAGATAAAGGAGCTACTCATTGTAGATGGGTTAAACTGGTATAGGAAGAGAATGGATAGAATAATGGTCCTACTGCGACTTACTGTGATCATGATTTATATGGGATGTATCTATCAATTTAATTAAATATTCCATAGATATGAGATATTTTTTTCAATGAAAAGTACCATAAAATTTCTATAATTCATCTTCCCATTAGAGTGAGGATTTTGCTAAGGACAAACTCTGGCATATATTAGGCAGATATCTAATAATAAACCAATGTTAATTTTTTCTTTTGCATATAAAGAAAAGGAAAAGGTGACATGAGTTTAAAATAAGGAAACCTACATACCTTGGCTTTGATAATAGTTTCCTGTGGCCAAAGGTTAAACAAAACAAAACAAAAGTGATTTTGATTTTAAGTGCACCCATCTTTTATATCATGTTCTAATTTCAACTTTTTAAAAAAGAAAATTCAAGGATGAAATTTTCTTTCTTGTAAATGCAGATTTTAGGGAAAGGTCCCACATGTAATCTATAATATTGGTAAATTAAACTCCAAATTTTCATATCCAGATAGTGTTATAAAAATTTGACCTTCATCTGCTAATATAGATCATTTAAAGTGCCATGTTGAGTTTGAAATGTTAATTATTATTTTTTAAGAAATGATTTCATGTGATATATTTATTTCTTTCAGTGTCATGGGTACATCCACTATTCTTTAAAACAGTTGAATAACAGAGTAATGTAGGAGATGGTAGTGACTCTCTCAAATATTGAACCAAGAAGAACATCCTGCTAAACTTAGTTTATTATTCTAATGGCAAAAGCTTGAAAAATTTATAAAGGCATATACAGAGTACAGAAAAATATTTATTGTTGTAATTGTTGGCTTCACTGAAGGGATTTAGAGAGAAGTGAAATAATATTAAATAATTTAATGGGATTAAAGCTAACCTCTATTATGAATACCATTAATCACAGGCTAAGAAATGTTTTAGTGGTCCTAAAGAGAGCCATTTGAGATTTTAGACTTAAGGATCACACAGTGAAAAGAGTGTTTTAGGAAATATAGCTGGTTAGGAAAGTTTGGATAGTTTTCTTAGTCTTTTCTGTGCTATTCCCATGTACTTTGTGAAACTTTGCTTGTTTACTGGTATTCCAGCAGAGCAATAAGCGGTTTTCATAACTTGTCTATTCTCCTCTGTCTTACTTAGACATATAATTTGACTTTCATGATTCCTTTCAGCCTGCTTAGCTACTCCCTGTGTGTTTTTCTGGTCTGATGAGACCTTTCCGAAAAATACCTTATTCTTCAGATAGCTTCTAAAATGTCTTTACCAAGTGACTATATGAAAGTTAAAGAAAAATACCCAGTGACGAAGAAATCATGAAAGGGTACTTTGAATATATTGTGTACTTCAGAAAAATTTTTTCAAAGTATTCCTTAAGGGAGATAATACAGTTCAATGCTATCAAACACAGATAACAGCGGTATTGTAACCAAAGTTGTTTTACCACATCTTCCTACTTGAGTGAAAATAATTCTACAACTGTAATACTGGACTACTATTTTCTTCCACTCTGAAAGGTTTATGATTAGAAATTTTGCAGTGTCCATAGGTGACTTTATCAGTAAACACACTCAAATGGCTCAGCTTTTTTTTTATCTTGAGACTTGATTGCTGGTACACCCTCAGGTTCTCCAAAGGTAATCCCAAATCATTTCAGCAGGCTCTTTTGTTTCCTACCTTGCATATTTATTCTTCCATAGCTCATATTTCAAACTGCCTTCCCTAACACCTACATCTGTTGCTTTGCTGAGTTCATGTTAGATAGATAGAAGTATGCTTTATGAAAAATAATTAACTGTTACCAAATATATCCTTTACCTTATGCTCTTAAAGGAAATGTTACTAGGGGATTTCTAGGGATTTACTTTAAACTCTTAATTCGATTATTGATTGGCTTTTTCTATACCAAAAATAACGTGTTAATATATTATATTTCATTTTGAAGATATTATGAAACCTTTGAATCAATTATCAATATTTTACAGTCAGGAAATTTTATATAAAAATTCAAATTACTGGTTTTCTTTCCTCCTCTAGCTTTCTTGAAAAATTAGACTATCTGGCAATGAGGCCTGCATTCTTATATGGATATTGGTTTGTTAGAACTAAAGATTTTAGAATTTCAGTTCTCTTGTTATAATAATACCCCATAACCATGGCATCATTACTCTTGTGCTTTGGGGTCATTGTTAAGGAAACTAATGGTTCCTGGAACACAAGCACTGTGATACTGTTTATCTGATGACACAGAGAGCTAGTAAGTGTACAAAGTATGGATACACTGGGAAAAGCGATGATTCGTGTACTGCTTGGGATGGAGCTAGACAGTGTAAGATTTCATCATGCTACTCAAATTGTCACACAGTTTAAAACTTTATGAATTGTTTATTTCTGGAATTTCTCATTTAATATTTCTGAACTGAGGCTGACCCTGTGACTGAAAGAAAAAAAGCCACAGTTGGGGGGCCGTGTATTTACAGTTCCCTGCTGATTTCATCCACATTTATAGTCCTCCTTGTCCTAGTGGTCTTTTCAACTGAGCTTTGGTAAAGACTTGGCTTCTCAAATTTTAACTTGCATGTGAATCACCTGGAGATTTTGATGAAATTCAGATATTTATTTAGTGATGGGTGGGGCTTGATTCTACGTTTCTAACAGTTTCCAAGGATGTCAGCTTGAGTAGTGAGGTTTCAGACCATGGTTCTAAATATGTGACTTGTGTCCAGAAACATGAGCATCTGCTGAATCACAACCTCTGCAGATGGTGCCCAGAAATCTCCTTTATGAAACTCTGCTGGTGATTCTGATGCCCATTTGAGAGTAACCATTCTAGACTATGTTGGGTAGAAATATCACTTATAAAATCAGCGAAGTCAGAGATTGTAAACCCTGGCTGGATATTAGAAGTCATTTGGAGAACTTCCAAAAAAGTTTGATGCTTGAGCCCTACCCCTAGGGACTGGAGGGAAGTCAGTCTGGAGTGAGGCCCAGGCATCAGTATTTCTAGAAGCTTCTCAATTGCTTCTAACAGAGCAGAGCTGAGAGCCTTGCTCAGTGAAGAGATTTCCTTGATACATTAGCTGAATGTTCAGTTGCACTCCTGTCAGAAAAATTTTAAACTGTAACAATTATAACTTAAATCCATTTGTTTTTTTCTATATCCTCTGAAAAGCAAAAAGTAGTGGATTTCCCATCATGTTCCTAATGATCACTGGGTCCTTTGATCAAATATGATGTTTCATAAATCATCTTTTCACAAGTGTATTTGTTATTTTTGAAAGCATGTCTCACTACCTCTTTGAATGCATTAGACTCACTAGACTGAATTAGACTTTGGTGCTTTATGGAATGGATTAGGAAACATTTCCTCTTAGCTCTGCTGATGCAGCCTCACAGATTAAGTTGTGCATTGCACAACTTTCAAAGGGCACTGTTCATGTTTGTAGTCATCATACATTTGTATATTTATTAAGAATTCTTTCTGGAAGATGGTATTACAGTGCCTTGAGTGAGAGGAGACTCATTATAACTTCATTTGGGCTAGCAGTAGGGGTGTATTTAGTTTAATAAATAAAGCCAGTAAAAGGTGATGATAAACAGAATTATCTCAACTTAAAAACTTACTAATGACTTCCCAAATTTTTGGGAAATAAGCACTGGTTCTGTTTAGTTTCAGTTTCAAGCAGTTAATATGTTTCAGAGTAATAAATTTAGTAATTAATTAGATAATATATTGGTAAACTTATAGCAGTAGGGATCTAGTAAAAATCATTTGAAGGCCAAATATTAACACCTAATTCATTTGATTATTTTATAACTCTTTTTAAAAGTTGTGCTTCTTATGACTATGTTCTGAGTTATAGAATCATTAAGAAATAACAGTATTTCTGCAACATTTTAGGGTATGGGAAGTGCTATTGTAGATTAGGCCAATATATGAACCATAGCCTTATAGAAAGCAATTTAGGAAAGGAAAAAAAAGAAGGAAGGAAGGAAGAAGGAAGGAAGGAAACAGAAATAATCGGACAGGGGAGGGAGAGAGAGAGCGAGGGAGGGAGAGAGAGAAAGAGAAAGGAAGTCATTTGCCTTTTTGAGGGTAATGGGACTTCTTTTTTTCTTTTTTTATTTTTTTAGAAAGGCAACAAAATAACAAGCTAAAAGTGCAAATAGCACGGATCCTTTGCCTTTGGGCTTAAAGTATAAGTGACTGGCTGTGATGCCACTTCACCACCTGCTGTTATATTCAGTCAGAGTGGAAATGAAACATTTGTATATTGTAGCAGTCAGTGCTGTGCCATATATATTTTCTTAATTTAAGAATGTCAACAGAGCATGATTTGTATCTGATCCAGTTTGCTCACTAGTTCTTGATAAGAGGTATTTGTATATGGAGGAATGCATTTTAAAGTTTTTCGTTAACACCAGATAATAAACCATATAAAATACAGATTCTCAGTAGTCAAAAATTTTTTTTAAAATAGAGATTTAATTATATTTTTACATGAACTCATTGGCACTTAAGCAAAGGAATTTAGTGAAAGTTTATTCAGTCTTGGTTTTTCTGTAAAATGAGATTAAGCCTTTGTGGAGAT
Organism: Heterocephalus glaber; assembly: GCF_000247695.1. The sequence continues at coordinate 25,222,541 of NW_004624750.1, read as the reverse complement.
CAAGACTGTTAATCCATAATAAACGTGAAAACATTGTTTATTTCCTGTCTTCCTAGATACTAGCAGAAGTCCATGTGATCTGAAATTTCATCATTTTTTCCTAGCATTACAGATACAGTGCCTTTATTATTTTTTTCTTCCAAAAGCTTTATAAAACAAAATAGATTTTTAGTTCAGACTGCATCATCAAGAATAAAAGGATAGACAAGACAGACATGATCTTTTAAGTATCTTATATTCTGGCTATTAATTCCTGCTATTTTTGACTTATTGTTTGTATTTTAATTGAGTTTCTTTTCCATCAGCATAAAAATAGAATAGGATGCAGCATAGAGTAGAGATTACAAGTAAGGACTTTGAAGCCAGGCAGCCTTGTTAGGTTTTGACTGTTTAAAAGGATTTACTGACACACGTGGTGTTATGGAAAGAAACTTTTGTTATCACTTTTCTATTATTAGCAACAAGTGGTCTTTCTGAGGACAGCAATATGAAATACTTTTTTATTTGTAACATAAAGCCATTTCCCTCTTTTCCTCACTTTACCTTTCTTTCCCTTCTTTCCTTTTTCCCTTATCGTTTCCTGGACTTGTAATTTTTGCTAGTGAAACACAAGGATCCTAATCATTTCTCATATTCATTCAGCTCAACAACATGGCCTGTGCTTTCTTAGTAGGGTTTTTATCTTCAACATTTAAACTCCCATTTTGATCTCTGGAACACCTCTGTATGTTACTTAGGGTTGTATTTTCTCTTGCCTGGGCTACTGTGATGATCTTTGACCCACTCTTTCTGTTTCTGTGCTCCTCTCATCAAAAGCAATGATTTTCGGGCCTGGGATTTAGCTCAGTGGTTTTGCCACCTGCTGTGCAAGCACAAAGGCCAGAGTTCGATTCCCAGTATCAAAAAAAAAAAAAAAAGCAATGATTTTTAACCCTCACTGCATTTTAAAGACATTTGAAGAATAAGGAGCTCTAAATCTTACCTTAGAAGAAATTTAGACTCTCTGGGAGTGAAATCTAGGCATAATCTTTTATTAATTAATTTAAATGACAAGTATAAACTTTATAAGGTTATTATATACAATATGATGTTTTAAAATACATATGCATCCTGGAATGGCTAAATCCAGAGAATTACCATGAACATTAGTTCACATGCTTTTTTGTACATAAAAATACTTAATATTTATAATCAACAATATTGAAAAATACAATACCTTGTTATTTTTATAGTTGCTACATTGTACAATAGATCTATTGAACTTATTCCTCCCTTTCTAACTGAAATTTTGTATCCTCTGACCAATATATCCACAACATCTTGTCCTGACCCCATTCTTTAGCACTTTCTGCTTCTATGAGTTCAAATTTTTACATTCTCTATATAAGTGAGATAATATATTATTTATCTTTTTTTGCCTTTCTTACTACATTCAACACAATCATGTGTAGCTTCATCCATTTTGTCCGTATTGCAGAATTTCTTCTTTATACAGGCTGAATAATATTGTTTTATCTTTATCTATTCATGTGTTGATGGACACTTAGATTGATCCCATAATTTGCTAATATGAATAATGCTGAAATTAATGTGAGAGTTCAGAATGTTGAGAGATTTTTGGTGTGACAATCATGTTACTGGAATTCCCTGGCAGGCTGACCTGATACCTAGTCAGCAGGAAGGCAGAATTGGTGCTGGTCTCATAAGGTTCCACTGTGGTGGAGCTCTTGGTTTGATCTATGGAGGTGGGTTAGTGCCTAGCCTTAGTGTGTTCTCAAAAATTTTAGTTATTCTTACTAAGAATCCATGACTGTCAGCTCTGCCATTTTCTTTTTAGCTTCTTGGTGTCTTTGCATTATTAATATTAACCTCTGTCTAATGTTTTTTGTAGGGATCTCTTAAAGTTACCCATTTATTCTGTCAGGATTGGTTTAAAGAAGGAAATATAACCCATACATTCATTTAATTTGCACTCAGTTAATGCCATATGTTCTAATCACTTCAACTGTATGACCGATTACTCACAATGAATGTATTCATTATGTACTGGAAACATGTACTCAGAGTTATTTTTTTTAAATGAAGTAATGAGAATGTTGGAGTAGCCTCATATCAACTGCTACTCTATTTAAAGTCTTTGATACATATATAAAGAGGCAGTTTCTGCATCAACTCTTATGATGAATATTGGAAAACCTTAACTTGTTATTGTATTCAAGGAAAAGAAAGAAAAACAAAAGTTCCAATTTACTTTAACATCTTGAAGATGATTTTACATAACTTAAGCGGGAAGTAGCCACCATGGAAGATATGCGGTAGATCACTGCTACTCAAACTTTAATGTACCTATGGATCGCTTGAGGATCTTGTTATAATGCATATTCTGATTCAGTAGATGTGGAGCCAATTTTGAGATTCTGCATTCTAACAAATTCCTAGGCTGTGCTGATGCTGCTAATTCATGAACCACATTTTAGGGTAAGAAGGCTAGTGTGAATATTTTCTTCCTAAGTACAAACTGCTTGAAGTCCTCTACTACCTGAGTAACAACTCATTAAGCTATACAGTACCCTTTGATATTAATGCGCTTCCATTCTGATTTGCTTCCTGCCATTTCTCTTCATGTATCTTTTGCTTCAAAACACTGAGAACACCTCCTGATTCACTGAATGCAATGCCCTTTTATACCTGCATTCCAAGAGCCAGAAAAGGTAAGAAAGGTGAGAATGAGAGAGAGGGAGATGCTTTTTAATAGGGTCTCAAAGTCAACAGTGATCTCAAATTTAGAAGCTTAGGGTCTTTGATACGTGTATGCAAGTATTGTTTCTGAAAATGTGGAAAACTAATTGTTTTTAGTAGATTTTCAGCATAAAAACAACTTAAAAACTTTCTAGGGTTTTTTTTGCCTTTGTCCTATGCAATCTTATACTGTGGCATATATTTGTAATATAGTGATGATAACAAACCATAAATTCATTTAATTTATCACTCACATAATAAATTGTTGCATGGTGCAAAAAATATAAATTCTTTTTATGTATTTATATAAATGTAAATATATCAAAGTTTATATTAGCTATAATATTTAAAATATATTCATAAATCAATGCTGAAGATTTTGAAAAGTAGTTTATGCAAAGGTAAATGTAGGCATTTTAGTTATTATATATTTTTAAAAATTATCATATGTAAAAATGATTTTTTTCTGAAATATCATTACATATATTTGGAATTGAGTGCCGTATCTTTAATGGATATATTTGTTTCTAATGAGAAATGGAAGTGCTGGAGCAACATATCTAGTCATCAACAACTGATGAAAAGTTTAGCATTGGGAGAGGTCAGTAAGTCAGGAGCAGAACAAGCTGAGGTATTAGAAGTGTCAAAATAAAAGTTAAAAGGATTCTATTTTTCTAGCTAATTTAGAGACCTCACAAGTGATTTTTGGAAAGTAATATTAGCTATTATTATTAAATCGAACATTTTGAACAAAAACCACCAGTGTAGCCTGTTTTTAACCCTTCCATTAGCTGAAGTTATATAGGTCTAGTTACAGAGGAATCTGCTAGCATAAATTAAGAATTATAAAATCACAAAGTTCAACTAAGTTTTCCAAAATTCATTTGAATTTATTCCTAAATATATTTCCCATATATCTTTATCTATATCTTCTTGGTTTGTGTGTATATGTAATATTATGCACTATACATACTCAGTATGTATAATTATATAACACACATACTATACAAATAAATATATACATATATCAAACTAGTTTATATAGACATGTCTATCTATATCTATATCTATCTATATCTAGATATATACACACATACCCAAACGCACAAACATGATCATGACAGGATGCATTCTGAGAAATGTGCTTGAGAACATCCCAAGGTGTACTTACACTAAGTGAGATAGACAGATTGTTTCTATGAGACATAATCTTACTCACAAGACTACCCATCATACAAGTATATTCAACCTGTCACTGACTGAATGTTGTTATGTGACTGTGCGCATGTGCGCTTGTGTGTATGCATATATGAGACCTAGAAGGGTAAAACACGAGCTCCTCGAGGTCGTTAGCTCTTACAACATCCCAGATGTTTTGGAGCCTTCCCCGCCAGGCTGGAAGGGTGCCATCTCCCATCCAGCACTGAAATATCCCAAATGTTATTGCAAAGCCCAAGCAGATGCTTTTATGCCTTTGGACCTCTGCATTTTAGTGTTTACATTAGAATAGTGGTCTTCATTGTAATAACTGTTCAAACAGATTACAAAAGTACAAATAAAAGATTTACACGGTGTGCTAGGAGAACAAGAAGGGACTCATAATGAGGAGGGTGCTATCCTTTTCTTCATGGTAGTTTCTGTGCCACAAGTGCCCCATGATAACTTACATGCCATTTTGAGCTATGGAACTCTCATGCTTTTATTAACTGCAGTGTTAGGAAAATGGCCGCTGGCAAATTTCCATCATGTCAATTCCCTGAGTATTTACATTCGGACCAACATTCTTATGATGGGTACAAAAACCAAAAATCCTGTCCTCTCAGCATTTTCCCTTTATAAGTACAATTTTTTTTCTTCCTATAAAATGTATTTTATGATATAACTCATCTTAGATCCCAGAACATGGTTCAGTTCAGTCTCTAGCTCCTTAATAGTTATTTCTGTGCTTAACTTCTTGATCCAATTTGAGCTAGGGAATATTTGGAACTTTAGTAATGCATTTTGAAAAAAAGTACTGAATAGAAGCTCTCAGAAGCTTTTCTGTGGAAAAATTTGAAAAAGATAGTTTCTTTATACTCTCAAGAAGATATTTATAACAAAGCATCAGGCTCCTTTAGTAATGAAAGATATTGCTCACATTTTGATCGATACCTCCCAGCTGATACGTAGTTCAGCCCGAATAGGACATGGCATTCATTTTTCTTCATGACATTGAGTGACTTGATATTATTTCTACTGCTAAATAGGTTTGGTTTATAAAAAGATAGGTTTTTTTTTGTAGTATGCAGTCTAATAACTAACTTGATAAGATTCTCTTTTAGTTTCCTTAAAGGAAAATTAGCTTTGTGTTGGTGTCAAAATTTAGTAAAACAAAAAGTCACCATGTTTTCTATTTTTATAGTTGCACTGCTTTGTTAACTTTTTTTTCATATTTCCTCTCTGCTGTCCTTACTCCAAACACTCTCAGAGATTTCCCTAGGAACCTTTAAAATTTGTAGTGAATTTCAGTGTCTCCTGCTTATATTACTAGTGCTCCAAAAATCTATCCATTATTTAGATGTCAGTTAATATTAGGTAATACTTTGTGCTGCAAGAAGAAGTGATGAAAAATAAAAAAAAAACAACTACTAGATGCCAGTAAATTTTTTCTCAGGGGCTTCAACAAGTATTTGATTTTGTTTGAAATTAATGCTCTATAGTTTTTGAATAGGAAGGTAACACTCGTTCCTTTGAATTATGTCTATTGTTTTTTTATTGAATATTATGTGTACTACTAGTACAGTTTATGCTAAGAAGAACTGGCTTCAAGGCAGAGTTCTTGTTTCCATTTTATCAAACCTCCATAAGTGATTCTTTTCTAGTAGCTACTTTGTACTCCAACTGTCTAAAATACATATGAATTTGGAAATACATTTCCTGAGCACTCCAAATTTTAAGAGTTGAGAATGAACATTTATAAATAGAACTATTTTCATATTCTCTTCTGCTGGAAATGTGAATCTGTCAATTAAAGATTGTAGAAGAGCCATCCAAATCTCTAAAATAACTCCCAGTTATCTCAAGTGTTTAAAATAAGAGAAATTCCCGAGTTCCATGCTGTAAGATGGGCCCACTGCACCAACTGACACTCATTAAACAGCTAATTAATGAGCATAGTAATTCTCCTATATCGTAGCTTTGCTTTCTGCAGTTTCAATTACTTGTAGACAAATATGCCTGAAAATATTAAATGGAAAATTCCAGATATAAACAATACATAAGTTTTAAGTAGCATCCCATTCTAAGTAGTGTCATAACATTTCATACTGTCCTGTTCTGCCCCACCTGAGAAGTAAATAATCCCTTTGTCCAGTGTGTTCCCATTTTATGTATTGGCTTCTTAATCACTTATTAGCCATCTGGGTTATCAGGTCACCTGTAGAGGTATTGCAGTGCCTTTATATAACCTTTATAAAGTAACCTAACTCTATATCATTCACATCACTTCATATCACCACATAGGCATTGTATCATCTCAAGATACAGGGTAATAAATGCATCATCCCACAAAGAAAGGTGAGTGTAGCACAAAAAGATCATTTGAGAGTGAAAGAACCACATTCATTTACCATTTATTACAATATATTCTAATTGTTTTATTATTGACTATTAATTTTACTCTGTTAGTATTCTTAATTTATAAATTAAACTCTCATAAGTGTAGATGTAGAGCCAAAAAACATAATATATAAAGGTTCTGTACCATCTGCAGTTTCAAACATCTACTGCATGTCTTCTAACTTATTCTCCAGAGATAATGTGGGCAAGGGGAAGACTGTGTGGAGTTTTTTCCTCTATCAGGTGATGGTCCTAATATATACAATTACACTTGGTGCTATTTGTTTAAAATGCTTTATTTATTTTGAAATTCTGTTGAAAATTATAATAAATGGTAACAGTGTTCTTTGCAAACACTAACCCAAATTTAACTATTTCAATATGCATTACCTATGCTTTATAAATGTACATAATATATTCATAGAATGTCAACTTGTCTTAGTTACTTTCCCATCACTCAGACAAAATACATGGCACCCACTGAAGAAAGAGGGCTTTGTTTTGGCTCACAGTTTCAGTCCATGGTTAGTCAGCTCCAAGGCAAAAACTGGAAGGCTGAGGGGCATGGCAGAGGAAAAGATGCTCAAATTATGGTAGCCCGGAAGCAGAGAGAGAAGGGAGGAGCCTGGGACAAGAATACCCCCTTCCAGGTCACACCCCAGTAACCCTCTGCCAACCAGGCCCCACCTACTCACAGCCCATTCAGCTGCAGAACTCATCAGTGGATGCATTCACTGATGAGTATAGCACTCCCATAATCCAGTGACCTTCCAAACACATGAGACCTTTCGGGGACATTTTAGATCTAAACCATGACAATTCTTTTTGGTTGAGTCACTGATCTTGACTGATGTAATTTCACACTATCCAAGTTTTCCTTTCCTCTCTACTTTTAATTTTCTATTTCCCTCTTATGGTAATCTTCTGCCAATACCCACTGTTGCCCTGCCCTGTTTGTCTCCTTCCTATGCCTGAAATCACAGTGATCTTCAGACACCTGTCATAGCCCTGCGCTCATGCAGTGTTAGACACATTTTCCTCCATTTAAGTGTTCATGACCTCGGAAATATGTTCCTTCACCCACACCTTTGCCCAATATATTAGATGTCTATGTTTAGCTCTCATTAGATGTGTCAATTTAGATGTTACAGAAACAACTCAAACTCATCATGTCCAGCGCCGTATCTGCCAGTCTATACGTTAGTCATTTTTATCCCTTTTGTTTATTTGCTAAAATTTCAATATTCTCTCTTACTTCTTTGTACATATTACTTTACTAGCTTAAAATAAACTTTCCCTGGGCTACCTCCTATTCAGTCAACAACAGATGTTATAATTGACTTTTTCTGGGAAGCTTTTCCTCATTTTATGGCAGTATTAGGGAATATTTTATGGCAATATTAGGCAATATTAGTTCTTACTGTAACTATAATAATGATAAAGGTGATGATGGTAATTATTTTAATTTCCTACAGATGCTGTAACAAATTAACATATACTTAGTACCTTAAAACAACACTGATTTCTTTTCTTTTTTTATTAAGTTTATTGGTATATTTTAAGTATACAATACAGTTACAGTCATCATTGAGAACTTGTACCTTTACATGATGTATTTTGGTTCTTATTTTTTCCCCATTTCCCTGCCCTCCCTTCAACCCCTCCACCCCTCCCTATTTACAAAGACTTTGTTTCCATTTTTTCCTTTTCTCATATTTTTTCCTTTCCCTTCTTTCCTTTCCCCTATCCCTCCCACTTCCCCTACTCCTTAAAGTTATGCAGTTGGAAGTTAACTCTGCTTTTTCTGGAGACTTTCAGAGAGTTGTATGAATTTTCCTTATTATTCCAGTTTCTAGAGACTTCCTGCATTCTCTGGCTTATGATGCCTCTCTTCTACCTTTGAAGCCAGCAGTGTCTGGTAGGGTGTTTCTTGTGTTACAGTAACACTAGCTCTTTTGAATTTCTGCTTTCATTTCTCTGGACCCCTGTGATTGTTTTCAGTCTGATTGGGTAATCCAGAATGTTATATATATATATATATATATATATATATATATGAACTCTGAAGAGCCAGAGATTTTACCTTAGCCTGTTTGCAACCTTAATGAGTTAGCCTGCCATTTTTTCATGAATGCTAGGGGAAGACATGGAACTCCTAGATTAGAAACAAAAGATTTTATTGTTACATCTGTAGCAGTAGCCAGAGTCTCAACATTTTTGGTGCCAGTTCCCAGAGTCTCAGTTCCTAAGATTGATACAGAGAAGCCCAGCTGATACCTGCACATGTAATGGGTTATGTACCATGTAAGTAGCCCTGATCCTGGGGCATCTGGTTACTTTATAAGTCATCGTATGTGTGCCTGCTCTTTCTTCTGGAGAGGAAATTATCTCTGCTTCTGTTATACAATATTCTTAAAAAGATAGTGCAGAACGAAAAATCATCAGTATTTGTGCTCATGAAATACATAAAAATGTGAGATCCTTGAGAACTTTGTTCCAATAATGATCATTACAATAGTTGAAATAGTTGCAATTCTATCAGTCTCCATTCTACAGGGGAGGAAAATGAAGGGCAAAGACAATCAGCAATGTGCTCCATTAAGTAGCAGAGTTGAATTCATGTTCTTTTATGGGTTTTTTTGTACTGTATATTGAATCTAAAACCTTCATACTAAGCTGCATGCCCATCCCCCAGGCCCTTTTAATTTTTGGGAGGGTCTTGCTAAGTCAATATATTGCCCAGGCTGAGGTCAAACTTGCAATCCTCTTGCCTCAGCCTCCCAGAGTGCTGTTATTACAAGTGTCTGTCACCATGTGTAGCTTCAGTTTATGTTCTTAGTCTCTGCACTATGCTATACCCATTATACCAAGCACTCCTTATAGCATGTACACAGTGTAATTACCTTCATACATGTCTATAATTATGTGATTTTTATCTTGTTTGTATGCCCCATTGGTTTTTAGCTCTGTGAGAGTTTTAAAGAAGAACATGTTTTTATTGTTTAAGGTTTAGATGTTCAGTATCCAGTTTAGCTTGGACTATATTAAGTAATGAGCAATTAACTTTAGAATGAATGGAAATACATTGCAATTGCATACTTTATTAAGGAGGAACCTCTACATTCAATCTCTATGTCCTTAGATAATGGAAAATCTGTTACATTACAAGAGTTATTCAATTTGGCCTGATAACCAACAGATGGGGTTGGGGTCACTTACTGTATTTTTTGTGTTCATGTGTAATCATATCTTTTAAAGCAAAGACCATCAGTTTTGAATGTAGTTGATGCATAATAAAGAAAATGTACACTATGATGATGGAAATTAAAGTAGATATAATTTAAAAAATTAGATGGGTAAGAGATTGACATGTGTTCCCCATGCATAACGATAAGTCCTTTGGTATAGAAGTTCTTTTTCGGGGAGAAGGGAAATCAAGCAAGTCATGAAAAGTGGATCTTCTTTGCAATTGACAGTAATCAGTAAGTGTTGAGGAAAAGTGATTGCAGAATGAGAATGTGCAGGAGGATCAGCAAAAACATTGACTGCATATGATGGCCTAATGCTAATTCAGGAGAATGCAAAAGTTTGAGAACTAAAAAGCCAAGCTTGTGAATACAAGTAGTACTGATGAAAATTCTGCTATAGGTCAAAATGTATAGCTGAAACTAGTTTTACTTTTTTTCTGAATGAAGGTTTTAAAATAGAAAGGCCAGCAGGAAAAAAGAATATTTTGTTTAAAAACTTTGAAGGATTGACTTATTCTTAGATTTTGTAGGAATGTATCCAAGAATAACAAAGTTTACATTCCTCTTTAACAAATTGACCTAGAAGAAATGATTCAGAATTTAACCTGTGAATGTAATGGGGAAAAATAAAAACCAAGATTCATCCTGTACAGGTACAAGCACCCAATGATAAATCTAAACGTATTGTATACCTAAAATGTACCAATAAAAGAATTTAAAAGTAAAACAGTTTAACCTGTGAGTTGACAATTCAAAATGTGTACTTGAGGGCCACGGATTTAGCTCAGTGGTTTTGATGTCTGCTGCACAAGTGCAAGGATCCAAGTTCGATACCCGGTACCAAAAAAAACACCACCCCCCCCCAAAATTTGTCAAAATGTGTACTTGAAAGAAAGAAAAAGGATTGTTGTTCTCATGTTATAAGTATCAAAAATGGGAGACATCTATCAATTTTCTTATTGATATTTCAAATGCAACTTATATACGTATTTACTAATCACATACATTAACTTCTGAGCAAGGAGTTTTATTTTCATACTTAAACATAAGTTATATATATCCTGGGAAAATCTTGCACATGTGAGTGGTGTCCTGTGCAAATGCTAGTCATGGCATAATCAAAATATAACTTTTTGGGTTTTATGTGCTATACTTTTAAATTTGATTTAGTTGTAATGAAAGCATACCCTTTGATATTTTTGGCTCATTCTTATATAGGTCCTATGTTGGTTTAAATCATAAAATGAAATTTAAATTCATAAATTAAAATCCCTAATGTGTCATATTAACCAAAATTTCATCTCTATGCAAAGAAAAGATTCTTCTTCCTCTTTTAGCTTAGGTCTCTAAAGTTATGCATTCAGTTCTCTTAGGTAGGAATAAAATGAGAAATCCTCAACGAGTAATAATACTGATTTAGGATGCTTTCTATTTAGGACTAAGTGCTTTACATAATCTAACATTTAATCTTCACAGCAACTTGAAAGACAAGTGCCATTAAATTCTTCATTTTACCAGTGAGGAAATGACCATTGAAAGAAATTGATCAAATGTTACACAACTAGTACTGGGCTTGGGTTTGGGTCCCAGAGGGTATAGACTCCAGAGCTTGACAACATGAACATTAAATTCACTGCCCTTGACTGAGAAAGCCTGGGCAGTATAGCTGGAAAAATAATTTGTAGTGTGATTAAAATGTTGGTAGGGTGCATATAGAAAACAATAATAAAGATAAAGTGAAGGGAACAATCCAAGAGGAAGAGATGACAGTCATAAATATATATGCATCAAATACGAATGCCCCCAACTATACAAAACAAATATTAATGGACATGAGAAACCAAATAAGCACTAATACAATTGTAGTGAGGGGACCTCAATACCCCACTATCACAAATAGACTGATCATCTAGAAAAAAATTCAACAACAAAGTTCTAGAACTGAACCAAGCTATTGAACAAACAGACTTAATAGGTGTCTATAGAGTGTTCCACCTGCAAAATCAGAATATATATTCTTTTTGGCTGCACACAGGTCATTCTCCAAAATATACCACATGCTAGCCCATAGGACATGTTTAAGTAAATGTAAAGAACTGAAGTAAGCCGCTGTATATTATCGGACCATAGTGCAATAAAATTGGAGATCAATAACATAAGAAACCGAAAAACCCCCACAAACACATGGAAATTGAATAAGACCCTCCTGAACAACCAAGGGGTCATAGAGGAAATTAAAGAAGAAATTAGACAGTTTCTACAAGTAAATGATAATGCCAGTACAACATACAAGACTCTATGGGACACAATGAAAGCAGTTCTACTAGGGAAATTCATAGCACTGAATGCCCATATTAGGAAATCAGAAAGAACTGAAATAAACAACCTAATGTAGAACCTCAGGCTCCTAGAAGAAGAAGAGCATAACATACCCAAAGCTCATACAAGAGAGGAAATTATAAAGATCAGATCAGAAATCAATGCAATGGAGACTATGAGAACTATACAAAAATTCAATGAATTGAAGAGTTGGTTTTTTGAAAGAATAAATAAAATTGCAAAACCTTTAGCCAACCTTATCAAAAAAAGGAAAGAAAATGCTCAAATCCATGCAATTAAGAAGAAAAAAGGTGAAGTAACAACAGATCCAGCAGAAATCTGGAGGATCATCAATACCTACTTTGAGAACCTGTAGTGTAACAAAATGGAAAACACAGAAGAAATGGACAGATTCCTAGATACATACAAATTGCCAAAGTTAAATGAAGAAGGTACAGAAATTCTAAACACCCCAATTACAATGAGTGAAATTGAAAATGTAATAAAAAAATTTACCAACAAAGAAAAGCCCAGATCCTGATGGCTTCACTGCTGAATTCTGCAAGACATTTAAAGAAGAACTATTGCCAGTACTCTTTAAACTCATCAATGAAATTGAAAGAGAAGCAATACTTCCAAATTCATTCCTGGAAGCAAGTGTTACTTTGATTCCAGAACCAGGGAAAGACCCAACCGAAAAATAGAAATATAGGCCAATCTCCCTAATGAACATAGATGCAAAACTCCTCAACAAGATACTGGCAAATAGAATACAGAGGGTCATCAAGAAGATCATACACCCTCACCAAGTGGGATTTATCCCAGGGATGCAAGGAAGGTTCAACATACGTAAATCAATAAATGTAAAACACTATATTAACAGAGCCAAGGACAAAAACTATATGATCATCTCTAAAGATGCAGAAAAAGCATTTGACAAAATCCAACACCCATTCATGATAAAAACCCTGCAGAAAATTGCAATAGAAGGTCATTTACTCAACCTGATTAAGACTATCTATTAAAAACCAACAGCCAACATCATAATAAATGGTCAAAAACTGAAATCCTTCACATAAAATCAGGAGCAAGACAAGGATTCCAACTATTACCACTCCTGTTCAATATAGTTGTGAAAACATTAGCCACAGCAATTAGAAAAGAGAAAGAAATAAAAGGAATAAAGTTAGGAAAGGAAGAAGTTAAACTGTCATTATTTGCTGACGATATGGTACTTTACAAAGAAGACCCAAAAAACTCTGCCAAAAGACTTCTAGACTTAATAGACAGATTTAGTAGAGTAGCTGGATACAAGGTCAACACTCAAAAAAAATAGCCTTCTTGTATGCAAATAACAGACTCACTGAGAGAGATATTAGGGAAACAATTCCTTTTAAAATAGCATCCAAAAAGTGAAATATCTACGAATCAACAAAGGAAGCAAAAGGAAACATAAGACCTCTACACTGAAAACTATAGCACTGTGAAAAAAGAGATTGAAGAGGATTTAAGAAAATGGAGGGCCAGGGATTTAGCTCAGTGGTTCTGCTGCCTGCCTCGCAAGTGGAAGGACCTGAGTTTGATCCCCAGTATCAAAAAAAAAAAAAAAAAGAAAGAAAAGAAAAGAAAATGGAAACACATCCCTTGTTCCTGGGTAGGAAGAATGGAAGAACCAACATAGTGAAAATGGCCATACATCCCAAACTGATATATAGATTTAATGCAATGCCAGTTGAAATTCCAACAATATATTTCACAGAACTAGAGAAAACAATCCAAAAATTCATTTGGAACCAGAAGAGACCTAGAATAGCAAAACCAGTTCTAGGCAACAGAGACATGGCAGGGGTCATCACAATCCTCAACTTGAAACTATACTACAAATCTACTGTGATAAAAACAGCATGGTACTGGCAAAGAAACAGACCCAGTGATCAGTGGAATAGATTAGAAGATTCGAAATCAACTCCAGACATACTCAGCCACCTCATCTTTGACAAAGGAGCCAACCATCCTCACTGGAGGAAGCATAGCCTCTTTAATAAATGGTGTTGGAAAAACTGGATTTCAACCTGCCAAAGAGTAAAACTAGACCCATATCTATCACCATGCACTATACTAAGATCTAAGTGGATTAAAGATCTAAATATTAAGACAGAAACACTAAACTTGCTGGAAGACAGGTAGAACTCTTGAACACATTGGCACAGGAAAAGACATTATGAACAAAACCTCAGTATCATGGGAACTAGCACAAAGAATCAACAACTGGGATCTCATTTTATTAAAAAGCTTCTGCACTGCAAGAGAAACCACCGACAGAGCTAAGAGACAACGTACAATGTGGGAAAAAATTTTTAGCAGCTGTACCTCAGACAAAGGACTACTATCTAGAATATATAAAGAACTAAAAAATCAGACCCCCAAAATTTAATGACCCAATTCAAAAATGGGCATCTGAAATGAACAGACATTTCTCAGACAAAGAAGTAAAAGCAGCAAATAAACATATGAAAAAATGTTCAACATCACTAGTCATTCAAGAGATGCAGATGAAAACAACACTGAGATTCCCCCTCACCCCAAAATGAATGGCTGCTATCAAGAAATCATCTAATAACAAATGCTGGCCTGGGTGTGGGGAGAAAGGAACCCTTCTCCATTGTTGGTGGGAGTGCAGACTGGTGCAACCACTGTGGAAATCAATATGGAGATCCTCAAAGAACTAGGGCTAGAGGTCCCATTTGACCCAGCTATTCCCCTACTGGGTATCTTCCCAAAAGAATTAAAAGAATCATACCACAGCGATATATGTGGACTCATGTTTATAGTGGCACAGTTTGTAATACTTAAAGCTTGGAAACAGCCCAAATGCCCATCAAATGGAAACTGGATAAAGAAGATGTGTTTTTAAAAAATATATATAAAATGGAGTACTACTCAGCCATAAGGAATGAGATACTAGAGACATTTATAGCTAAATGGATGCATATTGAGGTCATACTCTTAAGTGAAATAAATAGGACACACATGTGTAAACACTGAATAGTTTTTCTGGTGTGTGAAAGTGAAAGTCTAAATAATGATTAAAATGATTACAAAGAATAATCAATAAATTGAAATAGGAAAAGGCCCAAAGGGGTAGGAGAAGTGAGAAGGGAAGGGGAATGGAAAAAAGGGAAACGAAAAATTATGAGGAAAGGAAAAAATGCAAACAAATAGGGAAGGGTGGAGGGGGTGAAGGGAGCACAGGGAATGGGAAAAATTAAGAACCAAGATATATCATGTACAGGTACAAGCATCCAATGATAAATGTAAACATATTGTATACCCAAAATGTACCAATAAAAGAATTTAAGCAAAGAAATAATAATAATAAAGATGAAATTTAAAGGATGAAATAAAGTGGAAAAAATAAGATAAAAACAGAAAGAGTCAGATCGGAAGCATAAAGATTTGAGACCAAGGTGGGTTTGGGATGGAAGGAGCAGGGAAAAAATTTCAAAACCTATCTATGATTCTAAAGGGATTACATCTAAATAATCTAAATTTCGGAATAGGAAATTACTTTAAAGGAGAAACAGAGCACTTCATATGGCAAAGAGTAAATCCATAGACCTGATGACCAAAACTGCAGAACTGAAAGGTATTTCATGGATCGTAATTGTTAAACAAGAATATAATTCCTTGGCTTGTAATTACAGGAAAAATGAATTGCAATCTATCTTTAGAATTACGTGTCATCAGAAAGCAAACTACTTAATTATTTAATAATTAGTTTTTGAACATGAGCCATGTTCTTGGCACTGTAGTGGGGACTGGAAATGGAACAATTTTGATGAAAATGGCCCAGCCTTCATGGGTTTGATTTGCATTTTTTGTTGTATGTCAGTGTCCTGAAGTATGTTTCCTGGTAATTCGACCTAAAGTATCCTGTCTTTAACTCTGTTACTTGTTTACATTGCTTTGCTTTACTTTCATTCTATTCCCAACCACAATATAATATTCTATTGTTGATTTATTTTTCTGTGTGCTGTATTTATCTCACTCCCTGCACCCCATCCAACTCTTTATCTTCCCAAAGCTGGAATGTGAGTTGAGTGAATACAGGGCCCTCATCAGTCTCCTTCTCTGGTGCACATGTACAGGTAAAATCAGAAAGAACAGTTTTTCCCAAGGAAAATATCTAAGGATCCCCCCCCCCTTTTTTTTTTGAAAACAGAAGTTTTAGTATCAGTGGACAGCACTTTAGATTTGCAGAGAAAAAAATTTCACACCCAACCAAGGGCTACTGTGACTTTAAAGGACAATACTACATCCCCTGATCATACTAGAGGCTTGGCAGTAGGTCTATTCTCTACCCAGGTGTAGATGGCTGTTGAAATAATGTTTTTGAATTACTGGGGAGAGTGTTCATAATTCTTACCTTTGCATTAAGCCTCTTGTCTTCTAGGACCTGCTGTCCTTTTTCAGCCTCAAGGTTGAAGTCTAGGTTATTGAGGTTCTGAAGTTTTCAGGGACTCTCTTGGGCCCCACCTCCTAACAGGACACTCAGCTACTGAACTCATCTGTGGATTAATTCACTCAAGAGTATAGTGCCCCCATGATCTAATCACCTTCCACAAGCCCCTCCTCTGAAAATAGTATGTGCTTAGGGGATATTCTAGATCTAAAACACAAAAATGATGTAGAATGCATTAGAGTGTATTTCCAGTGGACAAGGTAAAGAATCAGAAGTGTAATTGTGGTACCACTGCCTCTAACACTGGAGGCTGGATTTTGGTTATATGTACCATCTGATTGGCCTCATTTGTTGATATTTTTGGACCTTTCTGTTGTTGCCAGATTCCTCCTGGGTAGTATTCTCAGGGTAGTAGGACATTTTTTGACGGTATCTTTCCCCAAAGTGCAAAAGTGCAAGACTTCTTAATGTTCAAGCTAGATTACAAGGGGAGGGGCCTACTCAAGAAAAGAGTACAACACTGGCAGTCCATTAAAGTTCTACAATAAGATGCTTAGATATTTTTATTTAGAGTTCAAAGAGAGCTGTACAGGGATGTATGTGGTGATAGATGATAGATGAGAGTAGATGACACTACTCAAAAAAAAATAAGTAATAGAGTATCTTCATCTATTTGTGCTGTGTTGTTATAATAAAAATAGCTGAGCCTAGTACTTTGTAAATAACAAAAACTTATTTCTCATAGTTCTGGATGCTAGGAAATCCAAGATAAAGTGCTGGAAGATTTGGGGTTTGAGAAGGGCTGCTCTCTGCTTCCAAGATGCTGCCTCATTGCTGCACCCTTCAGAGATGAAAAGAGTTATATCCTCACACGGCAGAAATGACAAAAGGGCCGAAGTCACATCCCCAAGCTCTTTTACAAGGCATTAATACATTCATGAGGCCTGATTCTTTCACAGCTTCACAGTTTTCCAAAGACCCCACCTCTTAACTACACCATAATGGGGATTTTTCAATGTGAATTTTGGATGGGGCATATTTAAATTATACCAAATAAATACAACAAAACAAACAATGCAACCCAGAGATGAGAGGCCTAGGAACTTTGATTTTTCTAAAGTCAGAGAGTAAACAGAAAGTAAAACATAAAAATAAGAAGGATTAATCTGAGAATAGTAGAAATACATGGGTGTCCTGTTCTATTCACAATCAATAGTATGATAACTTTCAGTGATGTCTCAAAAGATAAAAACTAAAAAGTATCCTTGAGATTTTGTAACTTTAGTCATTCAAAACTTTTTTTTAACATAGTATTAAGATAGTTGGCAAACTGTAGTGCATTAAGGGCAAGAAGGAGAGAAGTAGAGAAAGCCAAATTTTAATGTTAATTTATGTTATCACATTTGCTAGTATTATGTAAATTTTTCTTTCTCTATAGTTTTCAAGCTATAGTAATTAATTGGGAACAGACTACTATGCATAATTTTATCTAGGATTTTCTTTGAATTTCTAAGTAAATTAGATTCTGAAATAGGAATTTTCTCCTGTTTTCAAGGCAAATTAGAGTTATGAGTGCACATTTTAATAGATATAGTCTCACTAACTTAATTTACAACAATTAAAATAATTTAATTCTTTGTGAATGATTGTTATCTACTTCAAATAAAATTTTAGTTTTAAGAATATCCCAAGATTTTCTTTAACAATTCCATTGAGATACAGTAATATACAATAAACTGATCATACATAAAGTGTATAATTTGTTAACTTTTACCAAATGTTTACACATATGAAATTATCCACATAACGAATAGATGCCTTCCTTCCAAAAGGTTTCTATTGTGTGTAATAACTTTCATCTTTATCCTTAGGTGATTGCTGATTTGCTCTTTGAGAGGACAGATTAGTTTATATTTTCAGGAATTTTAAGTACCTGAATGACATCAGCCTTAAAGTATATATTCGTTAAATTTTTAAAAACTTAATAGTCTGTCCATGTTGTGGCTTGTAGCTATAGTTGGTTTCTTTTCATTGAAGAATTGTATTTTGTTTTGTTTTTTATTGATGAATTGCATTTTATTGTGTGGATGAATCACACTTTACCTGTTTGCATATTGATGGTCATTTGGGTTATTCCCAGTTTTTAGTTTTTGGAAATTAAGCTGTTGTAAAAATTTGTGACAAGTCTTTGTGTAGATATATACTTGATGCAAGTGTACTTAAATTATCAAACTATTATATGAGTTCATTAAGTTGTGAAGGCATAAAGAAACAATTAAAATACCATTCCATAGTTATTTGATCAAATTTCTCCAAAATTTTTTCATAAGATTGTATATTGTATATATAGTAGCACAATCGAAGCTTTTTAAGTTTAGTTTCCTCCTCTCTATAATTCATAAATATGTTTTCCCTTATCTGTTATAGAGTCTTTCTGTATCTAAGAAGCTGCCACCCCACAGTACGAAATCCTGGATTTTTTGCTATTCCTTCCTCAATCAGTTTATCTAAATCTAGTGCCTTTTGCTGATGAGTCCTTGTTTGGTTGATCTATAATCTTGTTACTCATATGGGACCTTCCTGCCTTCATAGTTCCAGATACCAATATGTAATCATTTGCTTGCTTAGGTCACCAATGTCTGATAATTTTAGCACAAATCTGCAATTGCTCCCTCACTGTACAAGATTTTATGATCTTAGGTGGGCTTTTGCTACCTGAAAGCTGTGTCCTAAACGCACATCTCTTTTTATTTTAAAATCCTATACTGTATCAGGTTCATATGTTTGAAGTCTTCTCTCTGTGCCATTTAAGCCAATCCAAGTTCTAATGTGTGGATTGATTTGCTCGTTTTCTCTAGAAGACCTGGCTACTCTCTGCTTTTGAAGGACTACAGTATACAGAGCTGCCTCTGCTTTGCAACAAACTTAATTTCCAAGAATTATTATTAAGTCCATTCTTTCTTACATGTAAATCACACCAGGCCTGCTACTGCTGTTGCCATCTGCTGGTGACAGACAAAGTTGACGCATGGTGGTTTTGTTGTCTATTCATATTTAGTCCAGATCTTAAGTTAAAATCTAAAGTAGAAGAATATCTAATTGTTATGTACTTCCAATTTGTACTAGCCCTTGGGATTATGTCCTTCCTTTTATAGGTTCAGCTACACCAGCTTCCTTTCTGTTTGTCCAACATACTTGTCTTCTTTCCACCTTAGGTATGTGGGGTTTGTTGTCCCCTCTTGTTAGAATTTACTCATATAGGTCTTTGAGCAAGCCAATTTCTACAACAATCGCATCTTGGCTGGCTCATGATTACCTTTGAGAATCTTGCCTTTACCACATTATATCCACTCTCACTCATCAGCCATTATCTTACACATGTATTTTTTAGTAGTGTTTATCTTTTAATAAATTTCTTCACTCACATATTCCTTGTTAATTGACCTCCACCTCACACCTGCACATGAAAGGAAGCACCACAGGAGCAAGGAACAAGAAGCTTGAAAGGCAGAACAGAGCTATGCCTGCAGGAAGCAAAGGAGATGCTCAGTAAATATTTGTTGTATACATGAGTGCACAGATTATCTCTCTTTTTAAATTTAAAATTTTTTTATTAATACATGTTAGCAGTTCATAATGATGACATTCATCATGGGAGGTTGGTGCATGTACAGAACACATCTTAATTCTTTTTATTTCCTAGTCCCCTTTCCTCTCTCTTTCTGTCTGTTGAAACCCAGTTTATCTTTTGAAGTCCAATTCAAATAACATCTTTTTCAAGAATCTCCTCAACAAAATTAATTTTTTGGCCCTCCCTTTACAATTTTTATTTTTTACAATCTTTTTTTTGTGTTGTAGCTGCCACACCTTTGTTCTTCATCTAAAATAGAGTAGAACACAGGGGACATAGGAATATTTGACTGATTTAATATATGATATCTGTTGAGGTCAGGAATAAGTAAAAATTAACCTTTCTTTATGACTGGTTACTATTTTATTCTTTTACTTATTATGAAGTATTTAAAGCATACATAGGGGAATAAAAAATAAACTATTACCCATGTACCCATTGCCAACTTTGAAATGACTGCCCTTCATCCCTTTTTTCCCTGAAGCAAACAGAATCATGAATTTAGTCTTCATCGTTGCTCTGATTGTGTGTTTGCATGTGCATTTTATCATGATTAACTGTCTCTGTGTTTGTTCACGTGTGAGTCTCTATTTATCTAGGCCTGACTTCTCTGCCTTTTTGTTAGTCTGCTTGTTGTTATGTAGTATATGGCACGGATCACTTACACCTTACTTCTTTCCTCAGTATTATGTTTCTTAGGTAGTCCATGCTGATATTTGTATCATTAAAATTTAGTGGTGAGATCGCCTAGTTTGATTGCTGTAGAGTATTCCTTATACAACTCTTTCATAGTTTCTTTACCTGTTATCATCCCAAAAAGGGATTTAGTTTTCCCTTTGCACTTTTACAAACAACACTACAATGAGCATTCTTGTGCAATTTTTGTGTGGCACCCTGAGGGGTCATTCCAGGCTTATATTGAGATGTGGAACTTCTGGTCTGGAGACTGTGAACACTATGTCATTATGATTAAGGGAACAGGTACAGGCACCATGTTGCTGGATTCAAATCTGTGTCCTGCTACTTGTTAGCTTTACCAGGAAGCAATAAGCACTAGCTATTTTCAGCCTCTTTTCATGAGCATGCATGCCCCACCTCAACCCCTGGCATCAAGCAGTCGACTTGGCTTAAATCCTCTTGGCTGTGTTAGGTCCTGCAAGAGCCAGTTCCCAGCTGCCACTGCCTGCTTCTGGAGCCAGGACCCAGCAGGCTTGTGGCTTCACATGCAATCACCACTTTGCATTTCTGCACCATTTCTGGTCCATGAAGAGGTTTATTTTTGAGCCTGGAGATGTTTTTTAGTTTTATTTTTAATATTTTATTTGTCATTGCTAGTGTCTGGAGCAGAGGGAATACATCAAAGCATGGATTTTTTTTGTCATCATAACCATAAATTGATAATACCTCTACAATCTTTTAAAATAAGCACCAATTTTAGAATAGCCTAATCATAGATTTTTCAAGAGATAAGGCTGATAACCTTATTTTATAGGTGAGGGAATAGTGGTCTCAAAAAATGAAGTGATTTACTGGTGGCACATATGTAGTTGATGGTGGTACAGCCAGACCAAAGCCCATGGGTTCTCTCTATACTCCTTTTGCCTTTGCATCCACAATCACAGCTAAATTTACACGCAACATTTTAGCTTAAACAGACCTGGAAAAATACGCTAAAATTTCAGCAATGAGAAGAATGACACTACATTTTTATACTAATATAAAATGTATTCTTTTGGAAAATATTGAGGTAAAAGAAAGAATATAGTATTTATTGCACTGAGGTGAGCAGCAAAGTTTCAGTAGAAGGCACAAAGTCTTTGGCTCTGTGGGCTCCTGCTGCATTTGGTTTCCTAGACTTTCTGAAACTTATTAGAATGGGCCCATCAATAATGGTGCTGATATTTCCAGGTGCCTAGAATGCTAGGTCTGAAAATAAACTGTGATGAATGGATCTGAACAGCATTTATAGTGATAGCTTGTATTTCTACAGTTATATAGAAAAGTCAGGTTGTTTAATTTACCCCAAAAAATATTCTAAGAAGGAGCAAGTATCCCTTCTAGTTAGGATTTCTGGACTTTTTTAGATTATGAAATATAGAATCTGGTGTCTTTGTTAAAGTCTTTGGAACTGTTTTATTCTATTTCTAGATCTTTTAGCTGTGCCTAAGCATCCGTATGCTGCTATGGAGAACTGGGGACTAAGTATTTTTGTGGAACAAAGAATACTGCTGGATCCCAGTGTTTCATCTATTTCTTATTTGCTGGATGTCACCATGGTCATTGTTCATGAGATATGTCACCAGGTATGAGAAAAAGGATCAGGTATAAGTATAACGTGCAAAGCATTGAGAATGTAGAATGATTCTGGATACCTAGATTAGGAACTAAATTATCCTCCCTATTAAGTTTTATTTGAAGCACTGTGTAGTTTTTTTTCTGGAAAATACATTATTTTTCTCAGATGACAACACAAACAAAAATGAATGCACAGATCAAATCCAATAAGCAATTGTCATTCAGTTTAGCTGAAATGTGCGATGGCGTGGTGACCTAACAGCCATCCCTTTGGAGCCTATATCTGGTTGCTATTTCTTATCAACCTTGCTTTATTTTCTTGTGATTATTAGTGTGCATATATTGTAAGACTAGTGATAGCAGTGATTTATTGCACTGTTGCAAGATGCAGCTGAATTTTGTGTACGTGTCAAAATTTGCTTTTGCTGAAATCAATTTGCTATTCCCCCTTTCCCATCACATAGAAACTTAGGAAGTCTTTCACTAACTCAGCCATAGACTCTTTGTTCTCAAATGATTGATAATTTTTTCCTTGGCATATTTAGAAATTCATATTTAAATTAACCAATTTTGTGGTAAAGCCATGATACAATTAATTTCACTTTATTTTACATACTTTCTCACAAGGAGTGGAAGGTACCTGAGAGATTTTGCAATGCTTATCTGAAGCTTGATTTTAATGAAAAAACAAAACACTGAAAGTAAATGTTTTTGCTGAGAACTTAATATCTCTCCTGGTTACTAGTAACTATGGATAGTTTTTTACTTGAAACACCTGAAATCTCATTGTGATACACTATAACTTCAATGTATTGCAAACCCAAACCAGTATAGAAGCTGGAAAAACTGAAGAACCAATGATGTGGAAAATGCTGTCAGTGAAAAAAATGGTGAACTGTTAAATAAATGTTAATTACCTAAAATAACTTAAAAGATAAATTGGTCCAAGCTGTATGACCACTTACTAAATGTCAACTTTTTGCAGTGATCCTGTAAGTTACATATACTTGTCATACTGACCAGGTCAGACATGTGTTCCTTACCTCATGAGTCATGGGGATTCCATTACAGATAGAACTGGGCCTCCTCTTCTGTGCTAATGAGAGTGGTTTCCACTTCAACTTTCAACACTTTGAAGCAAAGAAATTTAATTGTTCAATTCTTAAAAATGACAAGTTGGGTGTATAATTCTTTTGAAATGAAAGCAAATTGATAGTGTTACCTTGTTCAGAAAACAATTTCTTTTGTTTTATATTGTAAGGTGCTTTGTGGTAATAGCTTAGTGGTGGCATGTTACTTACTATGAGGGAATTAACCAGAAAGTAGAAGAAATATTTATAACAATTTTCACAATCATCATCACATTCATTTCTGTGCTACTCCCTATCTATCTGTTTTGATGATTCTAAAGACAGTGTGGTTTAAAAACCATGTATTGTTAATAAAGAATAAAAAGATTAAAATATATTTTGTAGTCATCAACATATTCTGAGCTATTTTTTACTTGTACTCAATTACAGATTCCTTGAAATAAATGATATTTTATTGATTTTTAAAAAATTGAGTTACCAAGTTCTTTACTGTGGCTCTTAAAGCTGTTCATGATCTGGTATTTGTCTGGCTTTCTGGATTTTTTCACCCTTCCTTCCTCCTAATCTGCTATATTGCAGCCTTGCAGGTCTTTTTCTTAAGTAGCTGATTCCTATATAGGGTTTTCACACCAAGGGTTACTTACAGCTGCCTGGAATCCTCTTGCCCAAGGCTTTCTTATGGCTGCTTTCTTCCCATCATTTATGTCTAAGCTCAAAATGTCACCTGTGTAGACAAAATATTTTTGCTTTTAACAAACTAAAGCAGTCCATTTCTATCACACTTTCTTAAATCTGAAGTTATGTCATTCATTTGCATATTTAGTTTTACTCTCTACCTCACTCATCTCCTCTGCCTTCACAATAAGTCACTTGCATGAGAAGTGACATTATCAGCTATTCATCATTGAAATCAAGTCTTAAGATAGTTTCTGGCATGTAATGTATGCTTTTAATGAAATAAAAATAAAAAAATTAATATTTTCCTAAGCTAAAAAAGTTTCATAGTAATGCATCATGATTTAATTAAAACACCAATTAAAATTTCATTATTTTTCATGAAGTTATCTTTTGGTTCAGGCCTACATTATCATATGAAGAGTCAGGTGTGGAGGTCCATAAAATCCCTTAGTTGGACCTATTGGTCAGTCTTATCTGAACTGTGTCTGTTGTCGGAAGGTGATGCTTCAGTCCCTGCAGTGGTGAGTTGCTCACTACCTCTCTAGTTAGCATTTTCAAACTGGGCATCTTAGTTGGTTAGAAGGTTTTCTACATTTTCAGCAGACATTTACCAGTCCTGATTTCCATCCAGTATTCCCAATTTGTCCCTCGTAGGACCATCCCCCTCCCCCCGAAAACTCCAAATTTTCCTTCTACATTATGGGCCTCAAATATTTGAAGACACTTATCATCAGTTTTTTTTCTCCTGAGTCCTTTCTTCTCCAAGTTAAATATTTTTGTTGAGTTCCTTGATCTTTTTGTTGTTCTTCCCTGAATGGATTTATAAAAATCTAGTGTCACACAGATAGTCAAATAAATCAATATAGTCTTTCCATGATACATTTTAAAATCACAAAACCAATTGCAAAATGACTTCTAGTTATGATAATCGTAGTTTAGTACATTTAATTTTAGATAGAATTGTTCTGAGATAGATGTGCTTTTATCTGAATCCCATTCTTTTTGTTACTGCAGTGGTTTGGGGACCTTGTGACTCCTGTGTGGTGGGAAGATGTGTGGCTGAAGGAAGGTTTTGCTCACTACTTTGAATTTGTGGGTACAGACTACCTCTACCCTGGCTGGAACATGGTAAGCATGCTTTCCTCTGATCATTTGGAATTCCCAATAAGAGGTTGATCTTGTGCTACACTGGGCTTATCATTAGGGGTGACTGTTTATACATATGTGACTGTTGTCTGTCTAATCGAGAAAAAATAACCAAAATTAAAATGTTAATATTCTAAAAGAGATATCTTTAATTTATTAGGAGCTGAACAGAATCTGACTTGTTATAGATTGACTTCAAAAATGTTACAATTTGTCCAAATGGCAATATTTTGGTTTACAGCATTGTATAATAAAAATATATTATCCTTTAAAATGGAAAAGTCAACAATAATTAATAATTAATATTTTAAATATGCAGGATATTTTGATTATATGGGAAAATGAGAGATTATTGTTTTTTCCAAGAGATAGAGGAAACACACAAACTAAGTAAACCTCTTGATATATTATATATACATACTTATATGTGTGTGTATATATATATATATATATGTATTTTAGGATTAATGACCTAATAAAAAGTCATTAAGATTATTTATGAAGAGTTATATACACTGTGGTTATGTTCCTGGAACATGTATGTACATCTAAACCTGAAGTAGAGCTTATAGTGTTTTAAGGTACTTGCAAAGAAAAAAATGAAGGGAAGGTGTACTTTTAATGTCTTTTTATATCAGTTTTTCATTTTGTAAGGTTTCATTGAACTGTAAGTTGCCATGTATTAAATAGAACCTGGAGTATATGTGCTTTTGGATCTCAAATTTTGAATTTAAGTCATACTATTTAATAAAAACTGATGTATACTAACTTTGAACTTCCAGAAACTCAAATTTCACTTATATAGCATAGATGATTATTTATATGAATCATGTATATTATACATGAATTATATATATACAGACAAATATATATTGGATTTCTTCATGTAGATATGATTAACATATAAAATCCGTATGTATTTAATATATAAAACATGACGAGAGTAAAGGTAAATTTTATACCCCAAACCTCACCACAATCTATGCCATAAGTGTATTTGTCACCTCTGAAAGTTTTCTCCCATCCTCTGTATTTATTATCATTATTATTTTATAATAAGATCATTTAACATTAAATGTAACCTTTTAGAAAATTTAAGTATACAATACATTATCGTAGGCCATAGGTATTATGCTGTACAGTAGATCTCTGGGACTTATACATCTTGCATATTTGAAATTCTGTGTCCTTTGTCTAATAGTTTCTCATTTCCTCCTCCTCCAGCTTCTGGCAACCACCATTCTTATCTCTGTTTCCAAGAATTCAATTATATTAGATTCTTCATATAAGTGAGACTAATATTTATCTTTTTGTATGTGGCTTATTTCATTTAGCATAATGTCCTCTAGGTTCCCTCATGTTGTTGGAAGTGGCAGGATTTGTTTTCTCTTATTCTTAAAGCTAAAGAATATTTTATATATATATATATATACATATATATGTATATATTATATATTCTTTATCCATTAATCATTGGCTTGCTTACATAGTTTCATATATATTTACACTGCTTTTTTACGTTTTAAATCATTAACAATGGTTGATTACTTAATTGTCATCATTCCAAGAATGATTTAAAGAGCTTGTAAACCAAGATGAAATATGAAGTCATCTATAGGTCATCATATAACTTCTCTACCTGAATTCAATTGATTCTTACTGAGTAAACAATGTTAACTTACATCACAGAGAAGAATTTACAATGCTAATACTATGTCAATATGTCTAATATGTGCATGCAGTGTTGCCCATATTTTGAAAAGGCCACATGGTTCATTTATCTGGGTATGTGCATATGTATAATGTACCGAAATTAATTGTTGACATTAAAATTAATTTAAAATAGCTTTAAAGAACTTTGTAAAAACCCATTAATAGCATACATGCAATATTATTTGAAGTATTCTTTAACAAGTGTGAAATTTTAAAACTTAAATGTTTAAGGTTACTGAAATATTCCAAAAGTATCTTCTGATTTTTAGATGACTTTGAACAAACTTTAAAATTTTCATTTAATTTTCATTATGTAGTGGATTATTACTGATTTATAATTTCATTATGTCTCAATATTAAAAGATGTTCTCATTAAAAATGACATGTTACTCATTTAAGTAGGTGTTTTTTAGCTCATGGAGCCTCTTGTGATAGTATTCTTTTTATTCATCATTATGAAAAATATATCTTGCATTAAAAGCGGTCAACAAAATTATACAACAGAATTTTAACTGACTGATTTTAAGTATGGCCATATATCTTCAGCTTCAGTGTCCTTCTACTATCTTTGTCTTTGAATAATTTGTTCATATTTTTAATTCTTTCATCAGTTAAGTTGTAAAGTATGTTCTAGAGAAGAGTTTTACAAATGGTATTGAAATGATCATAGAGTATAAATAACATATCTGAGATTTTTTGTCTTTTAATAGAACACAAACCACGTACTAGAGGTAAAAAAAAGTCATGGGATGATTAAGTTATAAAATTTTATTTATTACTATATATTAAGAAATGGAAATTAATGATGACACAATTACAGTAACACAGAAGGCTTACCCTGTCAAGCTAATAAATGAGAGAATGAATTATATTATGATTAATTAGATAATTAACAGTGAAGAGAAACAATTGTTATTATAGTGTCTACGTTCAGATGGTAAGACTACAAATATTTTCTGATCTTTATCACTTTGCTTTTCACCAGCTTTCTTTAATTTGTGGAATACCTCAATCTACTGTATTCACAAAGCCTATAATGAGGAACTCTGTAAATAAATTGAGTCTCTGAATATCTTTACTATATTCTTTGTAAATAAAAATGTAAGGATAAATTAGCTACACAAATAAGAGAGGATGTCAAGTGACTACAAGGCTGTCCCAGTAGTATTTTTTGTAATAGTATCAGCAAAAGTGTGAAAGAAATAGAATAAAAGTGATGGCTGTTTCAGTAGCAACTCATGCTACTATGATACATACAGAAATTTATCTATGAGTGCATGGCTTGAGTTCATTGTTCCTGAGCCTAAAAAGGGAAAATTAAAAAAAAAAAAATAGGAAAAGTAGAAGTCAGGCTCGTGCCAGGAATAAAGAAATTCAGAAAGTTGACCTCTTTTGCTTCTAATCTCAAAAAGAGTGCTTTTGTCATTTTTAGATACCAGAGCTCAAGTGCTGAAATGTAGTTTCAGTTTGCTAGGGAGATTACTATGACAATCTGCTTTCCATGGAACATCAGTTAAGAAGTCACAAATTATTTGGTATTGTTAGGAAGCTCTTGTTTTGATTCAGTTGAATATACTAACTTTATTTAACTGTTAGTAAAGTGTTAGGCTGTCTGTGTGTGTTGGTTTGTTTTCAGAACTGTTTTCTAATATAGAAGTAATAAGTCTTACATTAGGAATACTATGTGAAATAATTTTTTGATAATATTTTTTGTATTAAAACTAATCAAATTTGCCATTTTATAGATATGAGCTTTACAGGGAGTATGATGTAAGGTAAGAAAAATGGATAGGAAATAAGACATTCATATTCTAAGAAAGCCATTTCACCTCTAACTCATCCTTATTATTTGAAAAATGAGACAATTGTACTGTCTTCCATAATTTTTGTGAGGTCTTTGAAATGCTTGAGCAACTATACAAATATGAGACAGCATCACGGACCTGGAAACTGAGTGCTCCATTACAAAGGTGCATTGATTGTATATATGGATGCTCTAGTAATCTGTTTTGGCACCTTCGATTTATATTGGTTATGTGTAGATTACAAAATAATTTCTATGAATTTTATGTCTACATTTAATCTCACCAAATCAATTTTATCTATAGTGGCAACATAAACTATTCTGTAGGAGCATAGGAATTAAGCGTATGATTTAGATAATGTTTCAATTAACAGACAGAGGTGTCCAGATAATTATAAGCAACTTCCTCAACTTAGAGGTAAGGACACATTTCATGGGATAAGTTGTCTTTTTGCTTAAGGTCATTTTATCAAAGTTGGGTCTTAGTGACAATATTGTAAGATGGATCAAATTCCTGTATAATATTGCTAGCAGTTATTTAAGTTTTGTTATGTTTTCTCAAAAAGGATATAAAGAAAGATCTAACTCAACATATTCTATTCTATTGTTCAACAACTCTTGGTCATTTCCTTTGGGAAAATGTCAATGATAAAATAATTTTAATACAGGAAAAGGATGTATAGTACAATCACGCTGTGAACAACTCATTTATATATATGATGCTGATGCAGGCCAAAACACATCTCCTTGCATATTGTATAGGTTTTAATTACAATGTGTATAGTACATAATGTAGGTGCCGCCTCCAGGCTCTAGAATGTAGGTAGAATTATTAGGAAGTGCTTCTGTAATGAGAATCATTAAACATAAGTATATGTTCTTTTCTTAAAGGAATTACTAATGCTACTGAGCCTCCCATAGCAATAACTTTAAAGTTATAGATTGATAAAGTCTGCAGACAGGGACTTCTCCCCAAAATTTAAAAAGAACACTAGCCACAAAAGAAACTATTAATGGAGAGCCATGTAACTAAACTTCATTATGATAAATACTTACACTATCTAAAAGTGTATTGCCTAAAACTTTAACAAATGTTCTCAATTGTCTATATCATAAGCAGGACTGAAATAGTAAAAATTAGTTCTGCCATTAGAAGAGTATTATAATATGCTTCAACAAAAATTGTTAGACTATAACAGATATTGGAATAAAATCATTGTTATTTTCAAACTATTTCAATTTTTTCCCCAAAAGATTTGAAAAAAGCACTGGCCTACTGAAATATTGAGTCTACTGAGTTCAACTTTTTCTGGCTTAAATTTAAAGTTATATTTCTTGGTTGTTCTAGATCATAATGAACACTGTTATTTAAAGGGAAAAATTAGAAAAGTAGAGAGAAAAGAATTTAGTTTGGCTAATCTTTTACTTAGCTGTTCATTTTTCATCTCTAAGGGAAAATGCTTTCACATACTTTTACACTTATTTAATATACATTCAAATAGTAGTCGATATATTGTTGCTATTGCCTGTGATTCATCAAAATCAAAATATATTTGCCTGATAAAACTAATTACTGGGTTGGTGCTTGTAGATTGCTTATGGCAAGTGTCTTTATTGCTAGTATTTAGAACCCTTAGGAAATGACTACTCCGAGGTGTCTTCCAGTTGTAGCTGGCTTTTGGGTTTTGATTCTGTTGCAAAGTCCTACCTCTTCAATTTATTGGGGATGGGAAGTTGCTGTCCATTTGGCCTAGCCCCTTATTCTTTGGCACTGGCCTGTAGTATTTTTACTGACCTGAGGCAATCTCAGTCTTGGTATACCAGGAAGAACAACTGATTAGAACAATTATGTCATCTTAGCTAAAGTAGTACAACCAGTATTAACAATAGCTTCGAACACAGACTAGAAAATGACAGACTGTGGCAACTGTTAATTTGCCACCTTTAACTGTATGAACTAGATTTGTTGTTATATAACAAAACCTAAAACAAACCAGAAAAACATTTGCAGAAAATAAGCCCTCAATATCGCTAATTTTTGCCTGTTAAAACTATGGGACTAGACATAGATCATTTGGAAATTCTAAATTGACTTAGAATCTTACCTTCTAAATACTGAATACTAAGCAAATGTGTACATATTATATACTCTCGGTTTGCTATCTAGTTGTGTTTGTCTATTATAATCGAAGTGCTCATGTAGTATTTAAATCTTCAGGACTATTAAATTAGAAAGTAATCAAACTTTTTAACTGATTTATGATATCTTATTCTCAAGTGACTCTTATCTATTGAATGTGATAAATATGAAAGGCTTCTTTGGGTTAGTCCCAAGGGTCTGTGGACTTTTTGATCCTGTTCAGTAGCTTAAAAGTGACATTTACATTGAAATCGAAGGAAAGTAGGAGTGCCTGCCTTTGTCTCTTGGGGACTCAGTCTTCAAAATGAACCTCTTCTTTGACTGTGCTTTCCTTTACCCTTTACCCTGCTCTGCAAGCATTTTTTTCCTACTGAAAACACTTTGTTTTTAGAAGAGAACAAATATTTTCCTACTGGAGAGGAGCTGGAGACCTATAGCTCCTATTCTGGGAGAAAGGGTTGCTTTTCCAATAGGATTAGACAGCATATATTTTTTTTTGCCAACGGTGGATAATGGGATGGTAGCAAAGATAAAGAAAGTGTAAAGATGGACAGAGTGCTACAATGAGAACAGCAGCTAATGCCATCAGAGGAAAATGTCTCCAGTGTTCTATCTGCATCAGAGCAAGAGTAGAGAGATCCTAGTGTGTCTGAAGCTCTTTGCATTGGGGATTACGCTCAAACTCAGAAAGAACACAAATTAGGATAATCTGAAAACAACATCGATGTTAAGCAGCCCTGAAATTTGGATTTTAAAGAATATTGAGTGAAGAAATATTAAGAATTTCTTAGCACAGAACAACTTTAAAATGGGAGCTGCATCTGTTACATTACCGTGTTTAAATAGCTCAGTGAGGTTAAATACAATAACAGATTGTGTTTACGTTTTCCCTCATTTTAGGACTAACTATTCTTTCTATATATTATCTTCTTTTGTTAGTATCCCTGTTAAGGCATCTGTTACAAAAAATAAGTAAAGATGGACAATCATTTAATTGTTGAAGTATATTAATTTACTTGAAAGTTTTGTAGCACAAATATATTTTTAAATTTAAAGCTATAGATGATGAATATTTAATATATTCACATTTTTGTTTAACTTGTATTTTTCAAATAAAAATCAAGACTGGCTTCACATTTGTTTGGGAAATGCAAACTTTTGAGGAGCTTTGATATTATTAAGGCATATTAAGTCTCATTTTGGAAGTGTAGTTTGTATAAGTATGATATTTTTAGAAAGGAAAAAGAAAAGGATAATTCATTAGTATTCTTCCATATTCACATATATCTATTCAAGTAAATGTCTGAGAGGTTTTTTCAGTTGCATTATCCACATTTTTCCCTATATGATTTTTAAAATTTAAAACAAAGCTGTAAATTGAAATTTTCATACGTATTCTTAAAAGATGATTTTTTAAAAAAAGTAAAGTCATTTTGTTCAGAAAGACATTGTTTCAGGTTTTTTTATGCTTTCAGTCTACAGATAAAAGATAAATGAGAATTGCATATGGAATAATGTATTTCTTCTGAAGGTAGTGTTCAGATTTCACTGGTGTCAAAGTCATTCTGTATTTCCTTAGGATTTCAAAACTAACTGATAAATTTATAGGATTAGACACTTTTAAGAAGAAAACTTGTATTGAACTTGAAGCCTAACAATAATGCAAGGCCATGCTTTCTTATGTGTAGAAATATTGCAGAGAAAATTAGCTTATTTATTATCTCTTCAAGTAAGAGCAGCTATTAAGCAGAATATTCCAGCTTGCTAAAATATTATCAGACATTACTTGAAAAATTAAAAATTTGACCATCCAGAAACTCATACCAAATAGAGAAAATGTTCTCTTTGGCATCACTGTTCTTAAATATATAATATTTGCCATAGAAAATTATACCACTGTTTTATCAGCCCCTTTCACTATCCCTATTAAAAATGTTATCTTCCTATAATACCTGAATTGTGCAGCATCTGACATTATTCAGCATTTCCCCATATAAAAAATAATTAGCTTCATAAATCCTCTAACATGAACAGAACCAAAGTTTGGTTAGAACACAAGTAAAGAATAAGTCGTCAGTTTTCTAATTAGTAACCATCTTATGCTTTAAAAAAACATAATACAACTTATTTCTAAGCAAGGAGTGACTGTCTCAGTCTATAACACTTTATAAGATTTTCCCCCATTTTATCAAGATTATTTTGACTGTTCCAATGTTAAT
The DNA here is from genome assembly GCF_000247695.1 of Heterocephalus glaber. The sequence continues at coordinate 25,189,459 of NW_004624750.1, read as the reverse complement.
AGACAAGGATATGAGAAATAAAAGTAGTGATTTCAAGTGATCAAATGTAAACACATAAAAGAACTTCCTGCTTTTACAAAAGAAAATTTGAGATTAATTAAGCTATTGCCTCAGTTGCTCTTGTAACAATTTTAATAGTAAAACCCTCTGTAGCTCTATGCACCACTGAACACTTTACAAATATGAGCTCACTGAGAAATTGAGCTAAGACATCCTGTTGGATATCTCAAGAGTGTACATCTCTATTGTCTTTTCACAAAGAGTCTAAAGAATATCACATTGACTAGATCACTCTTCAGGAAGTTCTCCTCAACCATGAATCCAAAAAGTTTTTGGTAGAACATATTTTGACTCTGAACTGAATAATCTCTGTAGATTTACCATTCATAAATTTATGGAGCCCATTTTGAAAACTTTTATTTCTTTGGATTTGTGTTTCTTACTCAGATTGGTGAAATAAAATTATAGTGATTGGAGTGTTATTTTTGTCAGTTTGTGTCATTTTTTGTCTTTAAAAATGAAGATATCTGGGAATGCACCCCCACCAAACCGTCTTCAAGCACACCTGTGTCCAATTAATTCCTTTAATAATTTTATTTTCTTATCTCTAGATTTTATTTATAGCTGAGTGGTGCTGTTCTTAAGTGCTGTTCACAGTGTACCAGCTCAATAATTTTATATAAATTAGTTTGCTATACTGCTGGCACTTTTTCCTTTTCTATTCATTCATATGTTTTATACATTTCATTCATTCTAAGCACCCAAAATGAGCCATTCATTGTGATAGTTTCTATGGAATAAATCTCATGGTAATATTAGCACTGAACTGCTGTATATCAGTTTCTTATACACATGGGATGTTATTTTAAGTTTTTTGGTTTTAGTGTGGATACATTTAGGATTTTTTTCTTTTTCATTTTTGACTCTCAGTTGACCAGTCATGCCCTTGTCAACAGTGCTTGATTTGTGGAGTAGCAAAACCACAGAACCTTCAACTGACTCAGACTCTTTGTATTCATAGATAAATTTTGAAAATAAAATTTGGGCCAATAAGTCTCAGAGGATTGGCCAAATCCTGGAACAATAGGGCATTTATCTCCTTCCCCTTGTTTTCTTCCCTTCTCCCTCCTCATGTTATTGAAGATGGAACCCATGATATTATGCATGTTAAGCAAGCTCACTACCACTGCCCTATAACTCCAGCCCCCCCTTTTTCATACTACATGGCTCCAATATCTGCTCAGATTGACTTAATTACAGAGGCCATTTCTTTTGTTTAGATGTTAAGTATCTTTCTGTTCCAGTAAGTTCTGCCTTGAATCCTGCTACTTTCTTTAAAATTTACAGGTTTGCTTGGATGATAGTTACGTACTCTGAAAAGCAGATATTTGCTCTTTTGGTTGGAGTGATAGAGGTGGTGGTATGGTAGTATATTATCTAAATTATTTTTTCTGAGTTGTTGATGAAAGACAGGTTTAGATTGACTACCCTTTCAGAGCAAAATTTGACATTGATTCCATTACGTTCCTAACTATCCACATGACTGGTTCAATGTGAAGTACTCAGAAGATGATACACTATTTTGATGAGTAATTAAAACCTAAAAACCTCTCTAAACAAAATTTACTGGCCTATGTTAAGCCTACAAGAAACATTTGTTTTCAAATCTTTGACTTCTTTTAAGAGATGTCAGTTTATACTAGTATCACTTGCTAGGTCTATAAATAATTTGGCTTTCTATAACAAAGTAATATTTTTTCAATTGCTAAGCATCATATTGGCACTTCTTGGTTTCAAAATGACCAACTATTTTCAGGGATTAATTGGTATGGGTTTGTTCATTTTTCACTAACAAATATTTATTGGATGCCCATTTTTTGCAGGTTTCTCTAATCAGGATGAAACATCAAATGCCCTCAAAGCCTCACAGTTCTATTTTACCAGTTTAGTCCCATTATGTTACTTTTATAACTTCCTAGAATGAAGTTCAATTTGTTTTTCATCCCATGGATTAAAAATTTGCTCTCTTTCGCTTAATAACTGTCATCTTGCTGCTCTCTTTTCTAAGTATGTATGAAATATCTGTTATCTGTGCTGCCATGTTGTAGGAAAGTTTTAAGAGTTACTATTTTTACCATTATTATTGTTAGTAATTGGTATGTAAGTATATGGTATTATTTTTAAGGCTCAAAATTGTTTTCAATACAGCACATTGTGAAAAACATATCACAAATGTCAATAGGAGCAAATAAATTACATTTACATGATTTAAGTGTAACCATTCCTTTTCTGAATGAGTATAGGATGGTAAGATTTTAACATTTTTGCAGTTTATAAATGGATTGCTACTTCAGATTTAGCCTCCTGAAGAATAACACTTTATAAGTGATATAATCAGCTTATTTTGAGATACAACTATATATATATATATAGTCTGAATTGATTAATTTTCTGAGCTTTCAGTACTGAAGGTGTTATGCAGTTGCTTGTTATACTTTATTAAGTATTTCAAGTTAAAAACTAGTGCCTTTTCTTTCCTTTAGAAACATAAAGACATCATCAATCTGACACATATGAAGTTTTTATCTGGCTAGGTTATTTGTTGAACTGACCATTTATCTCACTAACGTGCCATTTTGCAAAATCTAGTCATTAAATTAATAAGGATTTTGTTCCAGAATTAAGATTATTTGAATTACTATTTATTTCACAAATTAAAATAACAAAGTTAGTAAGTCACTTGATATCTTTATTCTTGGAATCATACCAGACTTGAATGGCATGAGAAATTTTCCATTAGAATTTAAGCAAAAATGGAAACTGTTAAAATGATTAGTCAATATCTATTTAAAATACTCTGAATTGCATACTATCAGTGAAATATTAATGTGCCTTATGAGTTTTTTTTGTATCTTCAAAATATTGAAGACTTCTTGTGATGGGCATGAGAAACAACCTTTTTAAAAATTTTGATTGGCAAATTGAATTTTATTGAAATGTCTCAGCAGTTTGTAAAAAAATTAAGCATACAGAAAAAGGAAAATATTCTTTCTGCCAGAGCAGAGATTGTTTTGTTGAAAAGATGAAGGAAGTAGTACCTGTCAGAAATGTAAACCTATGGATAGGATCCTGAAGTGACACTCCAGAAGAGCAGGAATGAGTTCACGTTAACTAGCAGAGGAGAAGAAGTGAGTCTCTCACTAGATGAAATGCTTCATTAGGTTAGAGGATATTTCACATCATATCTCAGCTCCAAATGGAATATATGAAGTGTTCAGTAATAAAGTTCTAGGCAAAACTGTACAGAAAATTATGAAATGAAGATTAACAGATCACTTATGAAAGATTATAACATAGATGTTGATATTAGAATTCATTTATTGAACCAGAAAAGGAGATTGAGATTAAAAATTAAGTTTATAAGAAACTATATTGGGTAAGTATTTGAACGAAACAGTGAAAAATGTTTAGAAATCCACAAAAACAAAGGGGAGCTAAGTGACACATATATTGTAAGAGGGTTATATGAAAGCTCATGGTGTCTGGAAATTACTATTCACAGTGATTTTTTGAGGGGGATGCTAGTAGTAGAATGAGCTATTAGACAACCTACTCAAACTATTATTTTAGTTGCCATTATGTGGAGTGCATGCAAGATTGTTCTGTAAGACCCAATATTACCATAATTAATGAAAACATGAATGATAGTAACTTCTGCCATATTAATATTGCTTCATATTTAAAGTTCTTGAATAAGTGTACAGAATGTGGTTATATGTGAGCACTACATTTTGTGTTCCAGCTTAGCATTTTTCCTTAGCTGCATCACATCTTGGATAATTATGAGACATGACACATTCAGCTTGGATGCTAAAAACAAAACATCAGCAGCTGAAAGACATCGTCACTGAATAGATTCACAGTGTAACCCACTTTCTCTGTGTTTGAGAGTATTGTGGCTCATAAAGACATGTGCTGTGCAGAGGGTTATGTGGAATTATGGGAGGCTTATAAAACCATCCAAGATATTCTTAGAGAAATATAATTGCTTTTGTAGTGCATGAATTGATTAAGGTTTCTTAGAGAATTTGTGGCATGGCAGTGGATGAAATGTGGCTAATAAAGAAATAAGAATATATGAAGCATTATTTTACTTACTTTTAAGGTTTATGTGAAATCCCATAACAATGTGATGTTAATAGAGTTGTTTTCAGTCTTGTGTTCATGTGATGCTTTCTGTGAATGGTTATGCAAACAAATACAGAAGTAAACTTTTTGATATAGTGCTTGTTTCATTTGGGGCATCCATGGTGTTTCTTTGAAATTTATTCTTTAATGCCTACTGTATATAGGTGTGTTTTCACAAGTTTGATGTTTAATACAAACAGCTCTAACAAGCTGCACATGAACATGATTAAAATCTTAGGAATGTATATTTAAACTTTCTTTCTTTCTTTCTTTCTTTCTTTCTTTCTTTCTTTCTTTCTTTCTTTCTTTCTTTCTTTTCTTTCTTTCTTTCTTTCTTTCATTTTGGTACCAGGGATCAAACTCAGGACCTTGTACTTGTGAGGCAGATGCAGTGCCACTGAGCTAACCCCAGCCCAGGAATGTATATTTTAAACGTGAGATTTTAAATACATTTCTATGTGAAAACAACCTCTGTTTTTACTATCTCTTTACTTTTATTTCATCTATCAGCATGATTTAGTTATGCATAAAATATTAACTAGTCAGCTGATGATATAATTTTTCATAAATATAGCTAAATATCAGTTGGAAAGCTGAAAATTCAGGTGTTTTAGAACCTTTTAAAATATGGTAGTAATATAAAATTTATAACGATAACTTAATGATATAGAAAATTTATAGTACAAATAGTTTCACAAATAATTTTCACAAATATGATGATGTATAATGTGTTTACAAAAGATGATAGTTGGAATATTACATTGATAACATTTTACATGGATAAAACCTTTTGAATTTTCCCCCTGTATGTTAACTTTTCTTGTTTGATTTCTTGATCATATTCCTCTGCTTTAACCTCTTGTCATGATTTGAGTAGGTCGTGAAAAACAAGAGTAAAAATTCCAACTCTGCAATGCTATGTATACCTGTTTGCCTTGCTCTAGCCTTCCATAAGCAAGTGGTTCGGTTTAGTATTGATTCGTGTGGTATATTGTTTAACCTATAGAATGATAAAAGTCTTCTTCACATGGTAGTACAAATTTTTCAGACAGGTAAATTATAAATTACATGTTATATCTTATTTCTTCTTTTTATGATAAATCAGTTGAGGTTGCATCAACATGGTCATAGAGACTGAAAGAATTTTTTACCCATAAGTTTTATTTCCATTCTCTGTTCTCATAGAACTCTGTTGAAGCTACTAATACTGAACCATCACATGGGATTAATAAGCTGGAGGCAGCACATGGACCTCAGTTATGTTTCCCTAGGCTATAATACAAGGTGTCCTGTGTATAAAGCAGCCAGTACACATATGTGAAATTAGACCATATTGCTCAAATAATTTCAGTCAGGCATTCTTATTGGTGTGAGTTCAAAAAATGGAAAAGTGCCCTTATATCTATGTGAGACAATATTATTGTGAACATTGAAAAACTGGAATAAAACATTGTTTTACATGAACCTGAAGTTATTGAGAAAAGGAAATATTTGCATCTATGTAGATATTATATTTCTATATATATACATTTATGTTTATATTTCTGTTTATATCTGTATTTAATTCATAGCTTTGGGTTTTTTTTAAGTAAATATGGATGATCATCACTGATCATCATAAAATTTAACTAAATTTTAGAGATATAATAGATATATTTTGTGATCACAAAGATAAAGCTCATGTTGTATAATACTTGTTCATAATTATCTAACATTGTCCTATTTCTGTTTCCAGTTGCTTATCAGTCAATTCACTTTCTTGCTGTTTACTTGTACTTCTCTCTCTGTCTGTAGGACTGATGATGTCACTTCCTAGCTCCAGCTTCCTTACTTGGCATAGACAATCCTTGATGATTTTGTCCTTGTCTATCTTTTTATGCTCATTACTAGTAATTCATTCCCTGCCTCTTGCCACACATAAAACTCTGTGGATGCACCACAAAACCATGCTGAAAGGTCTCCTCAACTTTTTCCATGAATCCCTTTGGTCCCAAATACCCCTTTTCTCTGATTGCTTTCTAGAAAACTCAAATCATCATTAAAAATTCAGTTTAAACTATCACTTCAGAAGCTTTTTCTGCCTTCCTCAGGCAGAACAAATCACAGCCTTCCTGGTGTATTCACACTATATCTTGAGTCTGCTTCCAATTTTACTTAAAACAGTTTGTGTTTTAATATTTGCTTTCATCTTTGCCTCTCCTACTACTCGAAAGTCTTTGAATATACTCCATGTCTTTGTATCTGTCTGTCCTCAGAACTAGTTATACAATCTTCGATATGGCGTGTGCTTAATAAATATTTGCAGAACTGATTCACTTATTCAATCTTCACAACCACACATGATTACAAATGAGGATGTCAAGGTCTAAAAAGTTTGAGCCACTTGCTCAAGGTCATGCAGCTAGTGAACAGCAGACTTTTTTTTTTTTCCAATTGAGGGCTCTTTCACCAACTTGACAGCAGTGTGCTTGTCTTTTAGGAATACTGAAAGAGTCACTTATGTTCAGATTCATCTTCCTAGAAAATTAATTGAGTCCTTGTGACTGCTCTGATGCAACCCGTATCTGTCTTGAGACTTTTCTTTTTCTCCTTTCTCTATGCCCATGAATACCTCATCACTACTTGAATTGACCCAGTCTTGGATTTCATCTTCTTGTCTCTGGTTTGATGTACTTTTCTTTAATCCTGATTCAGATAACTCTCTGATAATTTTGTCTGTCTTTTCTAGTGTCAGAGTCAAACTATTTGCCTCTCATTGCATTTCACTGAAATTAGTTATTATCTCTTTTGGAACTTGCCTGTACCTTTATCTTTACTTGTCTTCCCATCCAGCTCCTGTGATTGTGGCTAGAGCAGCCATATTCTCATTTAACTCCTTAGACTTTAACACATTGAGGCAGAAGCAGTATTGAGATAATTACAAATATAATTTCTCAGATGTATGTAATTCTGTGACAAAAATTCCTAATTCTCTTCACAGCCAATTTTAAATACCAGTGTATGAAATGATAATATTATAAAAGTATTTTTAAAATGGATGAATTCTTTCTGAGACTTCATACACAAACTACTGTGTATTGCCAAAAGAATTTTAGCCCTTGCCTCTCAGACCCAGCCTTATACTTTCAGTTGCGTGTTGCATACAACTTTTTCATGCTCCCTGTGACTTTCCTTGCAACATCTCTAAAATTGATCTTTTTAGTTTGTATTCCAAACTACATTTTTCCACTTTTCCATTTTTGTCAATACTCCTTTAACCTATTTTTAAAAATTGCATCAATTATAAAAGCCAGTTATTTGTTCATATTTTCTCTCCATTTGTTCAGAGGGCCAAGCCATCAAATTGTCAATATTGTTGATTTTTCATTCAAAGTATCTCTCAGATCCAACTGTCTTTCAGCAACATTTTGTCCTAATAGGTTATTACCACATTTTCCTTTAGTATAATAGTCCCTTCCTGTTTCCTGGCTCCACATGTGTCAAGCCACCTGTATCCCAAAGATAAGTTAATTTTCTTGAGACATTAGTCTTATTATATCGTTATGCTTGCCGTTTTCCATTTATTAAGAACAAATTCTTCAACCTGATAATTGAAGATTCAGAGTGGCTTTTTTTTTTTTTGCATGTTTCCTCTGCTCTGGACTTGCAGAGTTTCTGAGTAACTCTTCATCCTTCAAGAGCCCACTCTCTCCCCTGTGAAGCCTTTCTGAAATAATCATCTTCTGTGGTAGGATACAGTTTGCTGTTTTCCATCTTTATATTGTACCTTTGCTCCCATTCTTGAGTTCTTTAAGGTTAAGAACTAGGGCTTAGACATCTACTTATTCCCTAAACATGACACAGTTTGTGGCATTGAGTAGAAATTTAATATATATTTATTAAAGGAATGAATAAATAAAATGATAACTTTATGGTATGTTTATTATCAACTCTGTGGATTTATTCTCATTTATGTTTATAGTGCTTTTCAATAGTTCTCCAAAAATTCATGTGCAGTGTATTTGTAAAAATAGATGAAAATAAAATGATGGTTTTGGTATTATTGTAACTATTTAAATGAGGGTATATGTACACAGCAACTCTAAATAGTGTCTACAGTAAGGTGCTAGGATTTAAGGTTACTTTTAACACTGATTTTTTTTCTTTTTGAGATAGGGTCTCGCTGTGCAGTTCAGGCTGGCCTTGAACTCACTATGTAGCCCAGGCTGGCCTTGAACTCATGGCACTCCTCCTGCCTCAGCCTCCTGAGTGCACCACCACGCCCCTCAATATTGAATATCTTTTAAACAGATTTTGAAGTTCTCCATTTTGCTTTATTGTGTTGTTTTTGAAAGTAGTAGGTAACCAATCATGGTGACCTTAAAATATGAAGTAAAATAAAAACTAATTGTTCAACTTATTTACTATTTGTATTAATCCCTCTAGGCTTCATTTTTCTCCTCTATAGACAGATTAATTTAATCTCATTTAATTGTGGAAATACACATTAAATATTCTATTATTTGATGAAGACTGCCTAACATATGGTAGATATACAACCAATCAGTTACTTTTGTTTCCTTAATATACCTCTGCCTTTTCCCCATCCCATTTGCCATTTCATCTTAGGTATACTTTTTGGAAGGTGTGTTATCATTAGCTTTGTAGTTTTAGTCTACCATTTGAGGAGAAAAATCTAGTTTTATTGTTACAGTTGCTCCCTTTATCTTGATTAGCTTTGTTATTTTCTATCTTTTGCTCTACAGACTAAATTTCTTTGCTTTTGTCCTCTTTTTTTAAAGGAAATAATTTATTTTATTTTATTTTCCCTTCCTTTTCCCCCTATCTCCTTCACAGTTTCCCTTTCCTTTTGAACAGTTTCTTCCTATTTAATCTTATCTGTTATACATTTTGGTCCTTATTTATCCTTTCATTTTCTCACACCAGTGCTATAATTACACATAAGTGTCTGATTTATTTCACTTAAGAGTAGAGTCTTAAGTTGCGTCTATTTAGCTATAAATGTCTCAATTTTATCTTTCTTTATGACTGAGTAGTACTGAATTTGATTATAAGTCTGACTGAAGCATGCTCATTATGCTACACTATCCTGAAATCAGGATATCAAATCAAGCAGACAAACCAAACACATTAAGATTAAGAATATCTCATATTGTTGAGGTACAAATGCATAATGAGTACCAAAAAAGTACCAAATAGCATCAAAATGTCTAATGAAAATGTATTATAAATTAAAGTACATGATTATAATTATTGGGAGATTTTCATAATATTGCCATATAGATCAGGTAATGTTTTTATAAACTTATATACCAAAGCAAAAAGAATGAACATATGTGCCAAGAGAATATACTATTATGTTATTTTCTTTAAGAATTTAAGTGAAGAACTGAATCAACTCAGTAGATCAGCCCATAGATATCAGAGTTCTCTTTCAGCTTTGGAATGGCTTGAACAGATTTAGCTCCCCTCCTTGAACTATAGATACTAAAATTGTTGTTTACAGAATATAAAATAGCTGGATGAAATATCTAAATCTTTAATATTTACTTAAGTAGAAATATGAGTAAACCAGGCAACTTTTAAAAATGACCAGACATGTTTTAAAAGCAACCAAATACAACTTTTAGAAGTGAAAAAATAGAAATGATTGAAACTAAAAACTGGTAGACTAAACTGATTAGGTGAAGTGAAACAAAACAAAACAAAACAGTGCCTTGAAACATAGATCAGAAAATTTACCTGGAACACAGAGATAAGAATAGGAAAAAATTTATATTGTTAAAGAATACCATGATAAGTCATGTATTGTATAAAATTAAAGTTTTCAAAAGTGGAAATACAGAGAATAGATACACAAGAAATTTCAGTCATAACTAAACATTTCTCAGAACTAATGAAAGACATGAATCCACAAATAGAAGCAAGTATGATAAAAAGAAAGCCACATATTAATACACTGTAGTGAAATTGCAGAATACCAAAGACAAGGATCCCAAACTGAAAAAAAGGTCAAATCTACAAAGGAACAGGAATAACAACCAAAATGGAAAATGGAAGTAGCAGAATATCTTCAAAGGGCTAAAGAAAGTCTGTGCTAACCCATAAGAGGGTTCAGGTATTTTTCCTTTCCTTTCTTCCCTTTCCCCTTCCCCTCCCGCCAAAATTATGAGAAAGAAAAAAAAATGAAATCGAAGTCTGTAAATAGGGAAAGGTGGAAAGGGTGAAGGGCACACAGGTAATGGGAGAAAAAATAAGAACTAAGATACATCATGTTCAAGTACAAACACCCAATGATAAATGTAAATGTATACCTAAAATGTACCAATAAATATATAAATAAAAAAAGAGGGTTCAGTTATCCATGGAATCTGGAAAAATGTGCACAGTAGCAACTTCTAACCCTTTAAAGCTCTTCTCTTTTTTTCCCTCATTGCTATAACAAAATGCCTCAGCGTAGGTAGCTTGTAACGAGAAATTTCTTAGCATTCTAGAGGCTGGGAAGTCTAAGGAGAAAGTGCTGGAAGATTCAGTGTGTGGTGAGCACTCTCTGCTTCAAAGTCTGTGCACAGCTCCATCTTCACATGACAGAGCAGCGCTTGCTTCTTCCAGCTCTTTTATGAGGCTGTGAATCCCACTCATAAGGATAGAACTGTTATTGCATAATCAGCACCTAAAAGCCTTCCCCTTAATACTGTTACATTGTGGGTTAAGTTTCAACATGAATTTTGAAGGGGCACACATATTCAAACCACAGCCCTCTGTCTAGACAAGAAAAGCTCTCCTGGCCAGGCCAGGCCCAACCCAATAAGGAATGGATACAATCATGCTGAGATAGACTCAGGGTTGAGGTTTGATTTGTCTAATGTCTCTTCTCATTCCTTGTTTGTACTTAGCTTCCTGATAATGTCTGAGCTTCCTAAGTTACTCTGCTTAAAGTGAGGCTAAATGTCTGATATATGAACTTTAAAAAAACTAATTGTTCAGTATTCACTATAAATATATTTTTCCCCGAGTAAGCAGGCATACACACACACACACACACACACCCCAAACTTTAAGGTTTCTTCAAGGGTAAGATAAAAATCTCCTTCCAGTAAACTGTCCGTGAGTAATTGTATTTTACAGAATTATTTTATTTTTAAATCCCTTTAACACTTCTAGCAGGTAATAGCAAATTATTTTTTTCATGCATTATGGCCAACTATTTTGATTTATCTCTAATGCAACATTAGAGGTAGGATATCTTTTCCTTCATTTTAAAACTTAAGAGTCTCAGGTGATTAATCTATACTAAACAATTTTGCAATTATTATTATTATTGATGTTGATATTGGTGATGAGAGCTCTATCCAGGAATGATGAGCTATGACTGTTGCTTATTTAATAGTCACACAGGACTTCATGAAATATTAAATACCTTCTTTTTTGGAAAGTCTTTGTAGATCTGTTAAATTAGGTGTGATCTGGTAGGAATTTTATCTATTTTTTCCCTCTCAATTTAAGGCATCCTTTTCTCCGTGCTTATTGAGTGCATCCTGCCAGGCTCCCACCCCACCTACTCTAACCTCTTACCCTCTTTATGCATACAAGCTTTTTACTCCATCATATGATATAGTCCTCCCTAACAAAGTAGAAGATGAATAATCCATTAATAACTTAACCCCGTGAAATTAAAATATTACTCATTAAAATTCAATTAATTAGCCAAAGGTTTGTTTTTGTTTTTCCCCAAAAGGATGAAACAATTTAGTATTATATAATTTATATTTAACATGAAAACTTCTTTTTTGAAATTTAAATTTCATTTTAAAAATTACACAGTCATTTCTTTTATACCATGTTAAAAATTACATCTTTAGCAAACCAAAGATACATTTATCAAATCCTAATGTTGATCAATACATATTTACTGTTGCTAAGTATTAAAAGTTAAGATTGAAAGAAGGCACCATTTTAAGTACATTTTCCATGTGGTTTTCTGTTAGATGTTTGAGTGACTTATAATGGAGCAGTAAATCACTTCTGCAAAAGCAGAATATCATTTTATCTTCAAATAGAATCATCTTTTGAATTGGTACTTCTTAGTAATCAAGATGTTAACTGGTCAAATTGAACTAGGATTACACATTTCATAATTTTTCTACAAAATTAGTTTAATCAGATAGCTTTAGTATGTATTGAATTTTAAGTGAGTAACAGAAATACATATTTGCTTGAAAAGAACATTTAAAGCTTTATTTTGCAATTATTGCATGATTCTGTCTCTTTTTTTTTTCCCCAGGGCTGGGAATTGATGATTTTTCTCTTATTCCAAAGCCATTTGCCTGATCTTTCTTTTTGTGTGTATGTGTGTATTTGTTTTGGGGTCCTAGAAATGATGTTTTCTTTATAATTAGTTTATGATTTGTCACTTAATTCAGGCTATATTTAAACTTCATCTGTGGCATCTTAGGGCTGTGACACAAACGAATGGTATACTTCTCAAATTAATTTCCTAATCCAGTACAAATTAAGGGGAGAAGAATGATGATTTAAAAATTTAAGAATAAGAAGATTAATGTTTTAAATTTCTTAGTGTAAGTCCCCCCAAAAGTTACAGTAATGTCTCATACAGGGGCTCCGATTAGAGCTTGATGTTAGAGACATTGCTGGCTTAGTTATTAGATAATGAACTTCACACTTACATAAATGAGTGATTAATTAAATTATTAACTAAACATAGGAAGTCACTGAGCAAGTGAAGATGAACAAAAATAATTTTAAAATCACATTATACTTATACACATATATACACCCAGTTAACTATTCTTTCCTTTCATCGTCATTTTCATTTCTTTCATCCCAGAATTGGTGTACTCATCTTGAAATTAGGACTCAGAAATAACATGTTGTTTATCTACTATTTTAAAAATAGGAGACTCTTGGAGTAAATTCCAAATTAGGTGGCACAATTTCAACGTTAGTCTTTAATCTCTATAATGATACTTCTCAGGTCCCAACTATTTAGGGACTATTTAGCCCTTGTTTTCTCTTTCAGTTTCTTTTTTCTTCCCCTCCTTAATCAAGGAAGGCAGAATTCCAGGAGGGCTAATAATAGCATTTTTGTTAAGATAAACAAACTAGTTTTTTTTAAAGCAGATTTTTCTTAAAACAAACACAACAGAGGAGCACCTTTTCTTTACAGTTTTTTTCCAACATAACCAGCCTGTTTTATTAGAACAAATACTAATGTATCAGCATGCAGAGACTAGAAATCTTATCTGTTTTCACTATTTCATGGAAATAGATTATTAATACCTAATGATCTATATTCATTATTTTAAATTCACCAATACATTGGCAAGTCTTACAGACTAATGTAAAAGTCTCTAACTGTGTGTCTGGGTTCCCTGGATTCCTTTCAGAAAGCAATATATGTAGAAGAGGGAGAAACAGACAGAGAAGCAGTGGTTCTAATAGACTGTAAATAAGTGGCATTAAATGACGCAATAATATTCTTATATTGATTTTACCTAAAAAGTTTAATTGGGACAAATTTTGATCTTCATCTTGTAGAAGGCATAATGAAGGCTGCATCTTATCATTTTCATATGTGTTACTGTCCAAATTTGCTTTAGCTACTGTTGAAACAGAGTTCACTGTGTATTTTGGGCCTGTTGCAATCCATTGATTTTTGTTTCATTTGTGCTCAAATTAGCTACCTCTATTTTAGAGGCTCCTACGGGGGGTATTTTATTTACTGAGCTCTCTTTAGATTTTTTTGTCTCACCATCTAATATTGATGGACATCTTCATTTAAGCGCACAAACTATGCCATGTTGTTTTGCACGTTCTATTTTAACCATGAATAGCCTGTGATAATATCCCATCTGCTGTATTGCAGGAAAAACAGAGGTTTCTGACAGACGTTCTGCACGAAGTGATGCTGCTTGACGGTTTGGCCAGTTCCCATCCAGTATCCCAGGAAGTGCTACAGGCAACAGATATTGACAGGGTGTTTGACTGGATCGCATACAAAAAGGTGGGAATAGAAAGACAAGACCAAGTGCCAAGTGGATATTTCACTATTGGTATAACCAGATTATCTCATGATAGATACATTTTTCTCTTCTTCATGGTGGATGGAAATGGATTGTGAGTCAGAAAATAGACTCCCTAGGTTGATGTCACTTTCTGAGTTAGAATTTGCTTTATTAATCATAAAGTGGAGATGAATGTTTGCCAAATAATGCATAGAAATATTGGAGGTATTAATGAATAAATATCTAGAGACGATATGAAATTGCTGTACAAATGATGTCATGTAAATGTCAGTTATTATTATTATTGATAAGAGAGTTGACCTATCTAGTGACAAATTATTTTCACCAGTGCCCCTTAAATACTTACTTGTTTTGATTGGCTGATGCAAATGGGTATGAACAGTGCTATGACATGTGATGTTTATAAATATTATTTAAGGAAGATTTGGGAAATTAAACATGTTTACTGGATAATAAATGAAATTTTAAAGACTAGTCTTCTAATGGCTAAGAATAATTTTAACCAAAGACTAGACACAAAATTAATGTGCATTCTGATTTTTTCCATGGTTACCTGAAGTAGGATTTTTCCTTGTATTTCTATCCACTAGTTGATTCTGATTTTAACATGAGGATGTACATCTTTGTGATTAACACTAGTGATTTAAGTAAGACATGGAAGTCTACTGTCATATTTAGTGTACATTTAATTGCATTTATTGGAAATTCTATGTACTTTTATTGATTCAATAATGTTAGTTATTTTGGAAAAAATTACTAATATTTTTTCAATGAAATATATTTGTACTTGTAACTAAGTTATATAATAATGCACAAGTCCTTGGTGTGATAATTTGGATATTAGGTTTTATATTGAGGTAATGACTACCTCAATGATTATCAATTAGTAATGTGGTATATAATATGTAGATATACAAACTGTTACCAACAGATGTCCTTTCAAGTCACTGATCATTGCATTGGCTCAAAAAGGCTACTTTTGATGTTTTATAAGAATAAGTAAAAGTTTAGGGCCATGACATATTTACTAAAAACTAAAATTTTCATGTATGGGGGGTTTTGGCTAAGTTTTGTGTAATGTAAATTCAGTTCATTCAACAGTAGTGATTCTTTAAATATAATGCAAAAAAATGATGACCTAATATAGCTTGAAATAGTTTTAGAGATACATCTGTAGTTCTTTTCCCTATTTTCAATTCTAAAAGAGTATTTGCAGTTTCTAGTTTTACTTCACCATGCATAAATTCAGGAAAATATTTTGATTAAATATGTTATCAGTGTACTTTTACAAATAATATCCATGCCAAATGCCAGAGATTTGGGGAATTTCAATTTTTTTCAAGAAGGTTAAGATTCAAAACAGTAGGAAAAACTGAAAATACAGTGACTATTACTTTATATTCTCTACATTTTATGTAAAGATTTGCCAATTTACAAGTGTAAAAAATGAGCAGATACCAAGAAGGGGAATAGTTGGGACAGATGGAACGTCTAGTGTTAGCTTTTTTTTTTTTTGCTTAAATTCTTTTATTGGTACATTTTAGGTATACAATACATTTACATTTATCATTGGGTGCTTGTACCTGTACATGATGTATCTTGGTTCTTATTTTTTCCCCATTACCTGTGTGCCCCTCACCCCCTCCATCCTTCTCTATTTTACATAGACTTTGTTTCCATTTTTTTCTTTTCTCATAATTTTTCCTTCCCCCTTCCCCTCCCAGTTCTTTGAGGTATCTCCACACTAATTTCCACAGTGGTTGCCCAGACTATACTCCCACCAACAGTGTAGAAGGGTTTCTTTTTCCCCACAGCTCCACCAACCTTTGTTATTGGTTGATATCTTGACAGCAGCCATTCTTTCTGGAGTGAGACGGAATCTCAGCACTGTTTTAATTTGCATCTCTCAAATGACCATTGAGGTTCACTTTTTCATATTTTTTTTGTCATTTTTAGTTCTTCATCTGAGAAGTGTGTATTCATCTCAGATGCCCAGTTTTGGATTGAGTCTTTAAATTTGAGGGGTATGATTTTTTTCAATTCTTTATGTATTCCAGGTATTAGAGGTTCTATTTGACCAAGGTATTCCCCCTTTTGGTATTTTCCTGAAAGAATTAAAAGCATCAAACCAGAGTGATATGTGCACATCCATATTTACAGCAGCACAATTTGTAATAGATAAATCTTGGAAACAACCCAAATACCCATCTACTGATGAATTATACAGAAGATTGGGGTTTTTTTATACAATGGAATACTGCTCAGCCATAAAGGAGGATAAACTTGAGATCATACTCTTAGGGTAATGGATGCAGCTTGAGACCATATTCTGAAGTGAAATAAATGGGACACACGTGCATATATCACATTGACTCTGGTGTGAGAAACTGAAAGTGTAAATAAGGACTAAAATGTATAATAGATATTGTGAAATAGGAAGAAATGTTCAAATGGGAAGGGGAACTAGAAAGAGGGAAGGGGGAAAGGAAAGACGAGAAAAGAAAAAATGAGAAAAGAAGAAAAAAATGGAAACAAACTTTTGTAAATAAAGGAAGGGAAAAGGAGTTGAAGGGAGGGAGAGGAATGAGAAAAGATAATCAAGATATATCATGTACAAATATAAATTCCCTATGATGAATGTAATTATTATGCATACCTAAAATGTACCAATAAACTTAATTAAAAAAAGAAAGAAAAATGAACAAACTATGGTACTGTGCTCAGAACCACTATTGTAAATGGTTCTGACTTACTTGCCTCTACCCCTACATATGTTTGCTTGACATACCATTAGACATGCAGTTCTTATTGCATGGGTTTCAACTGGTGATGGAATCCACCCATTTCCAATGAAGATTTCTCAAGAAAAAAAATTTCTTTCTTTCTTTAATAGCTATCTTGAAGTATAATTGAAATGTGTAATTGTATGTATTCTAACATCATACACTGTGAAAACACCATAGCCAAGTTGGAAATTATCTGTCACCTAAGAAGTTTTGTAATGTCTTTTTTTAATCCTTTTTCCTATCTCTCTCCCATTAATCTTTATTTTAACTTGTAGATTAGTTTGCATTTTCTAGAGTTTCATGTAAATGTAACCATATAATACATTTGCTTTCTTATTTGCCTTTCTTCATTCAATATAATTATTTCAAGATACATGCAAGTTGAAGAATATACAATTAGAAAGGATTTTTTTCATTCATTCAACAAGACATTTGTGTGTTGTATCCAGTTTTTGGCTATTAAAAATATTACTGCTGTGAATGTTCATGTAGAAGTGTCTGTGAGCATTTGCTTTTATTCCTTGTGGGTAAATACTTAAGGAATAGACTATCAAGGGCATATGTTACATATGTTTAATATTTTAAGACACTACTAAACTGTTTTCCAAATATTAAAGTTTTAATATTTTACCATCATATTGTGCATCCCCACCAATAGTGTATTAGAGTTTTAGTGTCTCCTCTTCTTCACCTACTTCAACTAGGTTTAATCAAGTCTATTAATTTTAGATGCTCTCATGGTATCTCACTGTGGCTGGAAATTGCATTTCCGTAATAACTAAGGAAATTGAAATTTTTTATTTATACATTTCCCCTTGTATGTATTCTTTGGTGAGGATCAGTTCAAATTCTTTACAATTTTAAAAATTAGCTTGATTTCTATTATTGAATTTTGAGAGTTTTTTGACAGTACTACAAATACAGATAATTTATCAGTTATATGATTTTCAAATATTTTTTCCAATTTATAGCCTGGCTTTTATTTTTGTAATAATATCTCCATAAGCATAAGGTTTTAGCTTCGATGGAATCCTCTTTATAATAAATTTCTTTGATTAATAGTCTAGGTTATCTTTGCACAATGAAGGTCATCAAGGTTTTCTTTTGTTTTTTCTTTTAGACGTTTCGTGGTTTAGGTTTATATTTAGATCAGTGATTGATTTTGAGTTAACATTTGCATTGGTACAAAATTTGCTTCAGTTTTTCTCTTATCTCCCTTTCTTTTTTTCTGCACAGTTATTCAAAGATGCTTATTGAATTTTATCCTTTCTTCACATTTGTTAAATTGTCTTTTCACATTTGTTAACAGTCAGGGAGGTATAGATGCATGAGTTTATTTATAGATTACTTATTCTGTTCTATTAATGTATTTGCCTATCTTGGCTCCAATACTGCACAGTCCTGATTACTGTAGCTTTATGCCAAATTGTGAAATAAAGTTATGTTAGTCTTCCAACTTTGTACTTTCTTTCTGACCCTTTATTTTATTTTTCATTTTTTTGAGACAGGGTCTCTCTCTGTAATTCAGGCTGGCCTTGAATTCACTATGTAGTCCAGGCTGGCCTCAAACTCATGATGGTCCTCCTACCACAGCCTCCCAAGTACTGGGATTATAGGCATATGCTATCATGACCAGCTCCTTTTCTTTCTCAATTATTTGATTATTCTTAATCTTTTGCATTTTCTCATTAATGGATCTGTCATTTCTACAAAAATTATGTTGGAATTACAAGGATTTCATTATATTTCTAGGATAATTTGGAAGAAATGACATCTTAATATTGCTTGAACTGTGGATTAAAGAATACCTCTCCATTCCTTTAGGTCCTTTTTATTTTCTGTTAGAAATGTAATTTTTATGTTTTTCCCCCCAGATATATCTCCAAGTATTTCACATTCTTGGGCTATTGTACATGGTATTGATTTTTAATTTTTATTTCTGATTTTTTTGTTGAACTATATAGAATGCAATTTATTTTTGTGTATCTATCTAGTACAATGCTAAAGTGGTGAGAAAGACATCCTTGTTTTGTTCCTAATTTTAATCACTATATGTTTAACCACTATGTCGTTAACCACCGTCTGATAACTCTAAATTTTTATATGTACTGTTTACCAGACTGAAGATACTGTTTTTATTCCTACATTTCTGAGTTTTAATCAGAAATGGATGTTGATCAAGTCAAATGCTTTTCCAGAATCTATTAAAATGGCTATGTGTGTGTGTGTGTGTGTGTGTGTGTGTGTGTATTTTTAGTTAGCAATATGGTGGATTATATTAATTACTTTTTGAATATTAGATCCTGCTTGTATTGCTTCAAAAATACAAGTATTCTTTCATCATAATGTATTACTATTTTTATGAATTATTGCAATACATTCGCTAAAATGTTTATATATTTTGCATCTGGGTTATTGAGGGATATTGGCTTTTAGTTTTCTTGTGATGTCTTGATTTTTTATCCCTATTATGTTAACTTCATAGAATGAAAACATATCTTTTACAACATTTTTAGGAGACTTTGTGTAAAATTTGTATTTATTTTCTAAATCTTTGGTAGAATTTATTATTATAGTAATATAGATGTGAAATTTCATGAAGTTTTAAAACTCTGGTTATTAATTCATTCTCGAGTGAACTTCAGTAGTTTGTTTCTATTTCAAGGATTTAGCCCATTTCACATAAGCTGTTCAATTTATTGACATAAACTTGTACATGATATATTCCCTGGTTATCCCTGTAATAGTCACAGAATCTTTAATGATGTAACCTCTTTCATTTCATATATTGGCAATTTGTGTCTTATCCTTTTTTGCTGGTTTGTCTAGCTAGAAGTTTATAAATTTTATTGATCCTTTCAAAGGACATCTTTTTGTGCCATTGATTTTCTTTCTTGTTTTCTATTTCATAGATTTTCTCTCTAATAATTATTATTTCCTCATTCATTATACTTTGTATTTAATTATTCTTTTTTTCTAATTTCTTCAGGTACAAGTTGAGGTCATTAACCTGAGTCTTTTTTATTTTTCTGGAGACATTTATTCTATAAATTTTCTCCTAAATTGACTGCATAGGGAATCCTCAAAAGCTTAATATATTGAACTTTTGTTTCCTTAACTTGCAGATACTTTGGCATTTAGTTTGTTAATTGTTCCATGGCTTATTCAGATTGTATCACTCAGTTTCCAAATATTAGAATTATTTCCAGAAAAGTTTGTATTATTCGTTTCTTAATTCCATTGTGGCCAGTGAATGTACTCTGTATATCATCAATCTTAAATTTAGTAAGGCTTGTTTTATATTCCAGAAATTGGCATCTGTTGGTATAAGTACTGTATGTTCTTAAAAAGTGTGCTCCATTGGTATTGGCTGCATTGTTCTACAACTGCCAGTTGGGCCAACTTGGCTGGTACAGATGTTCAAGTCACCCACGTCCTTATTGATTTTCTATCTACCACTTCATCATGTTTTCAGGATGTGCATTCATTGTTGGGATTCATTCACATAGTACCTAATCAGCCATCTAAAAATATAGAGAAGTAGAGTGGCTTTGTTGTCTGCTAATGTATCTAGAAAATAATCTTCAAGTGCAGCTGTGAAAAGACGAAGATGAGAACATTAGGATAAAATCTCAGGAAAGTTAGATGATAATATTAATATCAGGACTTTAATGTCCGCTCAGTGCTAGTTCTCTAATTTGGCTTCAGCTAGGCTCTTCCAACCAGAAAGCTAGTATGTGGTTAATATGCGATAACTAATTAAACTTTAGGTGGATTGGGTAAGTCATGACATTTTGCAATGTAAGAGAAATAATACAGATGACCATGTAGCCATAATAAATAATGATTAACAGTTATTGAATGCTCAATCTGTCTTAGGCACCGTAGCAACATTTTTACATTTATTAATTTAATTAAATTATTGTGATCACTTTAAGGCATTTTTATTACAATAATTTTCAATTTAAAGATGAGCACATTGAGACATTATTAGCTCAGGGATATGTTTCCCAAGAAAACAAGTTTGTGTGGTAGTATTCTTAATCATTACTACTCTGATCAGTAAATTTGGCTCAAACATTCATTTCAAAATCTTTTGATAATCCTCTGCTTATATTCGACTGAATACTGAGAACTATGGCGATAATAATGATAATATAAATAATATATAAATATAAATAAAAGAGATACAGTTTATAAATAAATCAATTCAGTAACATATGGATATTAACCAGCAGTATTTTCATTTTAAATATAGAAAACTAACTGAAAAAATCTTAAGCAATTAAAATATATTGACCAAATAGTTGATATCTGAGATACAGTAGCAACTTCAGAAATAGTTGAGTCAGGAATTTTAACATAACCATTAGACATCACTTTTCAACAGTTCATTGCTTCTCTTTGTCACAATTTGATTTAATTTCTAAATGATTTTTAGATAGGTGCCTCAAACTAATATAAGCTAATAGTGTCTTCAGATGTGTGATCTCAGCGAGTTGAGAGAAAAAGTAAATTACCTCTCTCCAAATAGAATCTGTATGTTTCCCCAAAGTGCTACGGTTAATTTCAGTTAGATGATAGAGTGCCCAGGGCCAATCCTTGTGTTCCTTGGGATAAAGAAATGGGAGAGTCATCATGGGTCCAGTGCTCATCTTCTATAAAGGCAGAGTTAGCCAGAAAAACTATTGCGCAGAGCAGGCCCCAAAAAGCAACACAATTTTGATTAATTAAAATGTCAAAGATTTCAACATGGTTGCAAAAGTGTGAGTGTGTAGAATAGTAGACAGGTTTAAAGGCTAAAGTGGGTAAGAACTTGGAAGACATTTTTGTCATACTAGAGTCCATATTTTATACAGTAGGTCAAGAAAAACTAAACAAGAATTTAAACCAGAGAAGTAACAATTAAGGAAATTTCATTCTAGAAAAATTGCATCCCGTAGATGTGGTCGAGGTGGAATTAATACGATAGATTTTGTCAATTCAGAAAAGATTATAGAGACAGGCATTGTAAAAAATGAAACTTTTTTTTTGTAATACTGTATGTAGCACTTAATAAAATGATTTGCCACTTCTGTGCTTTCCTCCCTGAAAATCTGTTACTAGTCAGCATTGACCTCTGCCAACTGTCAATTCCCATTGGATGTTTCACTAGCTCATAATCTTTTGTAATTATTTCCTTAATAATTATCCTAATTGTTTCCACTTGTTTTTCTTATTCTTCCTAAATGATAATTTCATTACAGTTTAATTTTTTTACAGAAAAATGTATAATAAAGATATAGAGAATTACTATAAAGAAATAAGGATTAGGATCCAATAAGTCAGACACTGATTTTTGTGGATTTGAATTTAAGAATTGAGTTTCTTTGAAGAAATACTGAATGATGTTCATTATGGATAGTTCTAAAGCTAGTATTAAAAGAAAAAACAACCTGCTTAGAGTTACATATATTTAGAATGGGAAAAATATAAGAACTACTCTATTAAAAACATTTAGGAATAATAAAATAACAAGCTCACTTTTCATTTGAATAATTGATTAAAGACAAGGCTGCTTTTATCCTAAAAATGTAATGGAAAAGGAAAACACTGCTCACAGACAGGAAGGACTGGAAAAGATGAATCGAAACAGTCTTTGCTTTAAAAGCACACAGGAAAATAAGAATCAATGACCTAATGACCTGGGTGATGAAAGTGAGCAAATGCTCATTAAATTTACATATGATGCTGTGGTGGCCAGGGTTGCTTACAAGTACCTTGAGAGAGGAACAGATTTGAAAATGACTATAGCATTTTAAAGCAGATCCTTTAAAAACAAGAATACTTTCCAGCAATTCTTACATCAAAGTATATTTTTAAGACTAAACCAAATTACAGTGAATGAAAGGAAAGAATTGGCAAGTGGGAAAATAATCCATGATGAACACATATTTTTAAAAAGGGGATGGTGATGGGAATTTTACTTGGAATATTCTGCCAATATATTCCATACCTAAAGCTTGAAAATCTTTGCATGGTAACTCACTTACCTCTATTATCTCTTACAGTATCAGGCTTCTCATCCACAGTATAATGCTAAGTAGGCCAGGATTAATATGTAGAGAGAGCATATACTGACTTTGTATACAAAATGCCTTATTTCTGTAAAAAAAACCCAAACCTAACTATGCTGTACTTCAAAAATACATCCTAAGAATAGACACAAATCATATGAAATTAAAATAGTAATTATGCTAAGTGTAAATGTAACCATAAATCACATCTATCATTTAATGAGTAATTACTATGTACAAGACATTTTAGGAACTGCTTTACATGTATTACCTCATTTGTTCCTAACAGAAACCTTGCAGTGTAGACACTTTTAACTCATTTTGGTTTTGGAGAAACTGATACTTAGGAGTTGAGTGATTGTCACAGGCTCAGGGATCTAGCAAATGAACAAGACAGAATATGATGTTGAAATCATCTGTGTCCAAATTTCAGGCTCTTATCTGCAAAACCTTTCACAAATAATATACCTGCAGGCAAGTTATGAACAATCTCAGTGGATGGCAACTCCAGTGTTCAGGCCAGTCTACATCACCTTATCATATGGGTCAGGAAATCTTGCCTTTGGTGTCCAAATGTTTCCAGAACCTTACTTCTTCTCCCCACCTTCATTTTTACCACCCTGCCCTGGTTCTGTATCATATTGCTCCATGAGTGTCTGAATAGTTCTCTTTGCTTCTAATCATGGCTTCCTGCAGTCTATCTTTAAGGAAGCATGCAGAGTGATGTTTTAAAAACCTGTCAGATAATGCCACTCCCTTACTGGAAACTCTACAATGACTCCTCACCAAAAACAAGAATAAAGGCAAAGTCTTTACAGTGGCCCATAAGGACGTGTCCTTGACTTACATTCACCCTGTGCTTCCTGAGCACCTGTGGACTTCTGGTACTTGTCCTCTTTCTAACACCTTTTAATTCTCATAACTTTCCCATCAATGATGATGTTTCTAATCCAGCAGATCCTTTGCTTTCCCTGAACTCCACACAACTCCTTACTAAACCGGGACCTTTTATTTAGCTGTTCCCTATGTATAGAATTATGCTACATCCACATGGGTAGTTCCATGGGTCTATTGTGTTGCCCTTGAAACCTTTACAATTATGTAACTTCTCAAAGAGTTCTCCTCAAAATGACAATTGACACCATTATTCTTTTTTGCACTCATTTGTTTTCTTCTGATACATTTACTGCTTTGTCGTCTGGCACTGACCACCTTCTCAAATATTATACATTTAACCAATATTAGGTTTACTATAGTGTTAGATTTCTGCTTTCTCCCCATTGAATGTGAGTGTCTCAAACAGGAGGGATCTATGCTTAAGATTTTTATTGACATATTTTCTGTATCCATTACACTGACTCTATAGAGCAGGCACTTAATAAGCATTTATTGAGCCAAATTTTAAAGTAAATGTTGGAGAAAAACAATATGAGCTAAACATTTAGTGTTTCAGTGGGAAAAATTCTGTTTATAGCAATTAGGAAAAAATGTTGGCACTTGAAACAGCATTAAGGAGTTTCAGGTGTCGTTCAGTATGAATTCGAGAGAGAGAAGGAAGATTGCGTTGCAAGGTGCTTCTGTTTTCTAGTGGCTGAACTTCAGCCCTGGGCTCCTGAGTCCCTGTCTGTCAGCTCAGCTCTATTCCTGCTGTTTCAGTCAGTATCAGGCACAGTCAGCCCGTGTTCTGAGACTCTTTTCAGATCTTACTCGTCTAAAACAGTTCCTTTTTTCTACATTTTGTTTTCTATACTTACAGTCAACTACATGCATGCTATCAAATAAGTATAATGGGTCATTATTTTTTCCTCTTCGGAACATTTGTTCATATTCTACAGCATTGGACATGTTATGTTTATTAACTGTAGCATTTGTAGTCATTTATGTAAAATAGTTGGACTTAGGTATAATGTTACAATCACAGTATCAATTGTTCTTGGAGGGTCTATTTTGCCACAGGACATCCATTTATTATGTTCTTTAAACTCCCATCCCTATAAGGTATGTTGTGATGTTCAATCCACCTCACATTATCTTAATGATGTATTCAGGCTTCCAGGTGTCAGAGCTGAGATTCACATCTCATTGTTTCTAAATTATGCTCTTTCCACTCTTCCAGAATATTTGTCTTTGTTACCATTGTTTTAATAGATGATTTGACTTACAATCTTTTGACACCCAATAAGTAAGGCATTTTTCCATGAATAAAAAAACTATGCTACTATAAAATAAGTAACACATTGGCTTGCAGAGTAAAAAATAAGGGCCATGAAGTCTGGGAAGTAATAATCTCTATTTATGATCATTTAATTTAAAAATGCAAACAAGATGAGACTGAGAAAAATTAAGCAAAGGAGAGAGAAGGAAGGCAGAAGAAAGAGATGGACTTTAAAATATTTGGATATAAAGCCTGTCAGAAATGGGTAAAAGCTTACACATGTCCACCCTGGAGAATGAAAGGCTAAGGGGTGAGTTTATAATTGGCTCTAATATATAAATGGTCATTATAGGAAGCCTGCTCACTTCTTTGTCAAGGTCAAGGTCAAAGTAAGATAAATGGCCTTAAATAATAGAAAGAAAATTCAGTGAACATTAAAAAGAACTTCTTAACATAAGAGGTAATTAAACATTTTAATATGAACTATTCAGGATTATAAAACCTTCATTCTTTGATAGTATTCAAAAGTAAGATACAAAATATGCTCTCAGATTAGCAACCAAATTGGAGGATTTCTGAAAAAAATTCTATGGAAACTAGGCTTCACAAGACATTGTGGTTCATTTATATAAAATTTAGAGTTTATTAGAAATTAAAATTGCATTCACTTATGTTTGTACCATTCAGTTTCTACTTTTTCTATCAATAGAGAAATGTAAATGATAAAAGAAGCAAACTATTTGCTCTTAAGTAGAATTGGAAAATTTAAAAGTAATTCCCATCTGTCTCTGAATGGGCCACTGATCTGTGAAAATCATCAAAAGACTTTTTACATAGAATCTTAGTGACTGACTGTTACCAGTCATATTGTCCTTGTATTTGGAATGAATCACTATTATATTGGACTAGAGATGATTGTAAGGGATCAAAAAAATGTCTTGTCCCTTTACAGAACATGTATATGGCAATAGGAGATAATTTCATTGATGTTTTTGTGATAAATGCCTTTATCACTTAGTGGTGAATTATTAACCTGTGAATTTTGTTGATGGAGGCAAGTTTTCTTTTTCATGTATTTGAATCATTGCCTTTGAATGGTTTCTTTTTAATTTTTTTTCTTATATAAATGTTAATATTAAATATTTAAGACAGCTCATTTTCTTTCTTTATGAGTCTTTGTACTTCTCCTCACTAGATGAAACTTTGTGCTTTAGTATTGTTATGATGCAACTGAAAGAAAAAGCATGTATTTAATGAACATGGGTGGCAGGTTACTCAATAGTCTAAGGAATGGGTTAATCCCATTCAAACGATTCTTATCTCCTTCTGTCCCTCTGTGTCACACCATTTTGCTGCTAACTAATGATTTAGATAGCTGCTTTTGGATTCCTCTAGTGCACACAGTTTCTGTCATTCACCTTTGCTGAAATGCTTAAGAAGAGGCAGTGTTGGTTTTGACTTTATTCTTCTGCTCTTTCCTGTATTGTCTTTATGAAAACCAGAGTCTTGATTACGCGATATAAGAAGCATAACAACCAGAGCTATGTAAGTCAGCTTGCAGAACTTGACTGTGTGAGCTTCTGCAGCTATCTGAAATTCTACAGCTACAGTTCTTTAGTGTTTTGCTTCATGTAGAAATCCAAATTCTAATGACTTTTGCAATAGTTCTTCACCTATGCTAGACTTCTTCAATAGTTGTGATTAAGAATACAAGTTACCATTTCAATTAGCATAAATGGACATAGCCAAATAGTAATTTATTTCTGGATTGTGCATGACTAATACGCGACTCTGATACCATTCAGATAGGAGGCGGCTACAGTTCATTTCATAAAGGAGTGGGGCTTTGGTTAACAGTACAAGGTCATTCAGTTAGGAGGCTTGTGAATACTAAATTGTTTTACACTGAATATTCAGAGAAGAAATAGCAATTGAATGTTAAAACTATAAAAAGTAGGTATTAGCCAATGTATAGCCCTGTAGAATAGAATTAGAAAAGAGGAAATTTTAATGTTTTCAATAGGTTTTTAGAATGACAGAGTTCTACCATAATTAGAAAAGGAAAACGAAGGTTATACATAATTAAGATATAAAAGATGAACAAGCAAGGTAACTAGAGTTAAGGGTTAATATATTTATGAATGAGAACTATAAAGAAGAGGATAACAGGGATAAAGCTTCTTTTTCACAAATAGAACATTTGGAGAAAATTCAGAGTAAAGATACAATATAAGTAGTTTGTGTACTTATAACAATGGAATAGATTGCCAGATGCTAAAATGAACTAAATTATCCTGTAGAATAACCATGAAGAGGTTGTGTTTTAGTATCCACTGGGTGCTTATTTTTAATCAACAACTCCTGGTATACATATTGATATAGCACTGTGCAAACAACTTGCAAAGCCCTTTGTGGTTATGAGTGTTACATAGAAGGTTCAAAAGGGTCAGCCTCCTATTTGTTTTACTATTAGGGCTTTCTTTTATTACTGTTTTGAAAAGTGAATCTACTGAGTTTGATCCCTGGTACCAAAAAAAAAAGTGAATCCAAATATTCCTATTCTTCTTATTAATAATTATATTTATGAAGTATTGGATAATTTATGTTATTATTTCACCAAAGACAGTAGACTCAATCAGAGTTTCAACCTCAACCAGGTGAAACTTTTGTATTACATAGGGTAGATATCATTCTGGTCAAGCAAGAACCAAAACCCTTTCTGTTTGGACCAAGTAGCCTTTTTGAAGGTAAATGTGCTATTTCTTTTAAAATGATGAAAATGTTTTCTGGACACACTTTTACGGATATTTTTAGGGGTTCTTTCAGGGAAGGTTAAGAGCCACTTGACAACCTACTGGGAAAATTATCTATTTTCCACATGTGTTGTCATTCATGATATTGCATATTTCTTTGTAGCACTGAAATCAAGGGGTTCATATTTTGGCTTTTAAAAATAGAAAGTCATTTAGCTTTTTTTTTTGAGTTGTCTTTATATTAGTATTTGGTTTGACTATAATCTCACTCCACATTTCTTACCTTTAAAGAACAGAGATGATAAAAAGAAAGTACAAAAGGTGACTATTATCTTCAGGGCATTTTCCCAAGCAGGAGAACTTGAACACAGATTTTTCAGTGTTCCATAGAAAAAAAATATTTCAAGAAGAGAAGACAAAGCCGAAGGTGAGAAGTTTAATGCGAGTCCTTCCTTAAAGCCAGGACCTTAAAGAGCTCCATTTCAGCACACAGATGAGATAGAAACCTACCTTCATCCTCAGGG
This sequence comes from Heterocephalus glaber, assembly GCF_000247695.1. Next base: position 25,160,951 of record NW_004624750.1, on the reverse strand, counting down.
GACCACAAAGAACCTGCCCCTTCCAACTTTGGCAGCAAAAGAAGAGGAAAAAAAATTTGCAACTGCAAGGAACCTTCATTGGTATTGAATCTCACATGAAAAATAGCTTGGTGCATCGCAGATCACATGCCAACATTTAATTTAAATTGGGTGCCCTGGACTAGTGGTTCCCCAGACACCAACCAGAAACTAAAAGAAATCTTATCTAGAAAAACTCATCTTCATATCATATTTCAAAAACTTTCTATGCATGAATCCTAAGGAAAAAGTAACTTGCCATAAAAAATATCACCAATCACATAAGGAAACATATTTCCATGAACATGCTATAACAAAAAAATTGAGAGCAGATCAGTTATCCAAATGATTACCATATTGGATGCACTTTTTGTAGACTATTACAAATACTATAGAGTATAGCATTTTGTAGACTATTAACATACTATACAATATAGTAAGTAGTATCTCAATTTATGAACTTAATTTGTTTCACAATTCTGGGGAAGATGGCCTGCGTTGTGTTTGTCATTTGATAAGGAGTTCTTGAATTGAAGCAAAATTTTGTTGAACACTTCTGCTCACAAACCAAATTATATGAGAGAGGTTTGTGAACTGAGGTATTACTGTATGTTAATAAGTTGAGGAAATTAAAGAGATTTTAATATATTAGCAATATGTAAGCAGGTTTAAAGAAAAACTATTTCAGATTCCTAGAAATGAAAATGTGATGACTGCATTTAAAAGTACAGTAAGTATAAGTTCATCAGAGATTTAAAATGAGCTAAAGACATCATTGTAAACTTGAAGACAAAACTGATGATACTATGCAATTGCAACACAGGGAGACAGAAAGATAACAAATACAGTATGCAAAGGATATAAAGGCACTTAGGAGAGGGAGTGAGAGTGTGCAATATGGGGGCTTGAGGCTTAGCTTCATTTAATTTTTCCATCTTTCTTTATCAAATTTCTGCTTAGTACTGTATCAGAAGACTAAGATGTTTTCCGAAAACAGTGGCACCATTATTATTAGAGTTTGACCTAAGACTTTATTTTATAGCAATGAATTTTACATATTGTTAAAGCCCTATTATATCATCTTCATTTTCTTTTACTATGACTTTAAAATCTTAAGCAAGATAAAACAATGATACTAATTTTGAAAACTCTATATTCTTTAGGCTAATAATTATTAGTTGAGAGTTTCCTGTCCCTGGAGTTTGACCATACATATATCATTCCATTTAAACACTATGTCAAGATCAAGATGGGGGAAATTACATATTTGGTTTGTGGTTATATAGCTAATAGTATAGCTCAGAGAGAAGATTTCAACTCACTCTACTTGAATCTAAATTCTGCCCTTTTGTGTGGTTGTCTGGTCCCAAACAAATCAAAACAAGTCAAACAAGTGTTGACTTTCACAACAGAAGAGATTATACATTTATTCAGCAAATTTTGCATTTCATATGACCATTTAATTCTCTCTTTTGAAAAAAATCATATACAAATTCTTTCTTGCCTAAAAATCTAGTCTCATCATGTATAGCTCTTAAGGAGTCTATCTTGATCACGTGATATAGTTTGTTTTCTTTTTCTTTCTCTTTCCTGTTGTACCCTAGGTAGCTTTTCCTGGCATATCCACTTCTGCCTTTGAGTCAGTAGCCTAAAAAGCCTCAGACAAAATGCTAGGCATCAGCCTTGGAGCTGAGAGACCTCAGGAAGAGGTGTGTGCTGGCTGAAGTGGAGCTATGCTGGCCTCAGGGAGTTTGAAAAGCATGGGGAGGCGTCTATAGGGCTGACATACCCATAAGCAAACCTGCCTGTGCAGTTCATTTTTGTGCTGGCTCTCTACTGTGCTTTCACTATAGAATGCAGTTATCTTAGTCCTATAAAAATATCTGGCTGAAAGTGGAGAATTTTTGGTATGTATCCCCTTGGTAAGTACTATACGCTCCAGCAAAGCAGTGACCAAGCAGTTCAGTATCTGTGTTTTGCTTATATATTCCCAAAACTGTTGTCCAGCCTCACAGTTTTAGAATGAAATGTGCAAACATTTATTGCCACATCATTTTCCTTCTGGAAGGGCATCTATCACAGCAAGAAACTCGTGACTAAATTAGAGCAGTTGAAACTATCTTACTAGTCATACCCATTAAGAGTAAGTGTAAGAGGTTTAAATTCTATGCCTAAAAAGGGGTTTTCCAGTTTGAAATGAATGTACTGGTAATGTTAGGGAAAAATTAGCATGTTTAAACATAATTATGGCTGAAATAATAAGCTCATTAATATTTATGTAGCACTATGTACAAGTGGTTTCCAGAAATTTAGTCATTTATTCCTAAAAAAACACAAAACATGATAAATCTTTACTTACCAATTTTATAGAGGAAGAAGCTAAGGAAGTAATATATCCGATATACCAAAGTAAGCAAATGATGGAATTAGTATTCAAACACTCACAGTTCTACTTGTGCTGTTAATCAATTGCACTTGATTGGTTATCCTTTGATGTATTTAATATTTAGAGAGCGTATTACACATAAAATATGAAGATACATTCAATTTGTTTTCTAGTAGAGTTCTTATACTTTATCTATAGATATCTGGTTAATTAAACCTTTTAGAATCAGACCTTTAGAAATATCTTAGTTATTATTTAGTTCTAGTTTCCTGACTTAAGATAGTGAGCAATAATAAATACTCACAGTTTAAATGAATTCAACAGTAGTTAATTCTGTCCTCCAAACCCTCAAAATGTTTTTAAAAAATGAGAATTTATCATTTCTTCAGATTCATGACAGTGATGAGTTTTGAGAAACTTTTGTTTTTTATTTTAAACATTTTGCAAGAAAAAGAAGTAAAAATGGCTCTGTGCTATTAAGCAAACTCATGCTTTAGTAGATACTTGTATTATTTTTTAAAGAGTTCTTTAGTTTGAACTACCTACATCTTCTTTGAAAAATAATGCAGAGTAAAACTTCTTTTGCTTTTCTTAAATTACTTTTACAAGCATCAACTGATACTCCCTATTTCTAGTCTTCTGTGATTCCTTAGACAATTTTGATGAAGAAGTTAGAAATGTTCAGAGTATACTTCTCACCTCTGAGATGAAGGTCACAGGAAGCAATGAATGTACCTTCCTCTCAGCATCCCTTGGTGCCTCTGTTGGAGATTCCAACTCTGACAGACTATTGATCTGCCCCTTTATGGCATTTTTGTTCCTAATTTCCACTCTTGTTTACTTTGAGCTAAATCTTTCACTATTTTTCACTTCTGTTTGAGAAAACATTTTTATAGCTTTGGGGCCAAATGTATTTTTATCACCTTATTTTAACATCTCTTTTTAGTAACCCTGTTGCAGGTTGAAGCCATGATGTTGCTAGTAAAATACATGAGAAATTTGCCAGGAAGGAAGTAGAATAGTTTTTATTTTCCTCAAGAAATCCATAGAGTAGCTTGCTTTTTCCATTTTGTTTGTTCCATGTGAAATCATAAGAACAGAGTTGGCCTTTAATTGTCCTAAAATGAAAGGATGCTAATCACCACCTCTTAGAGTGATTTAGTTCTTCTAGGTATCTGATGGTAAGAGCAATTGGTGTTTCTCACATTTGCTGAATGCCAAAAAGGATGGAGGAAATTTAGAGGTAGAAGTTTTCTGCCACATACAATAAACAAAAGATTTAAAAGGTAATACCAGGGCCTGTGGTGTAGATGTTTGCAAGAGAGAGTGGAGAATTTTAGGAGAAATTTTATTGTTTATTTTTACATATGTGTCTTGGGAAGTTTTAGTCTATAAAGGTGATGCTTTTCAAATGGTGATTGGGGGAATCACAGTTCTATAATATTTTTAAATTTTATTTTCTTACTTGTAACTCACATATTGAAGCTTTTGATTTCAATGATTTAGCTCAATAGCGTTACACAAAACTCTACTTTAAATGAAAAAGCTTAATGATTTTCTAATGTGTGCTAGTTAATTTCACTCCAAAAAGGCTATATTTGCTTGCCTTGATATAAAAACTCAGGCTGATTCTTGCTGCTGCTGATGTACCACTGTCAGAAGAGTTTGCTTCATGATAAATGGCTTGCTGCTTTAGTGTCCTTGATGACATGTTTTTGAGTCTTGAAACTCTCAAGGGACAGCTTACATCTGTGTTTTGACTCACTGAAAACAAAAGTAAAAGCAGGAGATGAAAGCTGCCCTTCTCTTTTAGGAGTGGAGATGGTCCAAGTGAGATCGCCTCATTGACTGACTTCTAGATGTTATCTAAGCTGCTCTCCACTGCACTCTGCAGCTCAAAAGCATCCAAACTGAAGTTCTGATTTCTACCATTCTGAAGGAAAAGCAAAGAAAGAAAGAATCTATTTATCAATGAAATGCAGGCTATTTGCTTCCTTGAGAACAGTGAAGTTGGCTTGATGAAACTTGAATCCAGGCATTTCATTCTTTCTATAAACTTGCCCTGAGGTGAAAATAAAAGCCAGGGAGACACAGAAAGCCCTACTCAAGCAATTACTTCCCCTGTCTTGCAAATATTGGTGCAGTAAAATAATTTCCTTAGCTTCCAGAAAATCATTCAACAATGAAGGTTAAGAAATGTTACTCAGTTATCAAGCCCATGCCCATGCCAATACGCTTTTCTTCTTTGCTTCCCAGCCTATACATGGGTGATGAAGTGAATGAAGTATAGATCTCCATGGGTCTTTTTTCCTCTCTGGATTAATTCCAATGATTGAAACATTAGCTATGCTGCTATTTGCTTGTAATGCATATTTTATTTATTATGGATCTATTGGGATGGTAAATTCAGTTTTATAGCATAGTAGAATTGAGATATGTGTCCTTATTCAATGTTGTTCTTGAACTCAGTGATGGCCCATCTGCGTAAATAATCTCATCAACTTCTTATGTGAGCCCATCCTTGAAGAGTTCCTCATATGGATGCTTAATGAAAAAATAGACTATGCTTTTGTCCTTGTCAGAAGTGTCAGAATGTATGAGATGCTCAGCACAACTGCTAAATAAAACTGTGACTGCAAGAGGAAGCCCAGAGACATTTTGTCTGATGAAGAAGCAGCTTGTGCATCCTGGTTTTCACAGAAAAAGTCAGTCTTGAGCACACGCGAAGGACAGAGTTATTTATGGTTATGTCTGGTGAATCTTGTTCATGTGGAAAGTCTGCCCACTGTTTTAAACAGCTGACCTCTGAGTCTCGAGTCCTTTTGACTTGAATTTTTCTAATTTCCCGTGGAGTCTTCTTTCTGTACCTGTCTTTCATGGTGCTTTTATCAACCCAAGACAAAAGTTATGATAAGGCATATTTGATTCTAGAATTTCAGAAATAGACCAACAAGCTATGAATGTGAATGCAAACTCTTCTATGGATACAGTATATTCTGATCTAGTTAATTTTAATATACTTTTTAAAAAAGGTGTCACTTGAATATATGCATGTTTTAGCAAGAAAGGTTTTGAAAGTCTAAATCTCCCTTCAGAATAGAAATAAAATAACTGCTCTTTGGACATGTATACTGTTTTACAGTTTAAAAATATTCTGTCTTTATATTAAAACCCAGGTGTTTTTAATTTTTCCTGATTATTCATTTCTAAAATTATTACTCATATGAAGATTGAAAAATGATGCAGTATAATGAACTGTTTAAATACTAATTACTCTTATAATCTAATTACAAATAACAGATTTTATCTGGTATAACTTGTGAAGATACTATGGAAATTTAGACTTAGAATTGTTTGCCTTTTTATAATTGTTTTGCCTTGAGATATTCTATTAGATTTCTTGTTTTTCTTATGCATATATATATATATATATATATATGGATGTGTGTGTGTTCGTGCGTGTATTGCGTGCAACTGAGAGAGAGTGAAAGAGAATGAAGAAAGAGAAAAAGATAAAATTGACAACTTTTGGCCATTGTCTTCTTCTCAAAGGAATATGTGTGGACTATGGTATCAAAGGGTTATGGAGCACCAGCCATATTAGTATGAAAGTGATATTGATTGATGACTGAATTAAAGAATGGTCCAGTATGGAGAAAGTCTAAACAAGAGTCTATACACAGTGTTTGACTGTGGGAAGCCTTCATGAGAATATTCCACTTTAGGAGAGACTGATACTTAAATTCTTAATGTGAAAATAAATTTAGTTTATTCAACTTACCTTTTGAAGTACAACCTACACGTTCCACTGATGATTGATGCCAAATAGTAAGGATTTCATGGTTATGGGATACATTTTCCCTTAGTTGTCCCTGTTTTAGTCATAACTGTATCCCTGTGGTTGCTATTTAACTTCCAGTAGAGTTGAAAATCAGCCAACCGGCTGCGTTTATGTACTTCATATAAATCTCTCCTGTGTTTGAAAATATATTGTTTGGCCCTTTTTTCCAAATAAAAAAATCTTTATATGTAGTTTTATCTGTATTTTCTTTCATATCCCTCTGACATTTTTACTATAACATTTTAGCAAATGAATATTTCAATTTGTCAATGCTATTTTTGTATGATATTTTCTATCCTAATATCATGTCAATTCTAAGCAGCACTTCCAGATATTGAAGATGTTCAGGAACAAGTACATGCACTCTGTTGTGGTTCTTTGAATTGATTTTTAAAATACTTTTTATAATTTACTATTAAAATCTTCTTTCTTAGCAAATTGCACAATAGCAATTGCTTACTCTTTCTCAGCTACTAGCAGAAGATTTATAAATATTATTAAGCTTGTAATTGATATTTTGTTTTGAGGATGACTTGTACTTCCTAATGTTTTGTTCACGAAAGGGAATAATTTTAAATTATTTTTTAGAAATAAATACACAAAGACATTTCACAGATACTATAAAATAAATTCTTCATAGCCTGTGAACAAATTTTCTGTGACAGCATGAGGATTATACAAATGTGCCTGTCCTCTGCCATAGTTCATCTTTCTCCATATGTCACTTTCTGTAAAGGTACATTTGGAGGTGTTTTAGCATGGGCACAACTGAGTAGAGTACAGGGACATCCGAGTTTTATAGGGGCAAGTTATATCTCTTCATGACTTTAATGTAAATACCAAAGAGGCCATTTATAGTATGAAGATATATTAAGCATATTAAGCCAAACCAATGAAAAGGAATTGTGTGTATGGGAACCAGAGGATGGAAGAGTTGACGTAGATGGATAATTTAATCTACTTCTAGTTTTATACAATTATTTTCTTCCCAACATCAGTACCTGAGTTGGTCTCTAGAAAACAGGATAAATATTTACCAGAAATGAGTCTTTGTTTGAAATGATTCTGCTTTGATACTGATATACTGATTTCTTTTTCCTCTAATATTTCACACCAGTATTTCACACATGAATGTACTCATTTATCTAGTTTATTAGTCATGTGTTGAGTATCTAGTCATGCAGCAAAATCCTGTGTCTATAGAATGTGGCTCTTCCCCTTCTGATTTCTAATGGTGTGGCAAATATAGGTTTTATATATATATATAAGTTCTAAGGTAAAACTATTTGCTAAGATAGATACAAACAAGTGTTATGTGATGATGAGGAGGACTGTTTTAATGCTGACTTGAATTGGAAAGGATTTGGTTGAAAGTGTGGTGTTAGAGTCATGACCCATAAAGTTCTGACTTTGATTTAAGGAAACTGTGACATTTTGGGTATGGGGGACTTGAACGCAAACAAAGGTGTCTGTTTTAGGAACTAGAAGTATCAGAAGCAGGGAGACGAGATAGATAGCTCTTTCCATAGTTTTACAAAAGGCATTATACTTTCTCTAAAAACTGAAACAAGAACAGCAAGCCCATTCATAGATACATATACAGAGAAATGAAATTAGTATGCCAGGGATATCTACACTGCCATGTTTATCACAGTACTGTTAATAACACCTAAGAAATGGAAACAAATGTCCATCAACTAATGAATGGTTTAAAAATGTTGAACATATACACAATGGAATACTATTAAGCCATAAAATATTAAAATCTTGTCATTTGTGACATCATGGATGGAACTGGAGAGCATTATCTCAAGTGAAATAAGTCAGGCACCAGAAAACAAGGACTGCATGATCTTATTCATATATGGTATATAAAAATGTTGTCCTCATCGAAGTTGAGAGTTGAATGGTGATTCTGAAGCCTGGGGAGAGGAAGGTAGGGGTGAGGAAAGGTTTATTGATGAGTACTAAATTATAGTTACATAGGAGGAAGAAGTTCTGGTATGATGTTTCGCATATTGGGGTGACAATGGTAAATAAAAAAATGAACATATTCATCAAAACCAGAAAAGAGTATATTGAAAATTTTTATCTTAAAGAAATTACAAATGTTTGCAGAGATATATGTTTAAATTGATTTAAACATTACACAGGGTATATGCATATCCAAACATGTTATCCCATTAGTCTGCATAATTTTTTGTTTTAATGTAGAAGTAAAATAAATTTAAATTAAATTTTAAAAAGAATCTAGGAGAAAGGATATAAATGAGACAGATTCATTAGTCAATTAATCATTAACATTTCATTATTTAAATATGTCAAATAAAATGTATGAAGTAAATGATATGCTATATGTTTTATAAATATTAATATTGTATCTATATTTTACAATAAAAATTATAAAAGAAAGGAAGAATTAGACAGAAAGTTTGAACCATGTAACTAAATGTTGTATTTATAAAGTATCTGTGATTAAATTTGACATTTTATTATTAGTTGCAAAAGTAATTGTTGGGATTATTTAGAAAATATGTACCTTAATAAATAGTTTATTAAACATTGGTGCTATACTATAATTTTCAGAAATAATGTCTAATACCAAAATTTATTATAGAACTGTTGTTGCATAATAAACCATTGTGTTATGTAAACACAATAAACTATATTTATTTCAATTGTTGCCATTCAGCTAAATCTAGCCATGTCACGTTTGAGAATGTATCTTTTTTTTATATTATTGGACAGAATTTAGGATGTGTATTGTAAGCCTAATTTGTAATGATCTGTTGAGTATTTAACTGGTGACATTTGCCATCATGATATTATGTGAGTAACTTTTAAAAGTCTTTTTTATATAGTACATTTGACATCCTTATTCACTAACATTAATTCATGTTGTAGTTTTCTTAATGTACTAAATTTCGTGTTTGCAGCTTTGATAGTTTAACAAGGAAAGATTCCTTCACAATAAGCAGTAGAGATACCATTTGTTGGCTTATACTAAAAAACATGAATGATATTGATATCTTTTTGCAGTTATTTGCAGCTTGTTGTTCCTAAGTTCAAAAATTAATTTGGGGTAAAGAATATTTAGACTTTTACAAACAATTGGTGTCACTTTAACTTTCTAAAGTAAAATTAAATTCCCTTTTGCTCATTCACCACTTTTATTGGTTTGGGGAATTTCAGCTTTCCACTGCATCCAGAAATAAACAAAATTAATAATTCTATGACTTATTCTTAAACAATTGCTTTGTTAAAACGTCTGTATTTTAATGGAAATTATAATGTATTTATTACTATATTGGTTTTTAAAAGAAAAATATTCATACGAACTTAATTCTTTAAAGGATTATATTAAGTAACTGAGTTTCTGGACAATTCAATTTAACATGCCTCATTTTTTCTCTAGTATTTAAGTTCATTTTAAATTTAAAAATACTATAGCATAGAGTACTATGAAATCTCTACAAATAGATCATAGACCTCAAGAGGAATAAGAAATTTATATAAAACATAGAGATTGAACTGTTATTAATTATGTTGTTTAGGTTTGCAATTTTGTCAGAGGCCTTTTTTGTTTTTCTTTTTTTTTCAGTACCAGGGATCAAACTCAAGACCTTGAGCTTGTGAGGCAAGCGGCGGAACCCCTGAGCTAAATCCTTGGCCCTAAGGCCTCTATTTTCAATTAAAATGTCAATTAAGAATTTTTTCAAATATATAGAGAACATTATCAGGTATACATGCTCTCAAACCAAATTTAACAGCTATCATTTCGTAAGTAAGATATACTTATGATTTGTTTCAAAGGATAAAACTTTATATTGAGTTGAAGCCCTCTTGACCCTTTCCTCACCTCATGCCCCAATTCTTCCCAGAAATAATCATTAAGCACAAAGTGTAGTTTGGATCTGGAATGGAAGTAGTTTTCCCCTGCCATGTGCTCCAGTCATGATGCACTATCTTGTCACTGGCCCAAAGTAATGGCACAATCAACCATAGACTGAAATTTATAAAACTATGAGCCATAATAACCTTTTTCTTTTCATAAATTGATTTCTCAGATATTTGTGATAGTAACAGAAAGTCAACTATTGCACAGACTTTGTTCTATCCGTATTCTTATACTCACACTTTGTCATTTACCTTTACACCGTACAATAAGAATAAAGCACAATTTGAAATCCATGTCTATATTCCTGGATTTAATTTTTTGCAGTTTTTCTTTATTAGAAACAATTGAAATTTTATTTACAAATCACAGGGAGAAACAATGTTGCAAATGACATCTTTCTCCACCTGTCTGTGTGTTCATGTGTGGGTGCTGCTAATGATGTATGTACATGTTGGAAAACATGCTGGGTCATCAGGTACCTGCATCACTTGCCAAGTCAATTTATCATTCTTCTAGGCAACTAATACCTACTTTCTTCTTTTCTCTTGGTATTTATATTCCTTTACTTGTCCTCTCTCTCATCTGATGACTTGGCTGTTATTTCCCTGAAATAATGGAAACAAAAAACAAATCAATTTTCTCCCTCCTCCACACTTGTACATCTTCTTTCCTTTGGTACAGAGCAATGCCTCCGGTGTGTGCTAGGACTCCTTTTCTCCTGTCAATTTGAAGAGATTATTCTTGCAGAGCTGTCTCCTTTCTCATAAATCATTCATTTTTCCTTCTCTACTCAATTACTCTTATCTTTGTAGAATGTTACAATATTTTGATCTTAATAAAAATTCCCTTGACTTACATCTGCACAGGCTATAGTGTTTCTTTTTCTCTTTCTCTTTTAAAATACTTACGCCGTTATTCTTATCACTTGACCAAACCATGTCTTTTTAGTAAAAAAATAATTCTACATTGTAAAATCCAGTTAATCCTCATCTTAGTTGACTTGTTTTCTCAAACACACTTTATAGCCATGATCATTCGCTCCTTGAAATACCTTTTCTGATTTGCTATTAACTCATTGGCCATCTCTTCTTCATTTTTGGTGAATTTTATTGCTTTTCTCAACCTGCAAATATTGGAATGACCAGGACTCATTCTTCAGATTTTGTTTGTCTTCTCCATTTCTAGTTGCTCCATATGAGAGCTTGGGATTTCTTTTCCCCGACTCTCTTCTGAATTCTAGATTGCAAAATCTAGCTGTTTGTTTTCTCTGCCTAAAATGCTTTTCTTAAGTTTTCAGTGTGACTTGCTTTTTCATTTGATTACTATTTCTGCTCAAATGTCAATTTACTAGAGAAATCTTTCCTTAATAGTTTATACTGTAATAATTGGAGAGACCCCACCTCCTCCAGCACTCTATTGCCTTGTGCTGTTTTGTCTTCACAGAAATAATTGATACTTGGCATTATTATATTAAGCTGCTTCTTTGTTTATTAACTAACTCTTCTGTCTAGAATATCAACTCTATGAAAGCTCTATTGAGATTTAACTCTGCATTATTCTCAGGCTTTATAGCAGTGCCTGGCACGCAGATTCTCAATAATTACTAAATTCTCAAATAAAATTGTTTAAATTTATATTAGCATGATACCACCTAGAGTATTTACACCTTTGTACAAACTTCCATTAGAGTGAAGAGACCCTATTTCCTCAAATCTTCATCTATGATATTTTCTTATAATATTCTCCATTTTCTCCTAATCATTTCTTAAGTTTTGTAGTTTACACTGAAGTTTCTAATGATCCCTTTGAGTATTCACTCTTGTTTCTCTATGTTTCAAAGCACAATGTAACTTAATTTGTTCAGCTAATCAATCACGCCAGTGTTTACTGAATTCCCTGCCCTGTTTTACTGGAATATCATCCACCTCTGTCAGCTATCACTGCTATCAGTATTAGCTCACTTCTGCAGTCCTTTATTTTGATCTTCTAGTATACATGCTGATTACTTCAACAATAATGTCTGAGGTTGAACTACAACTTTATAGGCTTGTTAATCAAAAAAGACGATTCCCTCTTTCTTTTTTCTATTTTAAAATTGCTACTAAGTCAAGTAATTCATGTGAATTTTCAGATCAAGACAATTTCTGAAAAAAGTATATAATTTTTGGATATTTGACATGTTTATAATCCTACTTTCATTTTTAGAACCTTATATGTTCTTATATATCATCACAAAGGCTAGCAAGCTTTTGTTCTTTTTCAATTCTTTTATAGAAATTTGTCAAAGTTAAGAGTAACATGTTACAAAATACCCTTAATAGGTTAATGTGCATGAAAAGCTGGCCTGGATTTTACTGTGTATGTGAGTGTGTGTCTATGTGTGTACATTATTTTGATTTTTATGTTTTAACCACAGATTTGCCTTTCTACTTTTTTAGTCACTTTCAGATTTATATAATTGTTTTTAATTTTTCATACCTATTAGTAAAAGTTGCTAGAATATTCTTATTTTTAATTTCTAACTTTTTATGTATTTATGAGACCACTTTTGTTCCTAATATTGTCCATTTGCATTATTTTCTTCTTTATGCACCCTGATCAAATTTATACTCAGAGCTTTACTGTTTAGTGATTTTACAGATCTGACATTTTATTATTTCTTCTCAATCATTTATTTGTTTTCTCTTTTGTTAACTTTGCTGTTATGTTTTATATGTTTATTTATTTATAGTATCATGATAGTTCAAACTTTGTGACTTGAATGCTTACATACAAGTGCTATTTCTGATGTGCTTCAGTGTTAATTCTTTTTTGTCCCTGGGATTTGTGGTCCTCTCACTGAATACTTTTAATTTCCTATTTATTGATGTGAATATAGAGTGTTCTTGTTTAAATGCCTGCCTGGGAATACTGGAAAAACATATGGTTCTAGTGATGTATATATGCTGAATCATGGCAGGAGAGATTTGTTAGCTTTGTACTGGCTGTAGCCCATGGTCTGGACTGCTGATTTGAAACCTTTCAGAAGTAGGTAAATACCTTTCCTAACTAAGATCATCTTTCATTGTCAATGGGAAAGTTATGGCCTTAATAATGAATAGAAGAATACAGTGTCCACATAAAATGCCTACATGTAGGTGTAGAAAGAAGGAATACACATGAAATAATTAGAGATTGGTATAGAATAATGTGGTAAATTACACAGTTCAGACTTAAGGATTTATCACTTCTGAGGAGAGAGAAAACATTGAAAGCATAGTTATGGAAAGTATCACACCATAATATAGACTTTCCTGTTCTTTTAATAAGGTATAGAATGTAGAATTATGGGTTGAAAAAATTTCCTTTCATTTGAAGTAAACAGCATGACTAAGACATGGGGGTATAAGACATCCTCTTGTGATAAGGACATGAGCTTCACTAGAATAGAAGCTGGTTATTAGGTTATGTGAGAAAAGAGATAAGCACTGACGAGTCTCACTATGGATGGCTTTGATTACTACAGTAGGAAATCTTTGTAAAATAAAGATATTAGAGACAGAGAGGTAAAATACAAATAATGATAGTGATAATAATGAGGATGATACAAATATGTATAAACTTTTTAAAAAGCTATTATTCCAAAGACCTATTCCAAGTCCTTTATATGAAAAATTTAAATGAATTCTTAGAAAATAATACTGATGTAGGTTTATTGTTATTATTCTTATTAACATAGGGTAGTTTAGTGAAGTTATAATTACTATTATTGTTGTACTCTAATTGTAGTTATTTAGATCATCTAACATGTATTAGTAGGTAACAGAGCTAGGACTCTTAACAAACATTATGCTTCTAAAGTAATTTATAAAATTAGTCTGATATGGCCCACAGGATAGATTTATAAGGTGAGAATGCATCTGGGGTTGTCATTTGGAGACTGTGAAATAATTCAGCCATGCAGAGATAGAGGCTTGGCCTCAGGAAGTCATAAATCAAAGAGGACTCTGAGGCTCTAAGCACAGGTGACTGGAGCAATCGGGCATCAATTCTATTTTCTTGTGTGGAATTAATTCTCTTTCCCTTTTCGTTCTCTTTTTTTATCTTATTCTATAGTCCCTCTTAGTCTTTCTTTTTGACAACCAATTTGTGAGTGAGAAATATTTAAGGTTAGGTATTATCTTGCTCTCTCCACCAATGTTAAATATAAACTTTATCTATTTAAGAAGCAAACAAATAAACAAAAAAATCCCATGTCTTTAAAAAATAACAATGGAGAATTAAAATATGCTTTTGCTTCGTATAAAAACATGTTTTTCATTAACAAACTATGTTGAAATTTTTTTTTCAGTTCTTTATATATTCTGGATATCAGTCTTTTGTCTGAGGAACAGCTGGTAATTTTTTTCCCCACTCTGTTGTCTCTTTAATCTGTTGGTGATTTCTTTTGGTGTGCAAAAGCTTTTAAATAAGATGAGATCCCAGTTATTAATTCTTATATATTATTATATATCTTATATATAATATATTATATATCTTTAATATATTATATTATATATCTTATATAATGTATTAGATATCTAATATATTATATATCTTATATAATATATTATATATCTTATGTATAATATTAATATTTCCTAGGCAATTGAGTTTTTGTTCATAAAGTCTTTGCCTACACCAATGTCTTCAAGAGTTCCACCTACATCTCTTCCATCAGATTTAGTGTTTCTGTTTTAATGTTTAGATCATCAATCCATTTTGATTTTGATTTTGATTTTGATTTTAGTTTAGTGCATGCTGAGAAACATGGGTCTAGTTTTACTTAGACCCAATCCAAAAATGGGCATCTGAGGTCAATACACACTTCTCGGATGAAGAAATACAAACAGCAAATAAATATATGAGAAAATGTTCAACATCACTGGTCATTCAAGAGATGCAAATACTAGAGACATTTATAGCTAAATAGATGCATATCAAGACCATACTCTTAAGTGAAATAAATAGGACACACATGTGTAAATATTGAAATGTCTCTCTGTGTGAGAAACTGAAAGTGTAAATGAGGAACAAAATCTGTAATAGATAATGTGAAATAGGAAGCAAAGTTTCAAAGGGGAAGGGGAAATAGGGGAGATTACGGGAAAGGAAAGAAGGGAAAGAAAAAAATATGAGAAAAGAAGGAAATAATGGAAACATAGCTTTTGTAAATAGGGGTGGAGGGATGTAAGGGAGGGAGGGGGAATGGAAAAAAACAAGAACTTAAATATATCATGTACAGGTACAAATTCCCAATGATGAATGTGATCATAATGTATACCTAAAATGTACTAATAAAGTTAATTAAAACAACAACAACAAAACAATACTGAGATTCCATGTCACTCCAGAAAGAATAGCTATTATCAAGCAATAATAAGTACTACTGGGGCTGTGGGGAGAAAGGAACCCTTCTTCACTGTTGGTGGGAGTGTAGACCTCTGCAACTACTGTGGAGATCAGTGTGGAGATATCTCAAAAAATTAGAACTAGAAATTCTATTTGAACCAGTTATCCCTATTCTTGGTATCTTCCCAAAAGAATTAAAAGCACTGTACCACAGTGATATATGCACACTCATATTCATAGCAGCACAGTTTATAATAACTAAATCTTGGAAACAGCCTAAATACCCATCAACTGATGAATGGATAAAGAAGATTTTTTTATATAATGGATTACTACTCAGTGATAAAGAAGAATAAATGAGATATAGCTAAATGAATGCACCTAGAGACCATACTCTTAAGTAAAAGAAGTGGGACACCCATGTGTAAATATTGCATTGTTTTCCTGCTGTGAGAAACAAAAAGTGTAAATAAGGACCAAAATGCATAATAGATATTGTGAAATAGGAAGAAAATGTTCAAATGGGAAGGGTCACAAGGGAAGGGGGAGAGGGAAAGGAAAGAAGGAAAAGAAAAATAAAACAAGAAAAGAAAAATAAAATGGAAGCAAGACTTTTGTAGATAAGAAAGGGAAGCAGAGTAGAAGGGAAGGGAGAGGAATGAGAAAAATATGAATGAAGATATATCATGTACAGGTACAAATTGTATACAGTGAATGTGATCATTATGTATATCTGAATTGTACCAATAAACTTAATGATACAAAACAAAAACCCCCACAAATTATGTTAGAAGATTGTAGAATCTCTACACATGTCCATGTTTTGTGCAGAAACATCTTTTAAAAATTTGTATTTTGGAATCAATTTACTCCAGTAACTCAGAAAAGAACAGAATTTCTTAGCTCACAGGAGTCCTCGCTCTTTAAATAATCAAAGAATGGAGTAGCTGGAAGCAAGTTCATGTGACCACTCCACCTGTGGGATGTTGGGCAGATTTTCTGACCCTTTTGCTTCTGTCTCTCCTGTAGGAAAATTGAAAATAACAGTACATTATTCCTTACCTTCCACCTAGCTGGGGCACGGAAAACCAGAAAGCAAACACTTCCATTTTTGTAGAATATTTACGAGTCAAAGACTTCTTGAAGAAAGTGAGAAGGAGAAGATCCTGTTGTTCTGGTGCATATGTGCCAGTATTAGTAGAGTGTCCTCATTACCAGCTTATTCCAATGACCTGTCATCCAACTCTTCCTACTGGTGTAGATCTGTCACTGAACACTGAGCTATGGAGTTAGTCCAGATCTTCTAAAAGGCAGACTTAACAATGTGCAAAAGCCTTTTTGTCAAAGGAGGCAAATAAGGTTGGGAAACCATGTTGCAGGTGATACAATACAAGGAGAGAGGGAAGGAAGAATCACTTGTGATGGAAGAATTTCAGATTGAAGTTCGGGTGTATGAAACGTTCACCCAGATCAGTGTGGAGTTCTCCAGGCAGCTGTCTTTTGGAGGAGTTTCCTGCCCTACTGGAATGGTCTCTTTGTTCCATTGCCCTCAGTCATAAGGGATTAAACAGACAATGTATGCTCTTCCTGGTGGTAAAAGCAGAGGAGTAGCAGAAACCTGAGGTATTTTTTCACAGCTGCGATAGCATCTGCTTTTTAAAAATCACTGTTTTACTCTGTAGTAGCCTTTTGTTTTCACTAAAAGTGCCTTAATATAGTTTTATGTTCCTTTACACATGAACATGTCCTATTCCACCAGCTTATTTATGTCTTTTATTCTATTCCTGACTCCAGGTATATTGGTCAAACTTTTCAGCTATGTATCATTGAATTATGTAGCCCTTCATCGTCTTCTGTGAACATGTTACTGATGAAAAATCTGAGTAACTAAGAATTTTATTTTCTCTTTCTCAGTTTTTATTATGCCCAATGCTTTTAGGGAGAGTTATCTGTTTTTATTTGTTATTATAAGAAAGTAACCTACATTGGTTAAGATCATTGATTTTGAATTGAGTGTCTAACTGTGGCTCTATAACCCCACCCTGAATAAATTTCAGCAATTTAAACAATTCTTTAAGCTTTCATTTTCTGATTTGACAAAGACATTATATCTTTTTATATTATTATGAATGTGGCATGTAATAGTTGATTTTATAATGAAAGATGCTTTATTAATAACTCAACTTACAAACTTTCAGTGCATTTCTGCTTTTTTTGACTCTCTATTGCCTTCTTACATTGTTAGTTGTTTCAAATCTAGTTTCGTTGCCTTCAACTGATAGAATCTCAAGACCACTTTTCTTGTATTATTGAGTGGTGATGGCCC
Source organism: Heterocephalus glaber (assembly GCF_000247695.1). The sequence continues at coordinate 25,143,112 of NW_004624750.1, read as the reverse complement.
AGCAAACACTGTATTTTTTTTTTAGAAACACCTATGTGCTAGGAACCATTTTGGGTGATGTGTCCAGAGTAGGGGGTCAGACGGACCAAATCTCCCGCTTTGTGGTGTTTACAGTCTATTGTGTGTCATAAAATTCCTTAGCTTTTGTCCTTTGAACTTCAAAATCTCTTATTTATCTAACCTTTCCTTTCTGGCCTCCGTCTTGTCTCAGAGTCAACTGCCTATATTGCTTTCCAAGACTATTCTAAATTTCCTTTTTAGTTATTTTGGAATCTTGCTCCAACAGTCATCTCTTGAACTAGTGTGTCTCCAGTCTCTGTCTTCTATGGATCAAATATTTTACTTTGTACAAAATTTTCTTTCCTATTCAAAAAAGAAAAGTTTAAACAAATCTCATATGAACATACATCTAGCTTTGTCTTCCATCTCCACAGTTTTCCAAATTGAGTTTTACCCCTACAAGTCTGTTTAAATAGCTTTCTCTTAAAATTGATCTACTATGCCCTTCTCTTAGCTATTATTTTTTCTTGAAATCTGAAGCACTAATGTTCAGATATATCTTCAGCAACACTATTACTGAGTTGCCATCTGCTTTTCATCATAATGTATCATCCTCCTTTACACATAATTTTATTTCTCATTGATTTCCTCAACAGTATTTACTGCCTATGAGTGCTGAAGAGATCGTGCAGAATTTGTAGAAAGACCTTTAGAGTCTCTATTCCATTTACTTCACTAAAACTGCATCACTTTTCTCAGTCGCACCTACTTCAAACCCCAATATACATCTTCAATCACGAAGTTCCCCTGAGTCTCATTCCTATACTTACCTTTTTCCTCTTTTCCTCCTGTTCTCTACCTAGTCTTCAGTCACGTATTTTTCCAGTGGGTATTGCTTTATTCATCCAATCCACAATTTCTCTAAATTCTGTGTATCTATTAATATCATGTTCCTCTAAGTCAGGCTTTAAAATTCAAATTAACCTTTGCTATATTCCTTAAGAGTGTCTTTGACTGTTATCTTCATTGTTCCCATTTGTTTCTGTTATTTTATGTTGTTTCTTTCCTGGAGTATCAGAGTTAAGCCCTGACTTTTTGTTTTAACCACTTTCCAAATTACTTAGCTGTGCTATTGAAACATTTATAAAAACTGCCTCAGTCTCATTTTCCATCTAATTTCCCATTGTCTGGTTTCATACCAGTGTGCTTCTGTATAATCTCCCTTGATTATTTGTTACCTCTACATCTGCCTGATCATTGAAAAAAACATTCCTGCTGTATTACACACATGCTTTCTGGTTATTTATCTGTCTTTCAATGTGCAACATGATTTCCACTTCTTTAGACTTTTCATCCACCAGAGATAACCTCTCCTGATTCTGAAACACAGGAGGAGATTTTTTTCTTTTGTCACTTAAAGTATTTTCAATCTCTTTTCACTTAGATTTTGAGCCCTTTATGATAGAAAGTTGTGCCACTTATATTCTATATGATACTGAGCACAGCACTTTGCTCATTAAGCATATCTAAAGGAAATTAGTTAAGATGATCTCTCTCATTTCAAAGTGATTACGTGTCAGTAGGTTACACCAGTGAAGTAATAAACTGTATATCCTGGCTGAATAACTAGTCTTCAAAAATACAAAGTAATTTCTATGCATGTGATGATTTTCATCTTTTGTCCACTTACTGCTCTAAGGGAGAACAGCTTCTGAGCTAGACACAGAGAGAGGGTGAAGCCAGATACGGGGACACTGCTTTTCTGCTAGAAGTATTTACTATCACAGGGACTAATGTGCATTCAAATTAATACAATGAAGGGAGGGCAGGGGAATGGGGATAAATAAGAACCAAGAGAGATTATGTAAAGGTACTAATTTCCAATGATGAATGTCATTATATTGTATATCTGAAATGTACCAATAAAATTAATTTATAAAAACAAATTAATACAATAAAAAATTTAAAAATTAGTTGGGAACTTATACACAAAAAGGCATTTCAAGTACAAAAATTGATAAAAGATGAGTGGGCTCTTAAGCACACTTGTGTGCAATATTCTTTATGAAACCCTTAGTTAATTATTCTAGTGTCCTCTTGAACCTAAGCTTATCAAACATCGTAAGTTTTCTTGCACTAACTTCAACTTTAAAGCTTTGCTTGAAATAATGTATTTGCTTCCCATAAACTTTTCAGGCTGCCTAAATATCCAGTTTGTTTGTTTGGGTCTGGAATTGGAGTGTAATTTCTAATATTGTAAGCAATATTAGTCTGATGAACAAATGCTTTAAAGTCACGATGAAAGGAGATTTAGAGTCTTTTAAAAAAACTGGTTTCAATAATGTATACCTATGTTAAGAGTTGTGATCAGTTTTATAATCCATACATAGTAGTAACTTAGTATGTGTTGACTAAATGATGACAGTTGGTGAGCCTATCTGTCTATGAACTTCTATAAAATAGGGATTTTAAAATTTAGCTTTGGAAAGAACAGTACAGATCTATAATTTTGTGTGCGGCTCCAAGAACATTAAGTCTTTCAATTGAGCACAAATTTTCTAAAAGTTAATATATGCAACATAATAATGATATTATATAACACATGTAATATAATAATATATAACACTAAATATTATCTATTCAGTGATATTATATAACTTAAATATTGTTTGTATTTATAGGTTTTATTTCTTGCTAGTGCTCTGCTCCAGCTTAACCCAGACAGGAAAACTGGTTCATTGTTTATGATTAGAAAGTATTGCTTTGCCATTAGACCATGCCCAGATGGATAGTTTTTTTGTAGTGGACAAGAGGCCAAGTCATCATTACCTGGAGGGAGACATTTAAATCACTGGAAGATGAGTGTTCTGTTCTGAAGGGAGTTGATTGCCTCAGATTCTATGTCTAACTTCCCAGGTGTCAAGGGTCAGTTTCCCCCCTCAGGGTTGGTTGCTTGGATTGAAAAATGTACAGGAGCAGAGTTTGTCAAAGAAATTCAAGGAGCAGAGCTAATAGATTCTAAAGGGAATTCTAACCTGGTCCCGAGATTGAATCATAAATGTTTATATTTTATGGACTTACACAAGTGTGCAGAAGATAAAGAAGAAGAAGCAAAGGAAAGAGTAAAAAGTGTGGGAGAAGAAAATATCAGGAGATGCAGAAGACTCTATTGTTTTTCAGCTTATGATTTGTTGAGATGAGAATAAAACAGCAATTTGAGGAACAATTTTGGTGGTAATTAAAATTTTTGACATATTGCTTTAGTAGTGATTAATTTCTGAATATGAGTATTATATTCCATCAAAGTTCCAGAATTGTAGAAAATGATTTTAATATCAAACAATGGAAATTTATTATTCTCTTTATGGACTAACTATACGAGTGCAGTCCCAGGCTGGTGGAATCTGTTTGTGAGCCTTATGATTCTCTTGCAAAAAGAGACACTTTTCATCAGTATCAAAAATCCTGTGTCCATGTATTGAAATCCCATACTGACACCAGTAATACATACAATTAGTACTTGTTAAGAAAAATTTAAGAAACAAGTTGCTGGAGTATATGTATTTGTAATGAGTATGAAGTGTGATATGTCATCATTAAGGAAAAACCCTCCAAATCGGATTGTTATTAAATATTTAGTGTTTACATCCACTGTTCCACAGTTCAAACAACTTGGTGTAAATTGAAAAATCTTCTTGAAAAATTACTTATATTTTAATAAATATTTGTGATCATATAGGCTTAATTATCATTACTTGGTATGTTTCATATTGATTACCTGCCTACTTTTTTTGCAGTATTATTGTTCTACAACATTATGTTTCTTAAGGTTAAGAAGACTTCAGTTAGTGATTCATTTTATTATTTTAAATTTTTGTAGTCACCACATATGTCTCATTTATGTGTGGATCTATATGGCTAGATTCAGCCTCTCTCTATATATATTTTTTGGTACTGGGGCTCGAACTCGGGTCCTTGTGCTTGCGCAGCGGGCAGTGAAACCACTGAGCTAAATCCCCGGCCCAAGATTCAGCCTGTAGAAGAAAGTCAAGCCATAAAAATAATTAGCAAATTTAATTAGTAACAATAACTCCCACTCCTATGGTACTTACTGTTTTTCATACCTATTTGAACTACTTTAAGTATATTCATTCATTGACACTTCAGAACAATCACATTGAATAGGACTATTTTTACTCATACATTGCAAGAGAAATAAGTGAGAAAAGGGAAGTTAAATCATTTTCCTGACTGAACATGGCAAATGGGTCACAATTTGAACCCGACAGCTCTAGACTCCTTAGTGATCTCTGCTCTCAACTTCTACAGTGTAACTATTATTGCTAGAACAAGGGTAATAAAGGTAGTGATATCACTCTAAAGCTATGTTTTAATATGAATGTTAACATTATAAATGTGTGAATACAAGAACCACATGTTATTATTTTTGTCATACACATTGTTTCAATAAACTGTTAATTGTACTTGAATTACAACTTATTATTCTCTTGAGATATTCTGTCTAGATTTGTGTTTTGCAGTTCTAAGATTTAGTCAGAAAATTTTTTGATTTATCAAACTTACACACAATTGTTATTTTAAGAGATATTATTTTCATGATTTTCTTGTTAAATATTTTAATGTAACACTATGAAGCAAGGTTTTGATTGATTAACAGAATGATTGTATAGTCATATCTGGTTGAAATTCTTTTGTTTTAAATACTCTTTTCTACAGGGTGCTGCTTTAATTAGAATGCTGGCTAATTTTATGGGCCATTCAGTTTTTCAGAGGGGTTTGCAAGTAAGTAAAATATTTTCCATTTTCTATTACATTTTCCTTGTTAATATATTTATTTTAAGTATATTTCACAAATTGGAAATTTGCTAATGCAAAATTGATGACTATTAGTGAAAATTTAAGATGTGTAAGCTAAGTCTGTGTGACAAGCGAAAGTTTTAGATAGAATACTCACTGTGGTAACAAAAAAATTGGACAATTACACAATTTATAATTTAAATTGAATTAATTTTCACATCAGATCCTAAATAATCAATGCAATATTTTCAAAAAGGTTGCTATCTTTCTTTTCATTTAAAAGTTCATATAATGTGAAAATAAATTGTATTGGCCTTACTAGATTTACATATTTTAGAAAATCATGGGGCTACTTTGAGATATATATCTTTTACGATTTTTGGGGGTTTTTTTGGTACTGGGAATCGAACTCGGTTCCTTGCGCTTGCGAGGCAGGCGGCAGAACCACTGAGCTAAGTCCCTGGCCCTCTTTTACATTGTTTTACTATTCATATGCATAGATTTTTATTTGTTTCAGTGATAAGTTCATATTATATTTCAGTTAGAAAATATTTTTTGAAAAGGAAAAAAGGAAATAGTTTATCATACTGCATTTGGAATAAGAATTATGGAATATAAGAATGGATTTCAGAAGAGGAAAATTATTAAATTTAAAGCAGATACAAATATAGAAAATGAAACTTTATTACATTGAATCTGCTGGAGTAAATCATGTTCCCAGTATCTGTGATTGATGAATTATTTATGATGCATTCTGCTACTTAGAAGTGTCCTTTAAAGTAAATTGATGTTCACCTGAAATACAATTATACTAAGACAGAGCAATCAATCTTATCTATTCTGAGTAAGCTTTTCATTTTGAAATTTAAATAAACTACATCTGGGATCAGGTCATATTTTAGAAGTATAATTTTATCTTTACTCAAAATACACCGAATGATAAAATACAAAGCAAGTGTTAAGTTTGGTATGACAAAATATATGCTTAATTCAATAAAAATATATATAAATATCTTGAAGAACAGTTTCCCTGAGAAAATACTTTTACAGATTTGCTTCAGCAGGGGTTGAAATTTACTTTAATCAGCTCTTTCCATCAGGAACACCTTCAGAATAGCTGAATCCATTGATCCTGTTTGTGAAGTGCTAAAGGCTCTATTCTGATCACACTCACATAGTTGGGAAAACCTTTTTTCTTTTCCCCTCAAGGAGTGCTCTCTGTGAATATCAACTATCTGGAGGAATACCCTTCCTTATCACCAATCCCTTGTTTTTTCCCCATCGAAGTTGTAGGATGACAATTGCAGAAAATATCTAAGCTTTCATAAGGGCAACACAAATTGAATTTGGTTTCCTAGTAGCAAGCATATGTGAAATCATTTTCTATATACAATTTTTATTGTTTGTCTTCATCTGAGTGTATGGATTCGCTCAGCAGAATGAATAACTATGGTTACCTTATTTGGAGAGGATTATTATTTTGCCACATTTTTATTTAACCTGTCATACTTTCTATAGTAGGCAAAATGTATCATTTTTAAATACATCTTTACCCACTGACCCATTCTGTTCAGTTTTGTCTGAAGCAGAATACATCCTCTGACTTATTATGTTAAATATTCTTTTGAAGCTTTTATTAATGTGTGCATTTATGTTATGATTCTTGATTTGGTTAATTTTCAGTCGAGGGACTCTATGTTTGTCAACATTGCATTTCATTTGCCTTGTGAAATCTCATTGATCAGATAGATCTGTATCCTTCAGTACCTGGCTTGCAGCTTTATTTATACTCATGACTCAAACTGATTTAGTGTATCGTCAGCAGTTTGGATTAGTTTACAGTAGATCCCTATGTCTCGGTGATAAATTATCATCTCTGTGCACGAAGATGAATGGGGTACATTTTGGAGATGACCTCCTGAACAGATATTTCACATCATGGTGCTGAGTGGTCACAGACTTGATATTAGTATGCTTCCCATCCACAAGGCTCTGGGGAGTCCTGGTTTACAAGCTGTTGAAAGAGATACTCTGGGTTGTCAGCACTTAACTTTCCTGGAAAATTTATTAAGTGTTTTTACATTAACCATAGCTGTTTCTGTGTCAACAAAGGAAAGTTTATTATTAGCAAACAAACTTAGTGTTAGATTTCTATGCATAGACAGTTCCAAAATGGAAATAATGTGTTTTTATATGTTTTCTTCCTTCTTTATTCTTTTTATCACTTTCACTTTCTTTTCTATTTTTTTTCCTTTGTGCTCAGACCTTACCCCTCATGTTCTACACAGAAGTTGTGCCATAATGGCAATTTTTTACTGGTTTATTATATCTCTAAAAGTTGTGTCTGTAAGTTTGTGAATACTTATGACTCACACTAAGCTCTTTTGGAACAAAGTAGAGATTGTTGAGAAATGCGTTTAGAAATACATTATTGAATAACATAGGAAGATTATATTGACTACAGAGTCAACTATATTTTATACCTTCTATAATGTTTTATATGGCAATATTTATTTTAAATTTCATGTCAAACATATATTTACCAGAAGGAAGGGACCCTAGAGAATTATGAGCAGTTTATTTCTTCTGACAGTATTTAACCCATTCAGTCAACAATTAGAAAGTCTAGAGAATATTTCCATGCCAGGTAACCACAATTTGTCTTGTAGTGGAATTTTTCATACATCTTTTTCTAATTTACTTTTTTTTCTTATGATTTCATTCTGATTCTTAAATGGTTCTTTCTTGTATGATTTTTAAAGTAAATTATCTGAAACTGTTTTGGTAGATAAATCATATACATGCATAAAAATTACTCCTTGGCATCACTAACAAACTGACTTCAGTTTTAATGTTTGAATTCAAACCAGCACTTGGAATGAATCATGCTTGAACCCTTCTGTTGTTGGATTATGTTTACCATTTGTAAATGACACATTTTTAATCTCTACATATCTATTGTAACTCTACATATCATATCTTTGGAAACTCTACATATCTACCATTCTATGTAATCTATTTTACAGAATAATAGTAGCTGTATTTGGGGAAGCTGGAGGTAATATAGAGTTAGTAGGGAGAAGTCATTTTCCTTTGTTCTTTGCATTAATGTAGGCATTCTACAAGTCACTAAATCTCTCTTGGCCTCTGACCTTATGGTTATAAAATGTAATACTAAAGACTAAGTTTCATCTCATCTTTCATATTTTCTAAATCTAGGACAATCAATTAGATCATTTGGGATTGATATTTGTATTCTGGGACAGTTGTTTTAATTTGATGAGGAAAATCATAAACTAGATATGTAAGAGTGATTCCCTGCTCTTGTATCATTAGGTTACCATCTGAATATTAAGGCTGTATGGCTATCAATGTACACTGTACTGTAACAGTAGTCAAACCAGAATAGCAGTGGTTGTTACAGAGAGATGTTGTTAGTAATATGATTCATTTTTCCAGTATTAGGTAATGACATATTTTCTTGAATTTTGAGTTACATATTTATTTACATATTTTGTTCTAGATACTTTACATTTTTGCGATTAAGCCACAGTTGTGTTAGGGGACATTTGCTTAGGATTTTCTGATCTTGCTTGTTTATTTACAGTGCATGTGCTATGTTTTCTAAGGCCAGAGTTTCTACTTGTGCTCCTGAAATCTGGAATTGACTCTCTTTTGAGGGTGATGTTGTTGAGTATACTGGAGATTGGTCTTGAAGAGAATCAGCATCCCCCTTGATGAGTGACATAGAGAACTCACATAAGAGGAAACTTACTTTTTCAGAGGCAAAAGAGTTGCTTTTGACATCATCTGAGGCTCAATGGAATTTAGACTTCTAAGGCCAGGTTGCAGTGCTCAGTCTTAAATTTTCCCGGTCAATGCCCTAGCCTTCACATAAAGGACCTAATAAAATAAAGAAATTTACTTGAGTTATAATTTTGCCACTTAGTATTTCAATCCATAGTCAAGTTTTAAGAGACAATGATTCTATGGCTATAAGCAATTTCAGACTCTTAGCATAGTTGTAGATGTTTTGTCTCCCACCTCTACTGCCAACTGAGAATTTAAAACACTAAGGTTATCATTTTTTTTCTATCATCTCTTCACTTCTGTCAGAAATACCCAGTTTTTCTTAGACTCTATTCTGTTATAATGTTCTATTGAACCAGTTATTATTTTCCCAAATCCTATCCTTCAATTTAGGAAGCTATAGGTGATCATTTAAGAAAATGTTTGGTCCTGAAAAACCATGAATTATCATGTTCCTATTACCTGGTATAAATGATATTATCTTCTAAAAATCTAATCAAAATGGGCAAACAATTGCAGATAACCATCTTTGAACATACAGAACCACTAGAGAAAAAAAAAATCACTGTAGATATTTCAAGGAGACAGGGATTTAACATTGGTACAAACATGTTGCAAAACCAGGAAGAATATGGTTGAAAAGGTCAAGAAAGTCACTGTCAGGTTTCAGAAAAGCAGGAAATTTGAGTATCACAAAAAATTAGTACCCATTTTCAGCTGCCTATAGTACATTTAGAAGCCACTTGCAATCTTATCTTTGTATTCTGCCAAAGCCAACATGCCTGCTTGCTGCATGAGCAATGAGAGTTCTTCTTTAATGACTTCCGTATCTCATATGTGTGCTTTTTATTTTGTAAAATTTAAACTTGGATCTAACTAGTAAAGAATTATATGAACTATACCTCTCAGGCATCTAGCTCATTCAGTGCACAGGAGTGTAGGAGGTGGTGGGAGTGGCTCTGAATTGCTAACACACATTCTGACCCACTAAATCTACAGACATCTTCATTGTATCAATTAACTATTATTTGCACTATTTTGTAGGTTGTTCTGTGGAGATTTAATAACTGTTGACTCCTTACATTTGTATTAAAAAGATGTGATAACTAGTGAGCTAGAGCAGAATGCTTTCACTTGATTACAATAATTTGTAATGATAGATGATAGGAAAAATTAGGGAAATCAAACCCACAGTGAGCACATTTCATTCACTTTATAACTGCACTTCATAACTGCCTGTGATCTGTTATCTCTGCTGATGTTTTTTGAATGAGTTGATGTAGTTATGTCTGGGAGAATCAATACTAATAACATAAGGAAAAATTATAAATTTCTAAAGTATTTCTCTTGAAAAATAAGGAGCTTGAGATAGATCATTTACAAATAAGAAAGGGACAAAGGGAAGGAGGGGAGGGGAAGATGAAAGGGAAGTAAAAAGTATTAAGAAGTGTCATGTATATGTACCAGCTCCCCATGATGAATGTAGTTATTATAGATTGCACACATGTACTAATAAAAATTTTAAAAATTAAAATGAAGAGCTGAAGAAAAGACAAGAAGCTTACTATTGTAAATAATTGTTTTACTTTTTAAATAACTTAAGAATTTTAGGCTTTGTTTTGCATATTCACAACTGTGGTCTTCTTATTCTACTTCCTCTGGTGGGTCAATCCCCCTGGGACATGAAATGTACGGGGAGAAGTATCTAAGAAGCAGGTTTTCTTATTTAAGACTGGATCTATCTAGGATATCTGGAAAGTAAGCTAATATGTTTCTCCAGCCCAGGATTTTCTCCTAGCAATGATTCCAGGGAGTAATGATGACTAAAAAACCAACTACATAATACATTATCTATTGGAATTTTAAAGAGTCAGTGAGAAATGCAGTAGACAGATCAGCAGTAACCAGAAACTCCCTTGTGCACAACCTCAAGTGTCACTTTTTAAATATAATGTAATTCTTACCTGAGCACCTCATTTTTGTCTGTAGTATGAACATTTTGATTCCTTTCTAGGACATCTAAGGACAAACTAGTAAGATCACCTGGGGCCTCCACCTCTGTTTAATATTTGTGTATTTGAAAGTGCTTTTCTCATTAGAGTGCCACAAAGATAATGGGACACTTACTAATGGGACACTGGGGTAGAATACATGCAGAATTTTCACACTTGTATCCTTTCTTCCATTTGAACAAACTTCAGTATTCAATGTTGTTGAATTTATTTTTCTATATGGAATCTGGAATTTAAGTATACTCCAACTTTGCCCTTCTTTCTTTTCTTCTGTCTCTCTAGAAGTTCTTAGTGATTTTACATATCCCTTGAAATCTGTCTTGCTTCTGTAAGTACTTCCTCTAAATTCCTCATCCAACAATGCTACCCACTTGCTAGCATCTTTTGGGAATTTTTGACATTTTTAATTTACTAAGCATCTTGTTGTTTCATGAATATGCACTGATTTTCACCTATATCTAACAATGCTTATGATTAAATTATGCATATGATCAAAGAATTAGGATCAACTGATTTTACCTTGCTTTTATCATTTAGGTTAAGTTCCTATAGCTTAAATCCTGATTCTACATAAGTATTATAGGCCCACTTCAAGTAATTTAGGTAATAATGCTTTTGGATAGAATTTTTGTTACATGATTTGAACTTCCCTTATTTCATTTTACTTTTTTAAAATCCCTCTAATAACATTTTTTTCTAATTATTTAGAAATTAAAATAAAGCTATAATTATAAAATCCTCAGATAACACTGATTGGCTCAGAAGCAATTAAAAATAATTACTACATAGTAGTATTGCTTTTTCTTTTCAAACAATAAAATATTGTTTTAATGATTTGAACCTAGCAATAACATTCTTCATGTTGTTATGAATCAACATCAGGGAATTGAAATTATGAAGAAAGATAATTTTTAAGCTCAATATTTAGTCAAATCCTTGTCAGAAAGTGAGTCACCTTCTTATTCAAAGCGGAGGAATTCAACAGCATCTAAAATATGGTTGAATAAAGAAAGATTTCTTTTAATTAGTATTTAATTGCTCTTTTACATAAGGTAACCTGCAACGAGAAATTTGGCTCCAATTATCAGGGTGGAAATTGCTTATGCAAATCAATGTAAGGCAATGAGGTGTGGATAAAAAGCAAAAAGGAAATATCATTATTATTGGTTTGTGCTCATAAAATTCTGATAGCCTGAAGGTAATGACAGGCACAAAGCCAAAGGGATTATTAGTAGCAACAACATAGTCAATAACTTGTGTTACAATGAGGTGTTATATGCCAACGTGTATTCAGGACTTTTATTTGCAAACTTCGGGATTATGTTTTTGTGAGAACATTGCATGTAGATTTTCAGATAAATTAAAAATCAGAAAATAATAGAGACAGTGAGTCAATGTTAATTCCTTTCTAGAGAGATAGCATCATGCTTGTATCCAGATGATAGCTGAATCATACTCAATCTAAAAAATGATTGACCATAGATAGTTTTTCTCAAATGTCTCCATGTTCCACTAAAAATGCCATGCATTTTTATATGTGTTACACTTACAAAGATAAACACTTGATCATGTTTTGTGATCACACAATATTGTATGATAATATTGTTATTGTAACTGGTTTTTAGTCATTGGATTTGACCTAATTAACATGTAATTTACTAAAAACCTGTCTATAAAACTAAAATAAATAAGCATGTTATAGAATATACATGCATATTTAATTTTTAGGAAAGATTCCATGGATTTGAGAATTAAGAATTCCATCTGCAATTCAAAACAGGTACTTTGAAAAATTAAATAGCTGTAGCTATTTATAATTCAGAGTAAGAGAGAAATAAATTCTAGACATCTGTTTTAATTCTTCTTATATATACAAGTTCCGATTGAATCATTACTTTGCCTCTGATTTAAATGTTATAAACTGAACACCTTGGCAATAACTGAAAAGTCTTTATTATTAGAGAAGTGTATCTCTGGTCATCCTGCAATCATTTACCTCAAAAGGAACATTTATAAATTTGTATTTATTATCTTTCATCTGCTAGCTCAGGGTTCAAGATTTATTATGCATTTTACCTATTCTTCTTGGTAGTTCAAAATTTTTTTTTTAATTTATGAAAAAATAAAACAGAATTTCATAACAAAATAAGAAAATAATAATAGTTAATATACTGTGTATCATTATCTTCAAAGTAGTTATTCAGAGTACAAGACAGACAAAAAAGATTCTCTCTTACAAAGAAGAAACAAACAGGTAATAGCAAAAATCTTCCTTTGCGATGAAGTAGGAGATACTAGTAATATAAATGAAAGAAATTAGCATATATATTAAAATATTTTAAAACAACAGAATAGTTATTGAGGAATTATTTGAATTTCTCTGTATTTTTTACTTATCTTTCTTTAAGTTAGATGCACAAGCTTAAATATTCCGTGGTTTCTCTTATATGAGACTCAAAATTATATTTTTGATTGCTTTATTTAAAAATTATGTGTGAAATTATCAGATATATTAGGTTGATGAATGGATATATTTGTATATTGTGTGTAAAGTATCCAATTTGTAAATACACACACACATACACACTGTAGACTGTATGATTTGTGAGATTACTAGTCCAGAATTACAATAAAGTCGCCTTAGAGAAATTTATCTCTCTGATTGGCCGTTTTTTTTTCTTTTCCCATTTTAAATTTATTTTTTCTCTTATTTTATGCTCTTAAGTACATGAACTACCCTAGAACTACATATTTAACAATGTTACAGGTTTTCATGAAAAAATTCCCCCCCAAGTTAGAAATATGTTTTCCTTATTACTCATGCTTTTATAATTGTTTGTTGATACTATGAAATAGGTTAATAATATCAATAAGACATAGTTATACCATAGTTCCTTATGCTTTGTCCTTTACTGTGAACATGTAGGTTGCTTTCTAGTTTTTGTTAAACAATAATCTAATAATCTTTAATTATGTTCCTTTATATTTTGGATGAATTTTATATGCATTTCTAGATATTCAGAACCAGTCTTTCTCCCAGAACATTAAATCGATATAAAATGCTAATAGTAAAGTTTTAAGGTTCTCTTTTTATTACATGCTGAGCAAACAGCATTGGGTCTTCCACATTTTCAAAATAAATTCCTTACTAACTTAGCAAGTAAAAAGTATTCATTGTTATTTAAATATTTATATGTATTGTTACAAATAAAGTTGAATAAGTTTTATAATTCTCTTTTCAATTTCTCCTTTCTAACATTTATCCATGTTATACTTATTTAAAAATTGAGGTCTTACTGTCTTTCTCATAATGGTCATAACAAATAGTAGCTATAACATATGTACTGCAGAATTTCCCCTTGGGATAGCTAGTATCTAATAACTAATAGCATGTTTATGAAAAGCCACATGTTTTAAAATAGTGACTTAAATATTGTGAAGACTTATCCTAAGTTATTTAGAACTTGAATTGCAAAATGTACTTAGGTATACAAAATTCCATTCCATTTTATTCTACTGTATTTGTCTGTGTTAGAGAGATCCTCAAGTTAAGATGCCACAAAGAAATGGTGGTATTCATCCATTTATGGTACACTGATTCTGATTTCCTTATACAATTAGCAGTCTCCTCTATTCACCTTCTTTTTGATGCTCAATATCTTTCCTAGTGCTATTTTACATATAATTTTCCACTTGGGAGTAATACCACAATGTTAAGAACTGTTTCTTAATGCTTTGTGCTAATAAACCAAACTGTGATTTCTTGCCTTATACCAGGTTTGTTTCGTTTTATGTCTGCATTTTACTTTTCTCACCCATTGGACATGTTCAGCCATTCACCCACACATATTTGTTAGGCACTTACTCTATGTCAGACACTATGATGAGTACCAATTATTCAGAGCATGCTGCACAGAGGAGATACAGGTCATGGTCTCATGAATCATATTCAAAGGAAAAGAGAGATACAAAACAAATAGGAAACAAAAACATGCAAACATGTATTTCCTCAATGTGGTAGGATAAATGATAGGTTGGAAAAATTGGATACTGTTAGATAGAGTAATGGGTTGGTGAGTTGGAGCAATTTTTGTTTGGGAGTTAAGGAAATTGAGAAGAAAACATGTAGACTGAAGGCTGAGGATAAGAAAGTGGTGGAGTTAGGGGAAGATTGGAAGAAGGAAGAGCTTGTGTGACTTAATCAAAAACTCAGCATGTTCATGAAAAAGAAGGAAACTGATATGGATGAGCAGAGTTAATAAGGACAAGAGTTGAGGTAGGAGAGGGGGACAGCAGCCAATTGTGCAAGCCCAAGGGTTCTGTGCTGAGAAGTTTGGATTTTATTCTGAGTACAGTCAGATGCCACTAAACAATTTCAAAATGGATGTAACATGGCTCTATTTATATAGAGAACATTTCCCTGATTAATTGTGATAATATACTGGGGTTGAGGCAGTCTGCATACCAAGAGAGAAATTATAAAAAGGTAAGGAGAATATTTTATATTCAGATGAGAGATTATGAAGGGTTAAAGAGCAGATATACAGAGACATAATTGGATTTTAAATGGTTTTTGAAGGTAGCATTAAATGGATCCATGGGTATATTGAGGAAAGAGTGTTATGTGAGAGGCGAAGAAGGGAAAGTAAATAAAAAATGGTCCCCAAGTTTCTGAGTTGAAAGCTTGGAACTAAGTCATAAAGAACTGTAATAAATGGAGGTTAAAAGAAGGGGGCAGGGTGTGGAGGAGACCGAGAGAGGATAGCTGGAGAGGCCAGTAGAATATCAAACCCACTGATGCCATGAGACAAGCTTATATCAAGAATAAGAAAGTGGCCCAGAAGGTTAAATGCAACTGGAAAGTGAGGTAGTGTAATGAATTTTCAGTAGCCTGTGAATTGTTTTCTTTAGGATGGGTTAAAGAGTGATTGGAAATGTGGAAAAATAGCCAAATATGCAGGATAAAGTTTAAACAAATTGGTCAGAGTCGGAGATAAGAAAAATAGGATCAAGAGTCAGAGGGGAATAAGAACTATAATAGTCAGTTTCCTGTTGCTAGGACAAATTACCTGACACCTTCAATTTAAATAATAGATTAATTTGGCTCACAGTTTCAGAGGATTTAGTCCATAATGAGATGGCTCCAAAGCAGGAGTACCATGGGGAACAGGTGTGGCAGTAAGGAAGCAGAACACAAAAACAGTGCCAGAAAAGAAGGGGTAAGGACCAGATATGGACCCTTAAGCCATGCTACCAGGACCCACCCAGATACACTCAGAAGTGTGCTTTACTAATAGCCTAGGTGGCTCCCAAGCCAATAAAGTTGAGAATTAAGCTTAACTGTCACATCCCACACCTTGTCAACTTGATATCTAAAGCGATGTATCTCCAAATGAACAATATAACAAGGTTATAATCCCACCTAATATGATACAACTATTATTCATACAACCAGAAACACAATAATCCCTTCCTCGAAGTCTTAACGGTTTCAAAATTTCTCAAAAGTTCAAGTCAAATTGTCTTCTGATATTCAAAGCAAATTCTTAACTGTGAACCTCTATAAAAATAGAAAACATCACCCAAATTTTATAATCTCAAGGTATAGCAGCAATTCCCAGACCAAAGAGGGAGGAATAGCAAGATAGAAAAAAAAAATCAGACCAAAACAAGACTGAAATCCATCAGGGCAAATGTTAAATCTTAGAGTTCCATTTCCAGCATCTGGGCCACCTGGTGGTGAGATGTGAGTTTCAGAAAGTCTGGGGAGCCTCACCCCCATATTCTTGCTGCATATTGTCTGTCTATCCTCCCTCTTGATCTGGGTCTGCTCATGACCTGCAGTTTTCCTTGGCATGAGATTCCACATTCCTGACATCTCTGACTTCCTGGGGTCTTCACTGCACCCCTTTATTTCCTATATCTACAAGCACTTCCCTTTCAGAGGTTTCTTTTTCTTTGCATTAAGTTTATTGGTACATTTCAGGTATGCAATACAGTTACATTCATCATCAGGATCTTGTACCTTTGCACGATGTATCTTGGTTCTTATTTTTTCCCCATTCCCCTACCCTCCCTCTACTCCTTTACCCACTACCCTTCCCTATTTACAAAGACTTTCTTTCCATTTTTTCATTTTCTCACATTTTTTCTTTTCCCTTCTCTCCTTTCCCCTACCCCTCCCAGTTCCCCTACTCCTTTAGACCTTTTTTTCCTATTTCACAATATCAATTATACATTTTGATCCTTATTTACACTTTCAGTTTTTCACACCAGAGAAACTATTTGGTATTTGCACATGTGTGTCCTATTTATTTCACTTGTCTGGCCTTCTAGTCCTTTCTTTGAAACCTGGGCAGACGCTTCCCTGACCCCCAAACTCCTGCATTCTGTAAGCCAGTAAAACCAGCACAATGTGAATGGCATCAATATCTGCCACCAGTGAAAGCAGTAGCCACGCCCCCTTGGCTGTAGTGATCTCTCAGTTGCCTGGCTGGGTGAGCACAGTGAAAGGAATTCTAGGTTTATTCCTAGGGGGTGCTTTTTGAGTAGGGGTTCCAGGAACTTTCTTCTCAAATGAGAAGCTGACAGTTTTGTATCCTTGAGCTTGTGATAGATGCAGTTTCTGATTTTTGAGATTCTCTCAAGATAGCTTTCTTTTTATCCCTGTACAAAGTACTTGGTTTCTTTTAATGGCACTAATTTCAGGAACTGTGCTGTGTTCTCCTTGGCCCCAAATTTATATGCACTTTATTTGTGCACAAACTGCAGAATTTCACAACTTTTAGCTCTGCTTTTTCTCCTGATTCTCATTGTAAATCTTTTTTTTCCTCATGTAAATCTTATTAAAAACAGCCAGCAGTACCTATGCCACATCCTAAATATTGGGCTGCCATGAAATTTCTTCTGATAGATTAATTAGTCTTCCATCTTTAAATTTAGCCTCACAAAAAGCCTTAGGACATGACAGAGAAGTTCTTTGACAGAATGTAACACACCTGGCCTCTAATCCAATTACCAATGAAGTCCTTCTTCCCAACTGAAACCTCCTGACTCTGGCCTTTGTTATACACATTCCTATTAGCATTGTTTTTCTAAGCTCTGATTAGAATCACCCATCAGGCAGTGCTTATAGAGCCTTTTGTAGTCAGCATCTCCAAACTTTTCCATATTCTTGCAAACTAGTTCCAAAGGCTTCTGAACGACATTATAAGGAACAGTCACACCAACAACCCCACTTCTCTGGCACTAATTTTCTGTATCAGACACTTTCCTATTGCTGAAAACAAATACCTAACATCAAAAACTTAAAGAAGGAGAAACCTATTTGGTTCACAATTTCAGGGGATTTAGTACACGATAGGCCAGCTCCAAGGCAGAAATGGCATGATGGAAGAGGCTGTTGAAAGAAAGGTTTTTATATATAGTGGTTGAAAACAGAGAGGAGAAGGGCCTGGGAACAAGACTACCTACACCCTTATAGGTCATACCCCCAATGACCTACCTATTTGGATGAAGCCGTACCTCTTGACGGCACATTCACTTCTTAATGAATTAATTCACTGATGAACATAATTCACCCATGGTCTATCCATTTTCCAAAAGCCCTTCCTCTGAACACATGAGGTTTGGGGGGACATTTTACATCTAAATCATATCAAGAAGTAGAAAAGATTTTTGTTTTTAAAGATGACAGATAGCTGTACCACTTTTACACTGGTGAAGAGAAATTCGGGGAGGGTGAGTATGATAGTACTGGAGAAGAGATGCTGCTGGGATGTTGGCCCTTGAGAAGGTGAAAGGACTTGTCTTTCATAGGAGACATCAAAATCCTTCCAGAAAATTTGGATATATTGTAATGAGAAAATGAGGAAAATTTCTCCTAATAATTTCTAAATTTTCAGTGGGGTTTTTTGGTTTTTTAATTTTTTTAGACAGGGTCAGTATCTGAATACAAGTGAAGAAGGATTTGGAGGTGGAGAGGTTTGTAGATTGAGGATTATGATGGGTAAGAAGACACTGACTCACAGCTTTCAGTACCTTTTTGAGTTTGGTGATGATGAAAATATAGGAACAATAAACTTGGCAATTGTATGATTTTCTCCCATTATACTGAGCTGTGTAAGTGCAACTTTGGAGAAGACAGATACTTGGATTCATCTGTGATTGGAGTTTTTGCCAACCTAGTTTAATTGGAGGACTGAGCTACAAAAAGAAATAGCGGTGTTTGCCAGGTATTGATAAGATGAAGTATGAAAACTAAACTGGGAAATCAGGGAAGTAAAGACAGAACATATTTGTATTGGTTAGCTTTTCCTTGCTGGAACAAAATTCTTGACATACACAGCTTAAATACAAAGACTTATTTTGGCTTATGGTTTCAGAGATTTCAGTCAATGGGTCCAAGGCAAAAATATCATAGTGGAAGAGAATGGTGGAAGACAACTGCTCATTTCTTGGCACTTGGGAGGCAGAAAGCAAGAAAAGATCCAGAGAGGAGAGGAACAGGGGCCAGATATGATCCCCAAGGTCATGCCCCCTTGACCTTCACACACACATATAGACTATACCCTGTTAAACCCTAGGCATCTCTGAAGCTAATCTAGTAGATAATCAAGAATAACCATCACAGAATCTGAGAAAGAAACTCTTGTTATTATTAACAATCACAGTAAATTATAGACTATTTTTTAAAAATATGATTTTTCACCATATGTAAGAGAAATCCTTCATGCTCTGAGCTTAGGGAAAGTTTAAACTGTATTTATGAATTACACTTTTGTCATGCTTATAAATTTTTCTATCCAGAACACATGGGGAAGATTGATTTCATGAAGTTCATTGATGAGTGAATGGGAAAGAAGTAGAGTCTGAACATGTTTCTTGAGTTTGGTAGTTATCTTCCTTTTTTCAGTACTGGGCCTGAACCCAGGGTCTTCCCACTGGGTTTCATCCCTGAGCCTTTCTTATTTTGAAAAGGGGCTAAATTGCTGAATTGTAGGCTAGATTTGAACTTATAATCCTTCTTCCTCAGCCTCCAAAAGTGGTGAGAATATAGGCATTGCCAACATGCCTGGGTTGGTAATGGGTTGGTAATTATCTTTTCCAATCATTTGGGTCACCTGAAGGCTAGTGTCTATATTACTTTAGTGCCAACTTGGGCAAAACTGTTTTGTGCTGATGAGTCTAGTTATTTCTTCTACCATAAGAACCACACATTAGTGGTCTTGTAATTACAGTAATTACAAGTAGGACTCAGAGTAAAACAGAATGCTAGAGCCAGGACCTGCGAATCATTCAGGATCCTTTCCTAGAAATCAAAAGAAGTCTAAGCTCTCCTCTCTTTTTCTCTCTCCCCTTCTTCTTCCCTCTTTTCTTTCCTTCTCTCCCTTTCCCTTCCCCCTCCTTTTCTGTTTTTTCCCTCCTGCATTTTTTTCCTTCATGGTAGGCCTTGTAATTTCCCTGTTTGGCCTCTAAAACATTTTGGCTTCTCTTAGAGGGAAGATTGAAAACCAAGTATGCTGTCTCTAGACTCTTTTTTTTCAATTGAGCTTGCTAATAAAATAAGGAACGTTTCTTTGGTTCTCTGTGTGACAGGTGTTTTCTAATCACTTCATTTGTTGTATGTCTTTCTGTGCACACTGTTATTAGGTACTATATTATCTATAATTTCTGTGCAAATTAAAGTTTAGAGAAAAGATACCTTTGCCAAGATCATATGACTGGCAAGTATCAGCCTGAATTCTTATCTAGTTCTTATGAATATATACACTAATTTTTCTCAACTAAATTATATTTTCTTCTCAACCAGTCACCAGCCCTGTGGAGAAGTGAGGAATCAGACAGAAAAGGGAGTAATGTGCACAGCCCTACAAGCAGTGGATGTCTTGATTTATAAGAGTCAGTACATTTTTACCAGCAGGATATAATTTATCTGTTTTTTTTTTTTTTTGAGCTAGTAGTGGTTAAAGCTCTTTATCAGGGCATTCTGAAAAAAGCAATTCACAAACTTCAGTTTTACCAATAGATTCATTTTATGTCACAGCAGTATTTCAGGCTAGCAGCAAAAGTGAGAGGTGGGGACATTTTAGTACCCTGAAACATCCCTCTGGACTATTACATTATTTCAGTGACAGGTGTAGGACCCTGTCAAGTTGCTCTGCAATGGAGAACAGAGCCAGCTGTAACTCTTGTAATGTGCCTGTGTGTTGAGCATTGATGACATGATCTATAATTACTACGTAAGAGATATTTGGAAACAGAAGTGGTGTGAAAACATGCCATTGTCTATGATTTTAAAAAAAGTAGCATAAAAACCCTCTTTCATATGCTGACAGAGTGTATGGATTTAAAATTTCTGATTTATACTATATTTGGTACCTCTTATGAAAATATCCTGATTTTTACCAAATTTGCATTCATTAAATGGGGTAATGGGTTTTTAAACATGTAAAATGTGTTTTTGTTCCAAAAGAAATATCTGAATGCTCCCATATTTAAACAAGCCACCCCTAAATGGAACTTTGAAAACACATTTTAAAAACCAAAATCAGATGAGCATGCAAGGAATGAGAATTGAATTTTCAATTATTGTTACACCTCTTCAAATATCTTTCTTTCTTAAATGTTTCTTTTTTCCTCCTTTCTTTCCTTCTTTCTTTTTCTTTCTCTGATTCTTTCCTTTTCAGACTTTTTTTTGTCATCTTCTCTTGCTCCCTTCTTCCTCCTCCTCTGGCTCTTCCTCTTCCTCCTCTCACTCCTCCTCATTCTGCTTTGAAAGTTGTATCTGGTGGCTTGAAACTTCTGTACTTGAAAAGGTTTAGGAATGATTTACTTTCCTGTTACACAAAATTTTCTTCTTTGGAAGCTTTCTATAATTTAATACAAAGAAATGTTTAAATGTGTAGGCCTTTTGAGTTTTGGTTCTTATCTAATAGAATTAAAGTCCTTATATGTTTTCTTTAAATTTGTATATATTTTCTCATTGCTTTGGTGCTCATTTTACTGAATGTCCTGATTTTCAATTTACTTAATGTCCTTAATGTTTCAGGTATTAATCAAAACAGTTTAGCTTTCTTTGTTTTGGTTAGTTGTCTATGATTTTTTTCAATTTTTTTTTTATTGCCTCTTTTTCTCAAGGTTAGAGTACACGAGAACATCTGAAGTTGGCTTCAAATGGCTTTTATCCAACTCATGGGTGCCATTACTGTGAGCTGTCACTTTCAATCTATTTTGGTTGCTCATGGATCCCTTTAAGATCACTTTACTCTAATAATGCACATACTTACACATATTTAAGTTCAGAGGTTATGATTTCCAGAAACCTGTGCTACAGAATCGTTTAGACAAAGCGTCACAGTCTTTTTATTGTTTTCAGTCTATGTGTACCCTTAACCATGGAACTTTCTGCATTCCATCTTATTTTTGATCTGTCTTTTTCCAATCACTTGGTCTGCCTGTTTGTTCTTTAAAGTGCATATCTCACCTACCCCATACCATGAAAGTCTAGTCTAGAATTTGGTGTTGTTTGGTTTTTATTTTGTATAAGTCATAAAACATAGTTTCTATTTTCCTTTCCGAAAATCATTAAGATAATTTTAAAGTGACTTTATTTATTTTGTTTATATTAACCATGGGTGTTGTATCAGTTAAAGTTTTGGATTGGAAGCAACAGAAAAATAAAACTGTGGCTGAATTAATCAGAAAGGAATTTATTCGAAGGCTATAGAGTAGCCCATAGCATCACAAGGGAGGCTGAAGAATTAAGCTCACAAAACAGCCGAAGCCTTCAAAATCAAGAAATCTACCCAACCTTGTGCCTCAGGAGTAACTGATCCAGATACTGCCACCATTGTGACTATTCTTGGTGTCACTATCCCAGAGAATAATCTCTTAACTACTCCTTCTTTTTTTGCATTTCTCACAGTTCTAGCCTGGATGTCTGAGGCCAGGACACATGTCCATGCATTACCTGCCAGAGAAAGTAGGGAGGAAATACTTAGTATTTTGTTCCTTGTGCTTCAATAGTGGGAGGCAGAGTACTTGCCTTCCTCCCACATTCCATAGTGAGTTCTTGTCCCCTTTAAAAAGGGCATTTAAATACTGGAGAGCCAAAACATGACAAACACTCACTACAAATCTTTGGAGGTATAATTATTCTTGATAGAAAGCAATAATATTTCAAACCGTTGCTTCAGCCTTCTTGTCACATAGGAAGAGGAAATCAAAGTTTGCATTTACCTGGCATTTTCCAGAATAGTGCTACAAGCCGGGGCATCCTACTTCCTGGAGTCCCTGAGTTCCCAACTTGTTTCCCTATCTCTTTGGAGTGACACTGTTGGTAGTCCACTCAGAACTTGTCTTCTCTTCTTTCTTGTTAGCTGAATTCTGATTTTGTGAAAATTCTCACCCTTTTTGGAAGAGCTACATACTTCAGAGGACTTTTTTCCCCACTGTATAAAGCCCAAAACAGGGCTGCCTTAGTTCTAGTAAAAACTTATTGCTAAATCACATGATGCAATTTTGGTAAAAACAAAATATAGGGAAGAATAAGTTCACTGCAGGATTTGAAGGGAAAGTTTCCTGGTTTTCCAAAAGATATTCTCAGGAAGAAATTCTGTTTCCTTTTTTCTAATCATGTCTCAGTGTGATGCTTGGGAATGTTATAGCCATCTAGCCACAATGCTGGGATGGAACTAAAATGTAGATCTGGGTGGACCCAAATAATCCCAGAAAAGAGAGTCTTTAGATCTAGCTTATTTATTTTTTATTTATTTATTTTTTTGTGCCGGGGAATCTAACCTATTTATAATAGGGCAGAATAAACATTGCTATTTTAAAAGTCATTCCCTTTTGGCTATTTTTGCTTCTTGCTGCTACACAAATAAAAACAATCCATAAAGCTTTTATTGAACCATCCTTACAAGTCCCCAGGAATAAAAGATTGATGTGCTTAATTCTCAGACATACCATGCTGATGAAATTACTAAGAGGAGAGTAAGTAGTCCATAATTATTTTCATGGAAATATTAAAAGATTATAGTGTTTTACTTCCAAAGATCACTTTCTTTCACTCTTCCATTGTCTTTGTTAACCTACTTGGCTTTTATACATGAAACATGAACTTTGTCAGTTGTTAGTGAAAGAAGTGAAACAAAAATGTTTTCATATGCAATAATTCATACTTTTTAATGACCTCAAATACAATTTCATATATCAATGTAAGTTATGTTATGCACTGAAATGAATTATGACCCATTTTTATATCTAAACATGACCTTTAGGGAGAGCTTGATAGAAAAAAATCATCTTTGCCTACAATCTTGTTAGCTATTAACAGACAGGTATATTGTTTATAGAATGATAAATCACACACATATATTGAGCATCTAGTATACACTAGGCTAGGCATAAAGGTGCCTGCTAAACAATATTAAAGAGGTGTGGAAAGTTCCTTAATGTCTTGGAGTTTATGGAGAATGTGAGCATTCAGACTAATAAATAGACAATTGTAAGAGTGTGATGAAAGCTCTTATATAGTTCAGTGTGTGAAGTCTTCCACTTAGAATTTGAATGGTGATTGGAATGGTAGGCAAAGATTCCTGGAAAAAATGCATCAAAGTTTAGTCCTGGAATATGAACTTAATTTCAGTAGGCAAAGGAAAAAGTGTATAGAGAATCATACAAGCAAAAACTAGAAAAGAGAGCAAATACACACTAATCATGTTCAGAAATCTGAAAATAGCTACTGTGAGGCAGGGAGCAACAAGGAACAGAATTAGAGAGGTACAGAAGAATCAGACAATGTTGGACATTTTACAGTTATATTAAAGCTTACATTCTGAATATAGCAGTGATTACTGTATGCACTTGATCAAAAAGGTTCTGGCTTCATGGTGGAGATTAGTTTTGAAAGGGAGGAAGCAGAAATAGTGGCACTTGTGGTCATTCAGGAAAGATATAGAAGTATGTCAAAGAACTGAAGAGATAAAGAAATAACTTGTAGATCATTATTCGAATGTGGCAAAAAAAAAGAGAAAGAAAGACATCAAGATGACTCTTCAGGTGAGGAGGATGGAAAGATCATTTCTGGGGCTATGGCCCAAAGGAGCTGATATTGAGCGGCGATGAGTTCAGTTTTAAGAATGGCTATTAGTTATATGTATGGCATCTTTCAGTTATTGGATTTGAGTGGGCAGTTGTGTACACAAGTTTGGGGTATGGATGTGAGCCAGAGTCTGCGATTCATTAAATAATGATGACACTATTGACCTTATAATGTGGTGTGGACTGAATGTGATAAAATGTATAGGAACTTACACAGTGCCAAGAAGGGGGAAAGATTGTTTTCATGTGCTGTGTTCTTTATGATACTTTCCTTTCTGCTCCTCAGTTTTTCAACATACAGTATGACAGAATTAAAAGAAGATTATAATAGCTCATGTCTACAGATATTTATAATATATTAGATACTCTTCACTCTTCTAATACATTTTAATTCTAAAGTAATACTACTTTTATTATCCCCATTTTATGGATATGAAAACACAGAGTTAATCTGCTATTATGCCTTTCTCCCTAAGCAGATGTATCAAAATAAATTATTGCTTAATATGCTTTTAACTTTTAATGAGTTTACATTATTTATGGCACGTAAAAATATTCTAGTGTTCATCTTTGCTTTATATTTTTCAATAATGACTGGACATTTTCTGAAACACTTATAATAGTAAATCCACAATTTTTAAGTTAATATTAAAACATTCTGTTTTGTATACTGTCAACTCTACTGTTGATTGAGTATCATACATAAAAATGTAAACATAAATTTCTATTTTGGATCATATATTCAAGCATTTCCAATTCCTTTGACTAATAGGTTTGAAAAGAACTTAAAATCTTTTTATTCATCTTGTGCACATGTTTGAATTAATCCTGCCAAGTGGCTGTTGTACCAAGACTTCTACAACTTCAGTCACAAAAATTTTGCTAATGCAAACCAGATCTCAGTATTTGTAGTTATTCTTAGTAACCTTTTCTTCACTACCATTTCTACCCATTTCCACAGCATTTAGAAAGTTATGTGATACATGTTCCATATATTATGTGAAGTGAATGATTAATCTTTAAAACCACACTCAGTATCCTTTACATTTCTTTGTGATTTAGCAAAGATAAAGCAGAATTTCCTTAATTTAAGATATGAATGCATTTATGCCAGAGAAATGATAAAACAACTAAGGAGACATTTTTGAAACAAGTTACATATATTGAATTCTCATAACATCTGAATATCAGGGCTGCTGTGAGTCTAAGCAGACATGATATTGTCCATGAATATTGAGGAAGTAAGTTAAGACCTACTTCTTAAATCTTGATCATTTCCATTTCAATTGTTTGAAGAGAAAATTTGAACCTTATTATGAACTGGGGAGGAAACCAAGAACTCATGGTGCTGATCAGTATTGGAACATGGTCCACTCATATCATGAATGATTGGCCTTTGAATAGAAAAGAAAGAAAAAATGATAGTTCTGCATTGGAGTTAATAGTATTCCTTTGTTTCCCATTTCATACCACCTTTATAGCACTATCCACTACCAGAATCCAGTTGCAAGTGACTTTAATTTTAATACTTTTTCTTATGGAAAAACTAAAGTAAAAAATAACTTGATAAGTCTCATTTTTCCCAAACTCATTAAGCACTAAACACCATAAAAATAAATTTGAAAGTTGAATCTAAAATAATGTATTTTTATCCTGGTCCCTGAGTTCATGGTGAAAAATGCCTCATTGGGATTCAGGTTGCATTTAAAGGGTTTTTTTGTTTATTTGTTTAATAAAGTTATTCATAACATTTGATGATGATGATCAGTTTGTGGTTGCTAAATTAGAGTTTGACATTACATCACTCGGCATCTGATTAAGTGGGAGTTACCATTTTCTGTGCTGTGAAATTCCAGCAAAAGCTGAATCTGTCACAGGTGCTACAATTTATGTTTCAGAAAATTTGCTTCCCTAATTTTAATTATCCCCAAAGTACCCCATTCTATATAAAGCACAAGCAGGAGTCAGCATTTTTTTTCAGTTTTAGTACTTTGATGTAAAGTAGAATTTTTGTCTACAACTTACATGTTGTAGAGATAATAGAATTTCAAATGAAGGAGGGGCCCATTTGCTTTAAGTATACAACTATTTTCTCTTCATTTTTCCACTTTGAAATCATACAAAATACTGCCAATAATGATAACTAACACATTGAAAATGGGACAAACCACACTTGTTAGAAAAAAGAGTAACATGTGAATCAGAGAGTATAGATTTTACCACTAATGGTCGAAAATGAGCAATGGGAGATCCTAAGCCCAAAAGTATTAAGTAAATTTACAAATTTCTATTTCAAACTCATGGACATTACTATAATTTTTGTGATAGGCAGACTTTTCTTTACTGAGATGCAGGGAATTGAAGACAATTGTGGAGAAAGTACTATTCTGGCAAAGTAATCCCTCTTAATACCAGTATATTTCAACCAAGGATTTTTTTGCCATAATAAAAAACATTTATTTTCAACCATTCATTAAATACAAAAGGCTGATAAGAAATTTTGTCCTATATATTTTCCTACAAAGGTAGATTCTTCAAAATTGTCTGAGATTGACTTATTCAATTAGATCTTTGAGTGTGGAAATCTGTAAGAAGTGATTATAGCTTTAAAAATCATTATTGAGAGACTAATATATTAAATGGATAAATTTAGAAATATAGTTAAATCTCTTTGGAATAATTTTAAATGAGATTCATTCATATCTTTGCTTTGTATTAATGCAATTCCAACACATGGAATAGTGAATTGAATTAAGAAATAAATGTGTTTACTGGTAATTGATTGACCTTTGAATTGTAATTTCAATTTTGTATTTTTATAGGATTATTTAACCATTCATAAGTATGGCAATGCAGCCAGAAATGATCTCTGGAATACGTTATCAGAGGTAATGTATAGGAAATTCAAATATCAAAATGTCACCTTGAACATTTGTAGTGACTTGGGACCTTACGTTTGTGAGACAGGTGGTGGAATCTCTGAGCTAAATCCCTGACCCCCTGAAGTGACTTTTTAAGAATTATTAACACTAAAAA